>BSUD01000003.1:108801530-108867331 GCA_033239045.1 Fagopyrum esculentum
GCGACCAGGCCATACACGGTATACGGGCGGGCTTCTTCATCACTCCCTCAGGGTATACGGGTTGGGCGCCGCCACACTCCTGTTGGTTACACGGGGACAGAGGCGAGAGTTATAAGACTCTCGTGTCACACTTTAAACCAATGAATTAGATATGGAATAACCTAAAAAGATACTATGTAATAAATGATCATGTTGTGTGCTTTGTGTGCTCATGTGTGTGTTTGTGCCATGTTATTCTTATAATGCATAGAATGTGAGCTAACGGTTTAAAACCGTTTTGTGTAGACGACTTGCAGGTTAGGGATGCCGCCGAGTGAGGTGGAGGAGTGGACAACCGAGTGGTCTCCGTACATCATAGGATGGGGATGTTTTTGGGGGTTTTATATGTTGTCGGATTATGTCTTGTTGTACGATTGGATTCCTTTACGTTGTGTCGTTTTGAGGACTCGGCTGTGTTTCCAACTTGTATCCCTTCCTTTCTTTTCTTGCATACATTATAAACTACTTTTGAGTTTTATGCCTTTAATTTGTGCCTTGTTGGAAAGGTCCGGTGAACTTGTTGTCAGGCTAAGGGTCGGGACCCATTGTGAGGTCCCAACCCGTAGCATCCCGAGTCCCGCGGATTCGGGGTGTTACAAAGTGGTATCAGAGCCCTAGGTTGACAACAATGGCACTCGCAACCTTCTAAAGGCCGAATGAGGAATAAACAGAACCCCTCGGGTTTTGACTTTTCGTTTTTAAAAATTCATATGCATGAGTCGGGATTGGGTTAGAATGTACGGGACCTCCACTCCTCACGCAAACCTTGGCAACGTAGATTTCTGGACTTGATGTATACTCATAGTTGCATAGCTCTATATATATATATATGGCCTTAGGATGTTTCTTGGACTTGTATGTACTTAGATATACATGTGACCTTAGGATGTTTGGGCTTTTATGCCTTGTTTGTACCATGGATTTTGGCTTCTTACTTATCATGCTTTAATAAGTCTTTGTCATATAATACTATAAGTACGACATACACATCAAATTAATTACTCCTAAATAAACGCGAACGATACCACATGGCACGTACGAGAGCGACCGCTTATGCAGGACCCGTCCGGGGTAGAGCACCACTTCCTCCTACCGTCCCAAGACGAGGGCGAGTAGGGAGACCTCCAGGTACGAGAGGTCGGGGACGTATCCCCATTGCAGACCCACCCGCTGTGGATCCGCCAGTAGCTGAGATTCCTGTAGAGGACGTAGCAGAGAGTGTCATTCCCGAGGGAAGGGAAGGGACACTTGTGAGGTCTAGAGCGCGTAGTTCCTCTTCTGCTAGGACCGGTGGAGCATCGATTGGGGCTACCGTGTTCGAGGATTATGTACGTCGAGTTGAGGAGGCGTATAGGACTGGAGCACCACCTCCAGCACCACTGGTGCCGGTACCTGCACCTGCACCTACACCTGCACCCGCGAGATCGGCTGAGGTCTCACAGAGGGTTACACAAACTAGGGTCGTACCCGAGATTGTTACACCAGCAGTAGTTATACCCGCACCGGTTGTAGAGATTGCTAGGGCTGGAGACGGGCTGAGGTCTCCTGGACCTGATTCTTGGTTGAAGGCTTTCAACCAACAGCACGTACCTTACTTTGACGGGAAGGTAGGGTTAGAGGTCGAGCATTGGATCGGGCATGTGGAGACAGCACTTGAGGCGATCCGTTGCCCAGAGGAGAGGCAGGTAGAGGTGGTCCAGACATTGTTTAGAGAGCAGGCCCACTACTGGTGGAGGTCGGTACGAGGAGGTGTGACTAGGATGGACCAGTTACTGAGACTTGTTAAAGAGACTTTCTGCACAGATTCGTTGAGGAGAGACCGAGTCCAGGATTTCTTAGAGGCTGGGTTTGAGGACGTCCCAGTTATCGATGCGATCCGACGTTTCAGAGCGGAGTTGGCTTTGTTGGGGCCCGCCGCACCTCCGGCGGACCAACATGTTTATCTCTTTTCTAGGAGATTGAGGGAGTCTACTCGGGCATACCTTGCAGGATTCCGTTGTGAGTCTTTGGCCGAGTACCAGGACCGAGCCTCGGCATACGAGAGAGACAGACTGGGAGCTAGGAGAGGGGCGCAGTCCGGAGGACCGGACAAGCGTCAGAGGACTGGACCCACTGGCTTGGGGGCAGGAGCCTCAGGACAGGGCCGTGGCCCGGCTCAGGGACATACAGGACATCCGCCTGCTACTCAGGCGCCAGGCAGAGGGAGGCAGTGTTTCAACTGTGGAGGAGATGATCATCTTAGGCCCGATTGCAGGAAGCCTCCAGTGACGTGCTTCTCTTGTGGTCAGACGGGCCACAGGGCAGCTTTTTGCAGACGGGGTGGGGCACCGTCACAGCAGGGGTCTTCACCTGCTAGCGGGGCAGGTAGAGGACAGAGGCCACCTCAGTTTCCGGCTCAGAGTTTTCAACAGAGAGGTCAGAGTCAGTCTCGTACACAGGGATCACCCCATGGACAGGGCCGAGGTAGAGGCCGTGGTGGAGGCACCCAGGAGTCTGGAGGCACTCAGGCTAGGGTTTTTGAGTTGAGGAGCGCCGTTGATCCAGCAGCGCCGGACGCTACAGGTAATATTCGGACTCACGGCTTCCCTTTCAGGGTATTATTTGATACGGGTGCTACACCCTTCTTTATTTCGATGATTTTGTAGCTAGGTTGCCCTTATTTACAATAGAGGGGAGACCCTTCTTCATAGGGCTACCCGATAGGAGGGTAAGGTTAGTGGTACCCGAAAGGTACCCGGTTGTCCCATTCGTTGGGAAAACCGTACTGGGGTAGCCGACTTCTATGTCATGCACCTGGTGCATGAAGAAGTCATCTTAGGGATAGATGAGAAGGACTGCCATCAAGCTGCTTTGGACGTTAGACGAAGGACAACAACGATCTCCACGGGAACGAGACCCGAGGCTTCTATTGTTGTCGCACAAGGAAGAATACATAAGGAGGGAGTATGGTATGCTGGAACCATTATAGGACTATTCGTGGAATACCAAGAGATGCACAAGGTGACCAACAAGAGTGGAGAAGGCCGAAGCTGTGAAGCCGGATGTCGACTTGAGATATCCGGGGAGTATATGAAAGATTAAGATTTGAATCCTTATGGTCGGATTGATATTGCACCTACTTGAAGGAATGATACAAGCGTATGAAGAATACGAAGAACTCCCCCAATGTGTTGGGATTTCGAAATGCTGTATTGAAAAGACCCGAGAAGAAGTTAAGCTTCCGATATATCGAACTTTTTTTTTTCTCTTAACGCGAGTTGGAGAAGTGACTTACAAGTGGCGTTACCACCAAGAGCTGAGGGTGTTCACCCGGTGTTTCATGTGTATCAATTGAGAGAGTACATACGTGACTTGAGACATGTAGTACGTTGTGATGATCTAGTCGAGATTAGGAGCCGATGAGGCTAACTAGTAGACGTAGGATGGTATCTTTATTCGAGTTTTACGCAGGTTTAGCGACATCTATAGGACCATTAGATTAGTCCCGAGAACTCTCTTTAGTTGTGCCTATGTGTTTTGTGGCGTGTTATGTTATGTGTGTTTCATATGTGTATATCTTGTGAGTCTTGGTGCGTCTAGGCAAGTAGACTGTGGATTCGAGGGCCGTAGTTGTCACGTTATATTGTCCTAAGCGGTTATCGAGACGAGGTCATTCGAGAGTTTCGCGTTTAGCAAGTTTCGGGCCGAAACTTGTTTTTAGGGGGATCTAATGTAACGCCCCGTTTATTCGGGTGCGTTCCGACTTTGCTTTCCTCCCTTCCATCGATTCATTATAGCTCGAGTTCTCTTTTTAAAGAATATTTTTATAGATTTAAAAATAACTCTTCCGGGTATCATATTAATTTGGGGATACATGAATGTACTTCCGTATTTTACTATATTAATTTTGTCGGAAAGTCGTGATTTACCAAACTGAAAAATGTCGTTCCGATCATTTAATTGAGTTTTGGCCCTATTTCTTTTGTTTTGCTTTTCTTTCTCCTTCTTTTTCCTATTTTTTTTATTATTCTCTTTTTTTTATCTCGCGCCTGCTGTCTTGCTCCTGCGCCATCCCCGACTAGTGAGAGCTGCAACTGCTGCCTAGGCTAGGGCTAGGGCTATCCGCCCCCTCGATCCACCCATCTGCAGGCCTGCGACCGGCCCTTCGCCACCCTCCGATCTAGTCTACCCCCCAAGCCTGCCCAGCCTCAATCCCTCCCTCATCTCACTTCCCTAACACGCCGTCTCAATCTCTCTCTCACTTCTCTCTCGCTCTGAACTCTCTCTTCCTCACAGCAGTGCCTGCACTTGGAGCAACGAAGCCTTTGGAACCCTGAGGCTGCAATCCAACCTTCCCTCCCCTCTGCGCCGCCTCAGCCCACCGGAGCCGCCACGCCCTCCCCTGCTGGTGAACTGCGCCTCTCTGTCCCTCTCCTTTCCTTTTCGTTCTTCTCTATTCTGTGTAATTGGTGGCCGTGTTGCTGTGACAGCCGCCGGAGACGCCGCCGCCGGAGAACGACGCGTACACGCCCAGCCGCCTCTCCTCTTCCTCCGCCAGGGCAGCCGCCGGAAGCCCTCTTCCTTTCCTTCTTCTTCTGCGCGTGTTACAGCAGGTTGAAGAAGGAGTTTTGACTTATTGTAATTTTTTCCCTCCTTTTGTAATTAATTCGATTTTGGCCCCTGAAATTGATATAGTTGCAAACTGTACCCACATCTTTATATATATTCCAGTTTTGAACCCACTCTTTTGGAATTTGCAACTTATGCCCCTACTGATTTGAATAAACACGGTCTTGACCCATTATTCTTGAGATATGTAGTTTTTCCCTTGTGAATAAACCATAGTTTTGATCCATGTTTATAAAATGGTATAAATCACCCCGGAAAATATTTTGCGGGTTTTTAACCTTGTTTTCAAAGCGAGATTTTTTCTTAGAATATTATACGTTAAATCCTCCGTTCAAATTTAGCATATGAGCTAAATTTCCTTAGCTTTGGTTTTAGGTTCGGAAGCGGCCGTTATAGACCAACGAATCCAATCTCGACGTCCGTAGATCATCTTCAACCTTGGATTGTGTGTGAGTAACTTTTTCCTCAATCTAGTTATGTTTAGTGGTAGAATCATGCTAGGTTGGATCTAGCATAACTTAGGGCAAATGCCAAGTAGTGGCTTGGAACCTTTAGGTGAGTGTTTGAGGTTATTAATGTTCTATGTTATGTGGTGTGTTGATCTTGAGTTGTTATACAATTGTGAGACTCGTGGTTTATTTTGTGAGACTTGAGGTGGTATTTATATGTTGGTTGAGATTGTGGAGTTTAGGATGATAGTATCCTAGCACTTGGGGCTATAGTTGAGATCTCGTGAGTTTATGAGGGTTAGGAGTGTATCCTAGATTATGAGAGTATATGACCTAATAAGATGATATAGGACTAGAAGTCTAAGGACTTCTAGCTTGTGAGTAGTTGTTGATTATTGTGCCTTGTCTTGAACAGGCTTTGGTTATATTCTTTCAGAGAGTGATATCGGTTTCGGTTAGCTTTGAGACGAGGTAAGTCCTCGGACTTACTTAGCCACTTTTATGCCTTATTTGGATGTATATGGTGGTGTGTATTTACCGCTTTTAAGCATGAAAATGGATTAGGTTTTACTTGACCTTATTTATTGGCCCAGCGTTACTACTACTACTACTATTATTATCGGGCGGTGACATCACCGCTCAGTTTCCCGAGGGAGACTGGGGGATCTCTGCGACCAGGCCATACACGGTATACGGGCGGGCTTCTTCATCACTCCCTCAGGGTATACGGGTTGGGCGCCGCCACACTCCTGTTGGTTACACGGGGACAGAGGCGAGAGTTATAAGACTCTCGTGTCACACTTTAAACCAATGAATTAGATATGGAATAACCTAAAAAGATACTATGTAATAAATGATCATGTTGTGTGCTTTGTGTGCTCATGTGTGTTTTTGTGCCATGTTATTCTTATAATGCATAGAATGTGAGCTAACGGTTTTTAACCGTTTTGTGTAGACGACTTGCAGGTTAGGGATGCCGCCGAGTGAGGTGGAGGAGTGGACAGCCGAGTGGTCTCCGTACATCATAGGATGGGGATGTTTTTGGGGGTTTTATATGTTGTCGGATTATGTCTTGTTGTACGATTGGATTCCTTTACGTTGTGTCGTTTTGAGGACTCGGCTGAGTTTCCAACTTGTATCCCTTCCTTTCTTTTCTTGCATACATTATAAACTACTTTTGAGTTTTATGCCTTTAATTTGTGCCTTGTTGGAAAGGTCCGGTGAACTTGTTGTCAGGCTAAGGGTCGGGACCCATTGTGAGGTCCCAACCCGTAGCATCCCGAGTCCCGCGGATTCGGGGTGTTACACGATGCCCCCAATATGTTCTGAAATGTTTTTCTATGCAAGTTATATGATGTATGTGTTGTGCTATTTAAATTGTCTTTTGAAATTGTTTAAAGTGTAACACGCAAAAATCGGAAAATATCTCTAAAAAACAAAGAAAGTCAAATAAAATGCTCCAAAAATAAGAAAATTATAGTTGTACAAATTATGTAATGTATATAGTGATTCATTGCCCAAAACTCCAATTATTTAAAAATTATCATTTTTTAAAATTTATCGAAGGATAATAGGTTATGTAGTCAAGGCCGTTCAACACATATTTTTGGCGGCCTTGTTCAAACAATAGAATGTGGTTTTTAATTTCAAAAAGATTGAAGTTTGTGACCGTAAATTGAAAATGTTGATGTTAAAACTCTGAAAATTTTGAAGCTTACAAATCTTATAACAAACCATTAAAAATTATTGTCAAGTCTGTTTGTTCCGGTTAATAACTCTGATGATGAAATCTCTCCATGATAGAGATATAATTCAAGAGTATACGGTTTGTTTGACGGTCGTTATGAAAAAAACTTAATGAAAAAATTATCATGAAAATTAAAGGTTATGAAAAAAAAGACAAAACCTAAAAAACGCGTAAGGTTAGACCAAGAACATAAAACCTAATTTGTGTGTGAGAGTGCGCACGCGCGCGTTATTCTTAGAAGCTTAAAAAATTTTATATTCAACTCATTTCGAAAATAAATAAACTTGAATCGAACTTGACAAGAAAATTAACTTACCGGTCGGTCCCTTTTGAAGTGAATCCATTTGGCCAAACTGCATATCTAGTGTAAATTAAGCATTTACCTAGCACCGAAAGGATGACGAACCGATTGATTGAGTAAGAATATATTAATTAAAGTGTTAAAATTTTCAACAAAAAAAATATATTATGTCACAAAGTTCCTACATGCAATTTCATTGCTTTAACTAACCATATGAAATCAAATATATGTGATTAAGTTCTACTTTGAATTTAATAGATAATAAAAACAATTAATTCACTAATCTTACATAATTTTTTCACATAAGACTGACCATAACATATTAATGTTGATTTTGGGTTACATCTTAAATTATTTGATCAAATTTAATTCCGTATAAGTGGCAAAATTTGGGTCTCGCCATTTAAAATTGAGAATGTGAAATCCAAGACTCTAAATTTGAAACAAATTGAAAAGGAGTTACATCATGTAAAGATTGAGTCCATTTTCAAAAATAAAATAATTCAAATTCTTAACTTTTTGAAATTGTTAGTACACAAAGTTCAACCAAATTTTATAAAAGAAATGGTCCCATGGATCATTTCGGGGAATTCCTACATCCTCCTCAAGAGATGGTCCCATGGCATGAGGTTAGACTACTCCAGACTTACGTCCATTCCAATATGGGCTTCCCTCCACGACCTCGACTACAGGTTCTAGTCACCTCATATGCTCTCCAGGATCGCCTCTCCTATTGGCATTCCCATACTAACTGAGAAGAACTCCACACACCAAAACCGACTTGGTTTTGCTAAAGTGTTAGGGGAAATCCAAGCATGAAGACCACTACTACGTGAAGTTACCCTCAAAGGGCCGAACGGTGAAGCCATCATACAGAAGATCTCGTACGAATGGTTCCCACCACACTGCTCCAAATGTGGCATTTTCGGTCTATGCAGCCCTCTACCATTCACCCTTCGCAAACCAGTGAACCCCCCAACCCACTCCAAGCCTATCCTACCCACTCCCAATCCATCTCAACGTATTCACATCTAATATCCCTCCCACCCACCCCACACTACTCTCCTCACCAAGACCCACGCCATTCCCCTCCCACCATGCAACAAAACCCTTTCCAAACTGCTCTCAAATTGCTCCCTTTGGACCCTCTTGGTGACTTCAACACCACCCTCCACCCGGACGAAAAAATCTCTCATGCAAACACCAATCTCACCCAACCCTCCAATGAACTGGCCAATTGCTTCTCTTTAAACACCCTCTCCGATCTCGCCTATTTTGGAAGTAAAATCACATGGAATAACAAGCCCCTCCGATCACTCTCCATCCATACTCGCCATCAATCTTCTAGAGTATGGTGCAAACTTGATCGGATCATTAGCAACACAACTTGAATCACTACCTTTCCAACGATCATGCCCACTTCGATAATCCAGGCCCCTCCGATCCCTCTCCATCCATACTCGCCATAAACCCAATAAACAACTGACCTAAAAGACAATTTAGATTCAGTAACACTTGGGCTGCCCACGAAGAATTCCATTCCACTGTCTCGCAGCACTGGACAACCCCTCGTCATCATCAGCATATGAACCCCATGACCATGTTATACCACAATCTCAAAACAGCTTTGGATAAAGCATTCTCCATCAAAGACTTAGGTCTTATGAGATATTTCTTAGGCATCGAAGTTGCTAGATCATCTAGAGGCACATTACTGAATCAAAGAAAGTACATCATTGATATCTAGAAAGATTCTAACATGGCAGATTGCAAGGAATCTACATTTCCTCTACCTAAAGACTTAAAGTTGAGTACTGATGAAGGTGAAGTTTTACATGATCCTGAGGTTTACAGAAGATTAGTGGGCAGATTACTATATCTGAACATGACTAGACCTGATCTGAGTTGTGCTACTCAACATTTGAGTCAATTTCTTAGTTGTACTAGAGCTCCTCATCTCAAAGCAGCTATACATGTGGTTAGATATCTGAAAGGAATCATGAATATTGGTTTATTCTATCCTACCACATCTAATTTCCCATTATCATAGTTTACTGATGCTGATTGGGCCAGCTGTGCCTTCTCAGCTAGATCTCTATCAGGATATTGTATGTTTTTTGACAAAGCATTAATATCATGGAAGACAAAGAAGCAGAAGACAATATCAAAATCCTCAGCTGAATCAGAATATAGAGCTATGTCCACTACTACAAGTGAAATTGTCTGAATTATTGGTATATTATCAGATTTATCTTGCCTTGTCTCCCAACCAGTTACTCTATATTTTGATAACAAGGCTGCACAACACATTGCAGCAAACCCTGTATTCTATGAAAGGACAAAACACCTCAATATTGAATGTCATTATGTTAGAGACAAGGTTCAAGAAGGGGTAATTCAAACTCAACACATTCCTACTTCACAACAGTGGAAATACAATACCATTATTAAATATGTTGGACTCATCCATATATAACTCTAAATATGTTGGACCCTAATGTTTTGTTCGAAGCCTATTTCATTGTTTATTTTTTTTCTTTTGAAATATAATACCATTAATAAAAATATAATAAAACACATAATCAAAAGCACTAACTTAAATCCAAGTTTCTAGTAAACAATTTCATAGTCTATATATATTACTAATAAAATAAATTTATATTGTATACAAAAGTTTTTTTTTTGCAACTACTTCATTTCGGACAAGAAAACAACTTCATCCTAGTAAACAAGGTCATAGTACAAAATAATACAAGAGTAATAGGTAACTTACCATTGAAATCTTTTGTTATTGCATAGGTTGATTATTGTGGTAGAAGCAACCGCCTATCCATAAAAAATAGAAACAAAATAGCCAGTGAAAGTGATGACAAGCATTAAAAAGATTGGATCCTCGATCTACTATATTATACCTATATCATAAATGTTCATTTTAAATTAAATTACCAACAAAAACACTTTGTTTGTTGAAAGGTATAAAAGAAAAGAAGATGAAATTAAAATAATAATAATAAAAGGTATTATCAACTAAGCTTGCCGTTTATTTTAGGCTTGATCATATTGATGACATCAATTATGATATATTTTTAGGCATGCATTTACGTAGTTTTTCCCTTTATTTTGCATGCATAAATATGAATCCATAACATTTAGCTTATATTTGCATACTTTGATAGAATAATTGTCTACACGGATTATTGTTGAATTTGCAGGTAATAGGCGAATTTTGGAGCAAAATGACATAGTTAAAAATTAAGCCTTGATTGCGGAATATGATGGAGCATAAAAGGAAGGTAGGAACACGGCGGAGTATATTTAGATACTGTGGAGTGGATTCTGATACCACGCCAAAGTATTTTCTGATACCGCGCCAAAGTGATCGCTGATACCGTCTGATACTCCGGAGTGGAATCTGATACCGCACAAAGTATTTTCTGATACCTCGCCAAAGTATTGAGAAAGTAGTATGAGACTTTTATGTTTTTGAAGCTAGATATTGAGGAAGTATTAGGAGAGTCAATTGTATGTTTGTGTGTGATTGAAGATCACGTCTAAACAAAGTTTATATAGAAAAAATTGAGGAGAGTTGTGTGTTAATGTGATTCCACATGACACACAATAGAAAATGCTAATTTGTTTTTGGAATTAGGAAAACACTCACGTTTTAATGTATATTGTTATACTAATATTGTCAAAGTTAATGGTTTCACGATCACACAATCAATCATACTTCATTTGATCCTAATTAGATGTCGAGGCTTTGTAAGTCAACCTTAAATAACATCTTACAAGTGATTCAGTATACACAATGTTTGCCACTTAGCGTGCGTGCAAATAAGCTTTAAATTTATAAAACTAGAATCAAGCAAGCGAACCCGCAATGTACAGATCGACGTAGTTAAGCAAGAATTCCAGAGTATCGAACACAGGGATTTGGGGGGAACAAATTCAATTATAGGTTATCAAGCGAGTAAATGTAAGAAGCTTTTCAAATATTGGGAAAACAGCAATCCTAAAGATCCAAGTATCCAGCTGTGGCAATCGATTCAAGATATACTAAAGATATAAGGACAGAGTTGGGGTTTGTAAAGGTATGCGAATGTAAGGTAATCGTACGGTGAAGTTCCAAAAACCTTATATGACCCACCTAAAAGACACTCCCTATAAAGGTTGTTGAGGCTTCAGTATAGAAAGGTTCTAAAGGTAAGAATTAACGTCAAATACCCAAACTTGTAATCCAAGGATCATGACTAACTAAACCGATTAAGGTTGTGACACACACAATCGAGGTAGAGGTTGTTGAGGCTTCACTACCACCTAGAAAAGGCAAACCAAGACTAAGTTAAAGCAAATATTTAACTTTGGATTAAAGTAAAAGCAAGTTCGTAAACTTAAGGGAAATCACGGTTGGATCTTGAGGTTCCACGGTCGTGGAACTCAAGAACAGACCGTGGTTTAGGGTTCGTCGGCGATTCTCTCTAACTCTCAGGGTCCAATCTAATTACGATCGATCTATCATCATCTAAGCCACAACTATCAACCTTCACCTTAGAATTGCTAAAGGGTTTTAGCCAACTATTGTCATATTGATATCAAATTCAAGAACAATAATGTCAATAGATTTGGAATAATGCAAACAATCACGAATCTTAGATAAGAAGGAAGAACGGGATGTCAATCCGTCTTCGAATCAAACCTAAATGAGAAGCGAAATCTTCTCACGAACAATCTTCCGA
Organism: Fagopyrum esculentum; assembly: GCA_033239045.1. Taxonomy (NCBI): domain Eukaryota; kingdom Viridiplantae; phylum Streptophyta; class Magnoliopsida; order Caryophyllales; family Polygonaceae; genus Fagopyrum; species Fagopyrum esculentum. The sequence continues at coordinate 108,813,411 of BSUD01000003.1, forward strand.
ATCTTCAACTCTTCCGTCAATCTGGAAATCTCAATAGCAATCTCCGCCAAAAATGCGAAATTAGGGCAAATCCAAGTGTAAGCGTAAGCAAAGGTGCGTCTAAGCAGAGGTGACGGAATCTCTCTTTCTCCGTCCTTTTATAGTGTAAGATAGAATATCGGCCCGGCCCAAATCTCGTAAAAGATCGTGGCTTAAAGTGTTGCGAAAAAGATCGCCAAGATCACGGTCGTGGAAGTGTTCCACGACCGTAATTTAGAGCGTGGAAACTATCACGGTTTGACACAATCTTTCCACGACCGTAGAAGTTACTGGAATGAACCACGCTTCCCTTGCTAAGGTTCCACGACCGTGGTTTAGGGCGTGGAAAGTAGTACGGCCGTAATTTAGAGCGTGGTTTAGGGCAAAACCGTGATTCTTCCTTCCTTCGTGCATATTCTTCAAGTTAGCACATCTTAGCTCCTAGAGAAGTCCTCAATCCTTGGACATGCTCAATCAAACTCCATTCTCACTCAATCCTTTCGGAAATAGCTCTTAATTGCCTACAAACAACATAAAGCTTGTGTAGATCTCTATATCGATAATATAGACAAACTAGCTCACAAATACATCAATGCTTAATCAATGACTATCAATATGGATAAAATACACTTAGAAAATGTGCCTAAAATATCACAATATTTCATGCTAACAAATAACCCCATACTTGCCACTTGCTTGTCCCTAAGCAAGGTCTTTCAAAAGCTTTAAAGCACAAGTTAGAATGAAATACGTGTACCTTCTCAAAGCAAAACTTCTTTTGGATGAATGTGCCTTCTAATCAATAGATCATTCTCAAACCTTGCTTCATTCGTTTATAAGACTTTCATACACTTAATCAAAGAGTAAAGAGTAAAGAAAGCTCATGAATCAATCAAACTTCTATACAAGCATCATAACCTTCAAACATTATCAAAATCAATCATAAGAAACTTCAATTTAGATCACCAAGTCATATAGCATTCTTTTGATCTTAAGGACTTTCAAATAAGGTCTAGAATGTGGAAAGGGAAGGAAAACTTTAAGGAATATGGTGCATGAATCCGGGAAAGTGGATAACTACTCTTTTCTTCTTCTCTTGCGGTTTCCGCAGCACTTTCAACTTAGAGCTTCGCTCTCTTCTTTTCATTTTTCGACTTTACTTTTGGAGTTATGGATAGAGGTGCACAAAAACCGAAGCCTAGGAGATTGGCGTTTCTCAATTTTTATGAGATGCCTCAAACCCTTAGCGCACATACCATAATCCGCTTGGAATATCGCTCAATCCGACTTTGGCAAGACACAAACACCCGGCTATATGAATTGTGCCGAGTTACTCATCGTCATGATTGACTTCCCCAAACCTACAATTTCTTTCTATTCTTTTGATTTTAAAGTATTTCTTTCATGACCCTCCCACATCAAACATGCCTTTTTCATTCACTTCCTCCAAATTCCCGGATAGGTGAAGGAGGTCAATATTTCAATAAGGAGCTAAATGATCAAAGAAAGAAGAAAGAAAAATCGAATTGCCTTAATCATCTCAACAAGAAGCATAAGAACTTATAGTGTGATTTCAACCTTAATTCCTCAACATGATTTAAGTAATATTCATCACATTATGAAATTTGTAAAAGAGGGATAATCCATTCATTCAATTTCTTTTCAATTCACTATTTGTTTAAGCATGCAATTGTCATCAAAACTCAATTCACAAGTGGTATTATCATAGAAATCATCTCTATCCTTAGAAGCACATAATTTTTCAATCGTTTTCAATTTTTATGGGTTTTTCAAACTCTTTTTTTTTCATGCAATGCAATAATGAAACGTGTGACAATATAATGGATCATGCAAGATAGTCTCAATAGAAGCTAATAAAGTGAGTAAGAGTTATTACAAACTTTTAGTCACACCCCACCCCATACTTGGAACAAACATTGTCCCTAATGTTCAAAGAAAAGAAAAAGAAGAAAAGAAAGAAAGAAAAAGAAACTCACAAAATGGCGGTGGAGCGGCTAAACTGTCGGTCATGATCATCATCACTGCGGTGGAGGCGGGAATGGAGAGAAGCTAGGATCGTAGTACCGCCCGAACTGCTGGCGGTAGACGTCTCTCATCATATGGTCAAGGTCATCCATGCGTCCATCTCTAGCGTCAGCTCGGATCTCCAAAGCTCCCACTCTATCAAAAAGACTATGGCCCAATCCGGCATCTGCTCATACCAACCTGGAGCCTGGCTGTACCACCCCGGTGCATCTGACGGTGTTGGTGCTGGTGGTGCTTGTGTGGACCATGGTGGTGGAGCTCCGTACCACGCTGGAGGTGTCTCCATCCAAGTGGGTCTCTCGCTCACGCTGGCGCGGCGAGAAGATGAACCTGAAGCTCTAGCGGGTCGTGGAGAACGTCTAGGCATGTCCGGCTGATCCGGAAACGTGCCAAAATCCTGCTCGGCTCCTCCTCCTCCTCCCTCATACGGATCTCTCATCTCCTCCTCAACTACCGGTGGTGGAACATATGGAGGGGCTGCAATCCTGTTCGCATGCATATAAGAGAACGTCTCCTTCCAGTTATGGCGTACAACCATAATGGAATACTCCGGGAGCCACTCAATGCCCCTCCCCGTCCTGCTCTCCCAAGGCATGGCTGCATAAGGTGGACCTCTATGGGTGGGGAAGATGAGCCCTCTAGTCATGAAGGCCTGGAGTCCTAGGGGTACGGCAGCTATACGTGTACATGCAAAAAAATCTACCCCTAACGCCCTAGCAAGGTGGGTGACTGTCCCACCATATCCAATGTTGTCAGCCCTCTTGTTCTTTAGCTTGCTCATGGTAGCAGCTAAGAGGGTGGCGCAGTCAGCAGGTCGTCCATAAAGCATGGAGTACAGAAGAAAGAGCTCATCCGTCTTGATCTTCTGAGGTGTCTCCGTCCTAGGGAAGAGACACTCAGAAAGTATCCGGTGAGCAATCTTTAAGGCTAAGTGATACATCAACTTAGCCTTGGTATCAGTTGGTTGCTAGCGGTCCTCGCTGGCGTATATCATGGCTACCTCCTCCCAGAAATCCTTGGCGTAAACGCCGCTGGGGAAACGACCATTGAAGGTCTCTTGGAACCCAAAGAAGGCTCCAAACTCCCGGATGGAGAAATCATAGTTTCTTTCCATCAAACGGAAAGAAACTGTCCTATCCACATGGCTGTGCTCAAAACACGTCACAACCTCTCTCATAATCTCCTCGTAAGCGTCTTCTCGGATAGCCGAGAAGACGATAAGACCGGCTCTATCCAAGAGCCAAGTAAGGTCTCCTATGATATGTAGAGGAGTAAAATCCTCCAATAGTAGGTACCTAGGTCCTATAACAGCCCTCTTATGGATCCTCTCTAAGGCATCGAGATGATCCTCGTGAATGACGGGTACTCTAGGGCTAGGAGGTGATGGTGAAGAAGGTGATGATGGAGGTGAAGGGGATGAGGGTGGTGGTGCTCTAGAGGATGAAGAGGAAGAGGGGTTGCCCTTCCTCTTTTTATTTTTGTCCTTCTCCTTGTTCTTATCCTTATTTCTCCCGGAAACTCTCCTCACAAAATCCATTACTGTTGAAAACCACGGTCTGTTCTTGGTGTTCCACGGCCGTGGAAGTGACAAAGACCGTGGTTCGTCTCGACTTTTCTCAAAACTCAGCAATCAACAACCAAACTCAGCAATCAAGCAGTCCTAGACTAATTTCTTCCAATTTCAATCAGTTCTCCTATAAATGCTAGCAAAAACGAAGCCGAATTGACAAAGATAGAGAAAGAACCAAAAACCTAGGTTTTTGGATTTTAGAATCCGAATTGTGCTTTCTCCGGTGGTTTGCCGCTCGATTTGTTGCTCGGATCTCGTTGGTGATCGGATTTGCTTCAGTTTGGGTCGAAGAATCGTTGAAAACAATTAACGAACGAAGAATTTAGGTGAGGGGCGTGATTTCGGCGAAAGAGGGCGTGGAATTGGGTTGTGAGATGTGTTTTTGTGAAGAACGTGGTTTTTATAGTGGCCGGCAAAATTTTTGAAAACCACGGTCTATCGGGGGGTTCCACGGCCGTGGAAATGTACGGAACCGTGGTTTTGGTGATTTTTCAAAGGCTTTTGGAAATTACGGTCATTGTAGCTGTCACGACCGTGGTTTAGGCCGTGGAACTCTCTGTAATGCTCCAAAGTCCAAGTTTCGTCACTTTTCTTCAAGATTACTCTTCCCCTTTCCTTTCTCACTGTTCCTACATCCAAAAACACGAACATATCGGAAGGAATCGAAGGCAAAACAAAGCGAAAAACGTCTAAACTAAGCTAAACTATGAATCGAAAACAAAAACGTAAATGTAATACCTTGGGTTGCCTCCCAAGAAGCGCTTTGTTTAAGGTCCGTAGCTAGACCAAATTCGCACTTATTCGAGTGCGGTAGGCGCGAACTCTTCAGCTTGGAGTTCCGGCGTATACTTCTTGAGTCGTTGACCGTTCACCTTAAAGCTTACGCCCGCTTCACCCCATACTTCAACTGCACCATGGGGGAAAATACGTTTGATTAGAAAAGGTCCGGTCCAACGAGATTTAAGCTTACCTGGAAAGAGACGAAACCTTGAATTGAAGAGGAGAACTTGATCTCCTTCTTTGAAGTCCTTTGGAATGATATGCTTATCATGCCAACGCTTTGCTCTCTCCTTATAGATCTTGGCGTTTTCATAAGCGTTCAAGCGGAGTTCTTCAAGCTCATTAAGGTCCAAGAGACGCTTCTCTCCCGCTTCCTTTATGCTGAAATTCAACCTTTTGATAGCCCAAAACGCCTTGTGCTCTAACTCTACCGGTAAGTAACAAGACTTCCCATACACAAGGTTGTATGGTGTGGTTCCTATGGGAGTCTTATACGCAGTCCGGTACGCCCACAATACATCATCAAGCTTTAAGGACCAATCCTTCCTAGTCCTTGAAACCGTCTTCTCTAGGATTCCTTTGATCTCCCGGTTTGAGATCTCAACTTGTCCACTAGTTTGTGGATGATAAGGGGTAGCAATCTTGTGAGTAACCCCATACTTAGCTAGAAGAGCTTCAAAGCACCGGGCAATGAAGTGAGAACCTCCATCACTAATGATAGTCCTTGGTGTCCCAAATCGTGGGAAGATGGTCTTGTTGAAGAACTTGACCACTACCATGACATCATTGGTGGGAGAGGCAATTGCTTCCACCCATCTAGAAACGTAATCCACCGCCAAGAGTATGTATTGGTTTCCACAAAATGATGGGAACGGTCCCATAAAGTCAACTTCCCAAACATCAAAAATCTCCACCTCTTGGATGTTATTGAGAGGCATCTCATTCCTCCTAGAGATATTTCCTGTTCTTTGACAAGCATCGCAGCAAGAAACAAAGGATTGCACATCTCTAAATAAAGTAGGCCAAAAAAATCCAAATTGTAATACCTTAGCGCTAGTCTTGTTCGAACTAGCGTGTCCTCCACATGGTAGTGAATGGCAATGGCGGATGACACTTTGCATCTCATCTTCTGGCACGCATCGCCGAATAATGCCATCCGGACCTCTCTTAAAGAGGAGAGGTTCATTCCAAAAGTATTCCCGGACATCCTTAAATAACTTCTTTCTTTGTGCGTAGGATAATCCGGGCGGTATCTCCTGACAAACCAAATAGTTAACAAAATCAGCAACCATGGTTCGTTACCTTTGGAGATCACTTCGATGCACTCCTCAATGATGTGTAGGTGTTCGTCCGGGAAGGAGTCATCTATAGGTAAGTGGTCGTCCTCTAGATGTGTTAGGCGACTCAAATGATCCGCAACAGAATTTTCCGAACCCTTCTTGTCGCGGATCTCTAGATCGAATTCTTGTAGGAGAAGAATCCATCTAATTAGCCTTGGCTTCGCATCCTTCTTTGCAAGGAGGTACCGGATCGCAGCATGATCTGTGTAGACAATCACCTTTGCACCTACAAGATAAGAGCGAAATTTGTCAATAGCATAAACAATGGCTAAAAATTCCTTTTCCGTAGTGGCGTAGTTGAGCTGCGCTTCATCTAGCGTCTTGCTAGCGTAGTATATGGCATGGGTTCGCCCTTCCTTTCTTTGTCCAAGAACAGATCCTATAGCTACGTCACTAGCATCGCACATAACCTCAAAGGGAAGGTTCCAATCCGGAGGTTGGATAATAGGTGCTGAAATTAGAGCTTCCCGAATCATATTGAACGCATCTAAACATTCCTGCGAAAACTCAAAAACTGCATCCTTCATCAATAGATTAGTAAGAGGTTTTGATATTTTAGAGAAATCCTTTATGAAGCGTCTATAGAATCCAACATGTCCTAGGAAACTTCTTATCCCTTTCACCGAAGTTGGGGGAGGAAGCTTTTCTATAGTCTCTATTTTTGCCTTATCCACCTCAATCCCTCTACTAGAGATTAAGTGTCCTAAAACAATTCCTTTCTTTACCACAAATTGACACTTCTCCCAATCTAGAACTAGGTTAGTGTCTTCACACCTTTGTAAAACAAGAGAAAGGTTAGAAAGGCAATTGTCAAAAGAGGAACCGTATACGGAGAAGTCATCCATGAAGACCTCCATTATTTCCTCTATGTATTCGGAGAAGATGGCCATCATGCACCTTTGAAAGGTGGTTGGGGCGTTGCAAAGCCCGAACGGAATTCTCCTATAAGCAAACGTACCTCACGGGCACGTAAACGTGGTCTTCTCTTGATCATCCGGGTGTATTGGAATCTGAAAGAAACCACTATAACCGTCAAGATAGCAAAAGTGCGAATGTTGTGCTAACTTTTCAAGCATTTGATCGATGAAGGGTAGTGGGAAGTGATCCTTCCTCGTCGCGTTGTTAAGCTTGCGGTAGTCTATGCACATCCGCCATCCCGTTACGGTTCGGGTGGGAATGAGTTCGTTATTCTTGTTGGTGATGACCGTCATTCCTCCCTTCTTCGGAACTACTTGAACCGGACTCACCCACTTGCTATCGGAGATAGGGTAGATGATACTTGCATCAAGCAATTTAAGAATTTCCTTCTTGATAACCTCCTTCATGGTCGGATTCAACCGCCTTTGAGGTTGTCTTGAAGTCCTAAAGTCTTCCTCCATTAATATTTTATGCATGCATAGGGAGGGTTTGATTCCTACTAAGTCCTCAATAGTATAACCTAAAGATTTCCTATGTTTCCTAAGGATAACCATAAGCTTACTATGCTCATCTAAGGTTAAATCGGAACTAACGATTACCGGATAAGTAGAGTTAGGTCATAAGAATGCGTACCTTAGATGTGTAGGAAGTTGTTTCAATTCCATCGCTTTCGGAGCTTCCAATGGATCTTGTGGAGCTTCCGATGCTTCCTTAGAAGTGTCTAAGGAAGTAAAAGGTGTAGGAGAAGAATCAAGAGAAGTTGAAGAAGAGGTACGATCACCCTCTTCCACGGCCAGAATCACGGTTTCCCTGCATCCTCCACGGCCGTGGTTTAGGGCGTGGAAAGGAAATACGGTTGCTCTGTTTCCTCCACGACCGTCTAACCCTCTGGAGTGAGCCACGCTTTGGTTGGTGAAATCCACGGCCGTGGAATATAGTGTATGGCCATGGATTCTCACGTTTTCTGCCTCGTCGTGGAGTTTCTCAAACTCCACTTCACACACTTCTTCTTGTGCTTCTAAGGCTTCAATTGCCTCATTGCACTCTTCTTCTTCCCCTACATTCATTAGACTCATAGTTATAACCTTTTGTAAAGGATCTTTAAAGAGAATAGCACTTACCTCCTCTCTAGACAACCCTTCTTCATCTTGGATATTGAATATATCCTCATCAAAGATCGGTTCCTTCACTAGAGTGGAAAGAACGAACTCTACCTTCTCTTCTCCTATGTCAAAGGCGTGTCTAGCATTCTTGCAATCGACTATGCAGCCGGAAGTTGCAAGAAACGGTCTTCCGAGTATGATCGGGACCGGACTATCTACAGGAATGTCAAGCACAACAAAATCAATGGGAACAAAGAATTTACCTAGCTTGACCGGGACGTCTTCTACAATACCGACGGGGCGAGTGATGGACCGATCCGCCATGTACAACGTCATCTTCACCGGTTTAGGGTCGCCTAAACCGATCTTCCTACATAATGCAAGTGGTATGATGCTCACACTTGCTCCCAAGTCACATAATGCATCATATGTGACATCTCCCACTCCTATGGGAATACAAAATGACCCCGGATCCTTTAGCTTTGGGGGCATTTTCTCCTTCATGGTCTTGATGAGATCCGAAGAATCCGAACTCATCTTAACCTCACCGAAATCCTCTAGCTTTCTCTTGTTAGAGAGAATTTCCTTCAAAAACTTGCCATAAGCCGGCATACCTACAATAGCATCAATGAAAGGTATATTAATATGCAGCTTGCTCATGAGTTCTATAAACTTACCAAATTGTTTATCTAGGCGCGCTCTCGTTATAGATTGAGGGAATGGTAGGGGAGGTTTGTAAGCTGGAGGAGGAACGTAGACATCTTCCTTCTCCTTCCCCTTCTCTTTTTCTTTCTCAACGGGGACTTCTACAAACTTGGGCTGCGGGTCGGTAGTTGTAACCCCGCTCCTAGTAGTAATTGCCATCACCCTTCCCTTTGGGTTGTCCTCCGTTTTTCCCGGAAGTTTCCCTTGATTCCTAGGAACTTCCTCCGCTTGGCTGAACATTTGGTTTTCTAAAACCTTTTGGGCTTTATCAACCTTAGAAATTTGATCATCAACCTTAATGATGCGGGTCTCCAAACCTTGAAGCTTCCCCAAAATCGTTTCCAACATGGGATCAGGCTTCTCCTTCCCCGAAGTGTTTCCTCCATTAGATGTTTGCCCCTGGCTTTTCAAAGGAGTAGAGGAAGAGGAAGGTGGAGTTAGTGAATTTGAATTGGAAGGATAAGAGTTACCGGAGTTTTGTTGATTGGAGCGCCAATTGTTGTTGTTTGAACCCCTATTATTGTTCCAATTATTGTTCCGGTTGTTGTTGTTGCCATTCCAATTATTCCGGTTGTTGTTCCGGTTATTGTTGTTGTTGCGGTTTGTATTCTCACCACCGTTGTTGTTGTTGCCTAAGTAGCCAACATCTTTTCCGTTTTTCTTTGGAAAGTTGGTCTTGATAGCTTCCTTCAACTCTTTGATTTCATTGTTGAGGGAGAAAATCTGATTTTGAGCTTCATGTGTGAGCTTTGCTCCTTATTCCACACGATTTCCCTCCACTTTCCGGTGAGAATACTTCTCTATGACCCTTGCTTGCTTCTCAATGAAGTCCCAAGCGTCATCTTCCCTCATGTCCATGAATGTGCCACATGAGAGGGATTGGAGCTTGAATTGTGTCTCCACATCCAGCCCCTTATAGTATATCTCCAAAAGTGCAAGTTTGGATATGCCATGATGAGGGCAATCCAAGAGCAAATCCTGAAATCTTTCCCAAGATTGAAACAAACTTTCGTTAGATCTCATGGAAAATGCATTAATCTTACCTCTAAGTTCCTCTGTTTTGGATGGCGGAGAGAATTTAGTGAGGAACTCCGTAGAAAGGTCTTCCCACATGTCTAGTTTCCCACTAGGAAGAGCTTGGTACCAAGACAATGCTTTCCCCTTCAAGGAGAAGAAGAAAGGCTTGAGCTTATAGTTGTTGGTAGTAGCGTTCTTCGGCCTCATTGTCTCCATCATACACTCAAAGTTTTGTAAGTGTTGGTGTGGAGATTCAACGCTCGTTCCGCCAAATTGGTTTTGGCGAACAAGAGTAATAACCTGCGGGTTGAAGCTAAACCCTTGTACATCATCAGCATCAAAGTTCACACCCAAACGGCGTGGTTGCTGCGTTGGATCCATCCTTTGGCCAAGAGTTCTTGGCTCATCATCCACACGTTCGATTCTTGCATTCCTAGGTGGAACACGGCGATTTGCAGCTGCCCGTGGGTGGAATAGATTCATATTGATCGTGGGATCAATTTCTTATAGCGGTGGCATGGAGGAGTCGCTATCCTCATTGGATGAGTTGGCTCTAACCGATCTTCCCAGTCTCCTCCTTTTCTTTTTCTCCTTAAGGTTGTTTATCTCCAACCTCATCTGGAACATCATGTCCGTTAGATCGTCAACTTTCATTTGATGACGATCCGTTTCTTCCCTACGTGTCTTCTCACTCCATTAGAGTTGAGCCTCTTTCTCCGCTAACTCCGATTGAAGATCAGGTTCGTTTTTTTCAGCCATTTTCTTTTCCTTATGCTTTTGCCTTAAAGTTCTCTCAAGCTCTTGATCAAGAGGTAAGAGGTCCTCGGTGTTCCTAGACCTACGCATACACTCGAAGAAATATCAAATAACAAGGGAGAAGCTCCCAAGCTTGACAACCGAAAACCGAATTTGGCCTAGACCAAATCTCCGGCAACGGCGCCAAAAACTTGTTCGCCACTTAGCGTGCGTGCAAATAAGCTTTAAATTTATAAAACTAGAATCAAGCAAGCGAACCCGCAGTGTACGGATCGACGTAGTTAAGCAAGAATTCCAGAGTATCGAACACAGGGATTTGGGGGGAACAAATTCAATTATAGGTTATCAAGCGAGTAAATGTAAGAAGCTTTTCAAATATTGGGAAAACAGCAATCCTAAAGATCCAAGTATCTAGTTGTGGCAATCGATTCAAGATATACTAAAGATATAAGGACAGAGTTGAGGTTTGCAAAGGTATGCGAATGTAAGGTAATCGTACGGTGAAGTTCCAAAAACCTTATATGACCCACCTAAAAGACACTCCCTATAAAGGTTGTTGAGGCTTCAGTATAGAAAGGTTCTAAAGGTAAGAATTAACGTCAAATACCCAAACTTGTAATCCAAGGATCAAGACTAACTAAACCGATTAAGGTTGTGACACACACAATCGAGGTAGAGGTTGTTGAGGCTTCACTACAACCTAGAAAAGGCAAGCCAAGACTAAGTTAAAGCAAATCTTTAACTTTGGATTAAAGTAAAAGCAAGTTCGTAAACTTAAGGGAAATCACAGTTGGATCTTGAGGTTCCACGGTCATGGAACTCAAGAACAGACCGTGGTTTAGGGTTCGTTGGCGATTCTCTCTAACTCTCAAGGTCCAATCTAATTACGATCGATCTATCATCATCTAAGCCACAACTATCAACCTTCACCTTAGAATTGCTAAAAGGTTTTAGCCAACAATAGTCATATTGATATCAAATTCAAGGATTAGAAGAATGAAAGATGAAAACTTCCGAAAACCTTCAATAACTTTCAAGTCAATATCAAATCCACAAATCAAGAACAATAATGTCAATAGATTTGGAATAATGCAAACAATCACGAATCTTAGATAAGAAGGAAGAACGGGATGCCAATCCGTCTTCGAATCAAACCTAAATGAGAAGCGAAATCTTCTCACGAACAATCTTCCGAATCTTCAACTCTTCCGTCAATCCGGAAATCTCAATAGCAATTTCCGCCAAAAATACGAAATTAGGGAAAATCCAAGTGTAAGCGTAAGCAAAGGTGCGTCTAAGCAGAGGTGACGGAATCTCTCTTTCTCCGTCCTTTTATAGTGTAAGATAGAATATCGGCCCGGCCCAAATCTCGTAAAAGATCGTGGCTTAAAGTGTGGCGAAAAAGATCGCCAAGATCACGGTCATGGAAGTGTTCCACGACCGTAATTTAGAGCGTGCAAACTATCACGGTTTGACACAATCTTTCCACGACCGTAGAAGTTACTAGAATGAACCACGCTTCCCTTGCTAAGGTTCCACGACCGTGGTTTAGGGCGTGGAAAGTAGTACAGCCGTAATTTAGAGCGTGGTTTAGGGCAAAACCGTGATTCTTCCTTCCTTCGTGCATATTCTTCAAGTTAGCACATCTTAGCTCCTAGAGATGTCCTCAATCCTTGGACATGCTCAATCAAACTCCATTCTCACTCAATCCTTTCGGAAATAGCTCTTAATTGCCTACAATCAACATAAAGTTTGTGTAGATCTCTATATCGATAATATAGACAAACTAGCTCACAAATACATCAATGCTTAATCAATGACTATCAATATGGATGAAATACACTTAGAAAATGTGCCTAAAATATCACAATATTTCATGCTAACACACAACATATAATTTATGTACATAGTTCTCAAAGTATCTTTTATTATTCTACAAAATAATCCAAATGTATCAATCTATGCATATTCTCTTAAGATGATTCATCAATCAATTAAATTATGGATATATAATCATGCGGTCCAAAACTAACCAAAAATATTGAAGCAAAAATTACGTGTATATATATATATATATATATTAAATATTGCATTATTTGTTTGTTTTCATATATTTTTAATTTGAAAAAGAAATGATACAAAAGTATACGGTTTATTTAGCGGTTATACGAATTGTTATTATAAAACTTATGAAAAAATCATTATAAAAATTAAAGTTAGGAAAGAAAGACAAAACCTAATAAAATGCGTAAGGTTAAACCAAGAACGTAAAACCTAATATGTGTGTTAGAGTGCGCACGCACGTGTTAGTCTAATGAACGATCCCAAAAAATCCTATTGTTTATAATTAACATTTTTGACATTCGAAGCCTATATGTTACACGAATTTCGAGCAAAAATCGTAAAAAATAAGAAGGTCAAATCCGATGCCCCAATATGTTCTGAAATGTTTTTCTATGCAAATTATATGATGTATGTATTGTGCTATTTAAATTTTGTCTTTTGAAATTATTTAAAGTGTAACACGCGAAAATCGGAAAATCTCTCTAAAAAACAAAGAAAGTCAAATAAAATGCTCCAAAAATAAGAAAATTATAGTTGTACAAATTATGTAATGTATATAGTGATTCCATGCCCAAAACTCCAATTATTTAAAAATTATCATTTCTTAAAATTTATCGAAGGATAATAGGCTATGTAGTCAAGGCCATTCAACACATATTTTTGGCGGCCTTGTTCAAACAATAGAATGTGGTTTATAATTTCAAAAAGGTTGAAGTTTGTGACCGTAAATTGAAAATGTTGTTGTTAAAACTCTGAAAATTTTGAAGCTTACAAATCTTATAACAAACCATTAAAAATTATTGTCAAGTCTGTTTGTTCCGGTTAATAACTCCGATGATGAAATCTCTCCATGATAGAGATATAATTCAAGAGTATACGGTTTGTTTGACGGTCGTTATGAAAAAAACTTAATGAAAAAATTATCATGAAAATTATAGGTAGAAAAGAAAGACAAAACCTAAAAAAACGCGTAAGGTTAGACCAAGAACATAAAACCTAATTTGTGTGTGAGAGTGCGCACGCGCGTGTTATTCTTAGAAGCTTAAAAATTTTTATATTCAACTCATTTCGAAAATAAATAAACTTGAATCGAACTTGACAAGAAAATTAACTTACCGGTCGGTCCCTTTTGAAGTGAATCCATTTGGCCAAACTGCATATCTAGTGTAAATTAAGCATTTACCTAGCACCGAAAGGATGACTAACCGATCGATTGAGTGAGAATATATTAATTAAAGTGTTAAAATTTTCAACTAAAAAAATATATTATGTCACAAAGTTCCTACATGCAATTTCATTGCTTTAACTAACCATATGAAATCAAATATATCTGATTAAGTTCTACTTTGAATTCAATAGATAATAAAAATAATTAATTCACTAATCTTACATAATTTTTTCACATAAGACTGACCATAACATATTAATGTTGATTTTAGGTTACATCTTACATTATTTGATCAAATTTAATTCCGTATAAGTGGCAAAATTTGGGTATCACCATTTAAAATTGAGAATGTGAAATCCAAGACTCTAAATTTGAAACAAATTCAAAAGGAGTTACATCATGTAAAGATTGAGTCCATTTTCAGAAATAAAATAATTCAAATTCTTAACTTTTTAAAATTGTTAGTACACATAGTTCAAGCAAATTTAAAAAAAAGAAATGGTCCCATGGATCATTTCGGGGAATTCCTCCATCCTCCTCAAGAGATGGTCCCATGGCATGAGGTTAGACTACTCCAGCCTTACGTCCATTCCAATATGGGCTTCCCTCCACGACCTCGACTACAGGTTTTGGTCACCTCATATGCTCTCCAGGATCGCCTCTACTATTGGCATTCCCATACTAACTGACAAGAACTCCACACACCAAAACCGACTTGGTTTTGCTAAAGTGTTAGGGGAAATCCAAGCATCAAGACCACTACTACGTGAAGTTACCCTCAAAGGGCCGAACGGTGAAGCCATCATACAAAAGATCTCGTATGAATGGTTCCCACCACACTACTCCAAATGTGGCATTTTCGGTCTATGCAGCCCTCTACCATTCACCCTTCGCAAACCAGTGAACCCCCTAACCCACTCCAAGCCTATCCTACCCACTCCCGATCCATCTCAACGTATTCACATCCAATATCCCTCCCACCCACCCCACACTACTCTCCTCACCAAGACCCACGCCATTCCCCTCCCACCATGCAACAAAACCCCTTTCCAAACTCTAGTAACCGACAACTCAAGCCCTAGCCAATCAACCCAAACACAAACTATCACCCCCTCCAAGGTTGTGAGTCGTGAGGACCCACACCCTCTCCCTCCATCTGACCCCTGCACCTCTACCCTAACTATCTCCCCAGCTAATGTCAAGGACACTATCTCTCCATCCAATACACTCCAATGAATATCAACCTTGCTGCATGGAATATCTAGGGTTTGAATCATCCCAACAAACAACAAGCCATCCGCACTCTAGTTAGTAACCAAAACCTTCATATCATCGCCATCCTAGAAACTAAACTGAAAACAAAAAAAATGCACAAGCTCAAATCCTTCATCCCCAACTGGTTCAACTTCTCCAATATCTCCAACCTCGCCAATGAAGTCAGATGTCGCATCTGGTTTTGGTGGAACCCAACCATCAATACGATCACTCCAATCCTAAGCACATCCCAACTCATCCATAGCTCTATATCCCCGACCATTCACAGCTCATCACCTCGCAAACCCCAACTCTCTTCCCAACTTCGAATGTACCTTTGTCTACGCCTTCAACCTCCCTGAGGAGCGTAAGACGCTTTGGGACTCAATAAACGCCATCAATCTGCTCTCAAACTGCTCCCTTTGGACCCTCCATGGTGACTTCAACACCACCCTCCACCCGGACGAAAAAATCTCTCATACAAACACCAATCTCACCCAACCGTCCAATGAACTGGCCAATTGCTTCTCTTTAAACACCCTCTCAGATCTCGCCTATTCTGGAAGTAAAATCACATGGAATAACAAGCCGCTCCGATCACTCTCCATCCATACTCGCCATCAATCTTCTAGAGTATGGTGCAAACTTGATCGGATCATTAGCAACACAACTTGGATCACTACCTTTCCAGCCATCATGCCCACTTCGATAATCTAGGCCCCTCCGATCACTCTCCATCCATACTCGCCATAAACCCAATAAACAACTGACCTAAAAGACAATTCAGATTCAGTAACGCCTGGGTTGCCCACGAAGAATTCCATTCCATTGTCTCGCAGCACTAGACAACCCCTCCTTATCATCAGCATATGAACCCCATGACCATGTTATACCACAATCTCAAGAGGCTTAAACCTGTGCTCAAGAGGTTCCCGAGCCAAAAGCTTGAGATCCTGCAATCCTCCATAAAGAACTCCAAAGTTGGGCTCGATGACATCCAATTCAGGTTGCAAATGGATCCCTTTAATCCTCAGCTGCTCGAGAATGAAAGGAACACCACCACATCCCTCAATGCCAATATGGATGGCCTTCGCTCCACACTTTCCCAACTTTCTAAAGCCAAGTGAGCGAAATACGGTGACCAGTGTCACTCGTACTTCTTCAAGAGCATAACCGCTAGGAGCGCCAAGAACGCTATCATATGCATCAAGGACCCAAATGACCTGAACAAAGTCCCCACCTACCACCAGAAGGAAATCAAGGAGATCATAACTGCCCACTTTTCCAATATCCTATCCCCAACTACCCCCCGCAATCCAGGTCACTTATTCCCAGACTGCTCCCTCCCCACTCTCCCCACCCCCTTGGTCGCTGATCTCACTACTAGAATCACTCAGGAAGATATCAAATCCGCTCTCCACTGCATCGGAGATAACAAAAGCCTTGGGCCTGATGGCTATAACTCGCTCTTCTTCAAATCAACTTGGAGCATCACTGGTGATGTTTTCACTAAGACTATTGTACGTTTCTTTGAAACGGCCACTCTTCCCAAGATTGCAAACCATACTTCACTTACACTGATTGCCAAAAAAGATAACCCCACTCTTCCATCCGATTACAAACGTATTGCTTGTTGCAACACCACATACAAGGTGATAGCCAAGATTCTTGCATCCAAGATCAATGCAGTTCTCCCGTCCCTCATTGGTTGCTACCAAGGGGCGTTTGTCCAGGGTAGAGCAATCAAACACAACATCCTGATTAGCCAAGAACTTTTCAAGAGTTACAACCAAAAACACGTATCACCCAGATGTGCGATCATAGTAGACATTTCCAAAGCTTTTGATACGATCAACCACCAATTCATCCTCAACTGCATGGCTAGGATGAGTTCCCCCCATCACTTTATCAAACTTATTGAAGCATGTATCTCGAGACCAAGTTACTCGACCAACCTGAATGGCTCCCTAACTGGATTTTTCAATGGCTCCAGGGGGCTAAGACAAGGATGCCCACTCTCCCCAGCCCTATTTGTCATAGCTCTTGAAAACCTATCCTCCATGATCCACACCAATACATCCAACCCCAACTTCAACCTCCACCCCAAATGCTCCTCACCTCGCATAACCCACCTTTGTTTTGCTGACGATATTTTGCTATTTTGCAGGGGCGATGTTGAATCCATAAACACTCTCATGAAGACCCTTACTCACTTTGGCAACTACTCGGGACTCCATGTCAACTTTGGGAAGACAACATTATACACTTGTGGCGTGCATCCCCTCCACGTCTTAGACCCGACGGATATTAAAAAGATAAATTTAACATGGTATCAAAGCAGGATTATAATCTTGATTTGCTTTTCTAAATCTCTATCAATTCCGCAATTTGATTTGATCGATTCATCATGAATCAAGATCAAAATTATCAAAATTCCCAAAATTCACAAAGATCCAATACGAATCAGATGTTTTCGAATAATCTTCCGTCTACGAATGATATGCTTGCTCTAGCCAATTCCGATAATCCTGGTGCACAGTTAGTTGCAGTACATTTCAATGGGATGAATTATCTGAGCTGGTCAAGGGGCATTAGGATGGCGCTAGGGGCGAAATCCAAGCTTGGATTCATTGATGGAAAGGTCGAAATGCCAACAGATGATGATGACAAGAAGGAAAAATGGATGAAGGCAGATTATATGGTAAGATGTTGGATAATCAATTCCATTACATCTTCCATTAGCGATGGATTCATGTATGTTGAATCTGCAAAGCAACTGTGGGAAGAACTCCTTGAAAGGTACAAATCTTCCAATGGACCTCTCTTGTTTCAGTTGAAGAGAACTCTTGGTTCAATTACTCAAGATGATATGAGTATAAATGAATACTATGGAAAACTAAAGAAGGTCTGGGATGAAATACAGGCTCTAGAAATATTTCCTGAATGCACGTGTGGTGCTATGAAACAATGTTCTTGTGATGTATTGAAAAAGATAGCAGAAATTGAGTCAAAGAACAGATTAATGCAATTTCTTGTTGGCTTAAATGAGATGTATGAAAGTGTAAGGAATTACATTCTTTCCATGGATCCTCTTCCAACTGTTAACAAAGGTTTTCACCTAGTTCAACAAGTTAAGAATCAGAAGATTGCTACAGGTGCAATCAAAGCCAATCAAGATAACAGTGCATTTCATGTCTCCAGAAATTCCTTTTCTGACAGTAGAAGAGAAAATGGTCAGAATTCAGAAGGGAAGAAGGATTATAAGAAAGGAAAATCAGACAGAAAGTGTACTAACTGTATGACAATTGGACATGTGAAGGAAACATGTTTCAAGTTGCATGGATATCCTGACTGGTATAAGGAAAAGAAGGCCAAGACTAGTCAGAAAGTGGCAGCAAATGTAGAAACTGATCAGATGAATTCTCCTCTTGGTGATTTTGAAGGTTTCAAATCTGAGGATAAAGGAAATCAGAATCTTTTAATGTTGTGTGTGCTGAACTCATGAAAGCTATGCAGGACAGACAGGGATTTAACAGTAAAGCTCATTTTGCAAATGCAAACTATGAAAGTTCAGGAAATGTAAACTTTGCAGGTGCAGGTATTGTCACAACTCTTGCAAACTCTTGCAATATTTCTAAAAATTCGAGTGATTGGATAGTAGATACTAGAGCTACTGACCATATGACATTTGATATCAGGAATTTCAGTTATATTAAAAATCTGAATAGGCCAATTATGACAGGCCTACCTGATGGGGCTGTTAAAAAGGTTCATAAGATTGGGACAGTTAGAGTATCCGACAGTTTGTTATTATATGAAGTTTTATATGTGCCTGATTTCAAACATAGTTTATTATCAGTCTCAAAGTTGATCACCCACTCGGCGGGTCGACAACCCGCCGGGTGGCGGGTATGGGTAAGGGTCGTTAGACCCTTACCCGTGACCCGCCCGGGTCGACCAGGTGTGTAGACCCGGTGGGTCGACCCGTAACGGCTACTTTTAAAAAAAAAATTCCAACGGCTATATAGCCGTTGGGTAGCCGTTACAACGGCTAGTTTGATGAAAAAAAAACAATTTAATTTAATAAATCTAACCTAAAAACAATTCTATAAATACCCCAAACTCAATTCATATCATCGTACACCAATTCTCATCATTCAATCATCTATTCACTCTCTCAATCTCTCCACAATTTCCAACTCTTACATTCAATTACTCTCCTAATATCATATTCTCATTCTCTTATTTTTCATTTTACCACTCTTACTACTACATTCTATTATTCAAAAAAAAAAATGTCTAGCCGAAGAAGACGTTCCGTTAGCGGTGCCGGTCCTTCATCCGGTGAAGGTTTTATTCGAGGACGACATTCCGTTAGCGGTCCTCCAACCAGTTCGGATTTAAGGCGAGACTTATTAAGTGGAGATCACGAGATCTTCGAGGAGGAGGAGGATATCACGGTATCACCTACTTTCCCCAACACCCAAGGATCCGAGACTCAATTCACGGAGGAGCCGGAGCCGGAGGAGCCGCCGTTGAACAACACTCAACTAACGGCGGCGGTCTTCCGATTTTGGTTTACAAAGGGTGCTCCCGATGCCAACGGAGTTTTCTATGCCAAATGCAATTTTTGTGCGACACAATACAAGCACAAAAAGGGAGAAGGCTACGGAAACTACAAGAGGCATATCCGGAACAAGCATCCCGAGAAAATGGGATTAGCACGAGGGCAAACACAACTTACCGGGTACCCATCTACTTCTAACCAACCTCCTTCTCTATTTACATATGATCATTCTTCTTCTATGGATGCATTTTCGGAAATGTTGGCCGTAGATTATTTAGCATTTAGTTATGCACAAAATGTTGGTTTTAATAATTGGATGCAAAATCATGCTCAACCCGCATATAAACCGATTTCTCGCCAAACCGCTAAAAGAAAAATGATGCATAAATATAAAATTCGTAAAGAAGAATTGATTAAATATTTTATGGACAACGGTGATATTCAAGTTTCTATTTGTATTGATATTTGGACCGACGGTTTTCAAAAAAAATCATATATGGGTATTACTTGTCATTTTGTTGATAAATTTTGGATTTTAAACAAAAGAGTTTTAGCATTACGAGTTTTCAACGAACAACACACCGCCCAAAACATTGCCCGTTTGATTGCAAATGTTTTGGAAGAATATAGATTAGTTTCACGAGTTTTTTCAATCGGTTTTGATAACGCCTCCGCTAACACGGCTTCCATTAGAGATTTAACCAACTATTGTAAGCCGACGATTGGAGGTAAATTTTTTCACATTAGGTGTGCCGCTCATATTTTAAACTTGTGTGTTCAAGACGGTTTAGCATATGTTGGAGATTTAGTACAACCTATTCGAAATATTCTTAATGAACTTTGGTCTAAAAAAAGTGTACGTAGTAAATGGTATGCATATTGTAAACAAAATAACGTTTATCCTAAAAAATTTCCAAAAGATGTTTGTACAAGATGGAACTCTACTTACAAAATGATTTACGAATCATATGAATATCGAGAACTTTTAAGTAGTTTTGTCGCACAACATATTGACGGTGATTTTGTTTTCGGTGAATCTTGGGTTTTAGCAAGAGATGTAATGGAGGTTTTCAAACATTTTTATGATGCTACTAACACTTTTAGTTATGTTTATACACCCACTTCAAACATATTTTGTTATGTAGCAATTAATATTGCATTTGCAATTCAACAAGGTCTTTTAATTGAAAATATTTCACAAGCTATTTATTCAATGCGAAGTAAATGGTTAGCTTATTATACAACCATTCCCGATGTTTTTCTTGTTGCATTTGTGTTAGACCATAGACGTAAAATGGATGGTTTAAAACAATTTTTAGAAAGTTATTATGAATTTTTAAGTTTAGAACAACATCCCGATTGTCATGTTTCTACCATAATTGGTAATGTTAGAAAATTATTTGATGAATTATTGGTTCAATATCGTGTTTCCGATCAAGGTCAATCTTCTCAACCCCCTCCTCGCACTTCATCTTCAAGTTCATCTAAATTTAAATCAATGGCTAGAGATTTGTTTGGCCCGAAAAGGGCAAAAACCACGTCGAGTTCCAACTCGGAACTCAAAGAATATCTAACCATTTCTTTTGAGTTTGTCAATGATGAAGAAGAGGAGGATTTCAACATATTAGAATGGTGGAGCCGACCGGAAAGAATGAGGTTCCCTACCCTCTCAAGGATCGCGGCACAAATTCTCGTCGTTCCCGCCTCAACGGTAGCGGTTGAGCAAACCTTTAGCCGGAGTGGAAAGGTGCTCGATCCGACGAGATCAAACATGTTGCCCGAGACGTTGGAGGCAAAAGTCCTCCTAGCCGATTGGAGGAAAGCGGAAATGCGAACACAAAAGAACAACCTCTCGGCGGAGGAAGGCGACGAACATGACGACGAGCGACAACAAACGCCATCGGATGTATCGGTGGGAGAGTCCGACTAAGGTAAGGGCCAATCGGGGATATAAACGAAGGTAAGAGAACTACGTGGGCTTTGATTCCTCCTCCCCGAGAGGATACGTAGGCAACCGGGATTCCGGTTCAAGCCCAATTCTTCCCTTTTTTTTTTAAAGTTTAAGACTTAATTATTTAAACTTAAGTAACTTAAGTTTAAAAAAGAATTTTATAGACTAATAAATAGAGGACTTAAACTTAAGTTTAAGTCCAATTTTTCTAAGTTTAAGTCCTCTATTTAATAGTTTATAAAATTCTTTTTTAAGTTTAAGTCCTATTTTTTATTAGTTTATTTTCTTCTCCTTTTTTAAGTTTAAGTTCAATTTTTATGTTATATTTATTTTTTAATTTTTTTAAAGTTTATTTCCATTTTTTTTTAATCTTACGTGGCCGACCCGTCGACCCGCAGGGTCTGACCCGTGATCCGGCGGGTCGGCCAGATACATGGGTCCGGATCCGGGTCACCCTCCCCAGACCCATGACCCGGCGGGTCGGATCCGTCGACCCGGCTGGTCCGACCCGTGGACATGCCTAGCTTTTGCTAAGTCATACTGTCAAGGAAATCATAGGATGGAGGAATTCTATAGTAGCAAGAATAATACATTTGCCTTTGCTTCTTAGGCAGATTTGAATACAACACATGCAAGGTTGGGCCATGCCTCAGTGTCCAAGCTAAGACATATACAAGATTGTAATGACTTTGATCTTAGTAATCATACGTGTGAAGCTTATATTCATGCAAAATTTCACAAATTACCATTTCCTGATAGCTTTTCTATAAGCAAGAAATATTTTGATCTTGTACATTTAGACCTTTGGGGTCCTTACAAGACAACATCTAGAACTGGAGCTAAATACTTTCTTTCTATCTTGGATAATTGTAGTAGATTTACTTGGGTATATTTGCTTGATAATAAATCTGAGACATTTGGATATATTGTTGAATTTGTCAATATGATTCAGAATCAGTTTACTACATGTGTCAAAGTATTCAGAAGTGACAATGGCACAAAATTCATGAATAGTTAGTGTAGTAGGTTCTTTGCAGAGAAAGGAATCATTCATCAAAGATCTATAACCAGAAATCCACGGCAGAATGGGAGAATAGAGAGGAAACATAGACATCTTGTAGAGACTGCTAGAGCTATGGTTCTACATGCCAATCTTCCAATAAAATTCTGGAGTGATTGTATTCTGGCTGCAACCACATTGATAAATCTTCTTCCTTCATATGTTTTGAATCGGAAGACTCCTTACGAAAATTTATTTCATAAAAAGCCTGATTATTTCCATCTCAGGATAATAGGATGCTTATGCTATGCTTTGGATTTATCTAAACTTCCTGATGAATTCTCATAGAGTTTTTAGTAGCAGGGATGTGTTGTTTCATGAGCACATTTTTCCATTCAGAAAAGCTACTACAACTGAAGTTCCTACTGAACCTTCTACTAAATCTCAGATGTTTCAGTTTCCCTTGGTAAATCCTGCAGCAATTGATGATCCGATCTTATTTTATTCAGGATCTGAGAGTATATGTGACACAAGTATATCAAATGAGTTACTAGCAACAGACATTATTTCTCCACAACAATCAATGAAAGACCCATCTCATGGTGTTTCACCAAATAGTGGCATACATATATCATCAACCTCAAACAATATCTCTAATGATCATCCTTCTCAATTTCATACTGATATTTTTTCTTATTCTATTGATTCTTCAGTGGAGTTTCCAAGCCTTTGAAGATCAGAAAGACAGACTCATATGCCTTCTAAATACAAAGATTTTGTATGCTCTAAACCTGCAAATTCATCTAACTATATGTCTCAATCATTTGCAGTTCTCACATATGATCTCCAGCAATATTCTACAGATTATGTATTGTCTTTCTGCAACATGATTCAGACATATGAACCATCTACATATTATCAAGCTAAGGATGATATCAATTGCCAACAAGCTATGGAAAAAGAGCTCACTGCTTCGGAAGAAAATCGTACATGGGATCTAGTTCAACTTTCACCTAACAAGAAGGCTATTGGATCCAAATGGGTTTATAAGATCAAATATAAACCAGATGGAACCATTGAGAGATGCAAAGCACATTCGCTCTTGTGGCCAAGTTTACAACTGTGAGATTACTCATTGCCTATGCTACTGCTTCTAATGGGCCTCTTCATCAGTTGGATATCAATAATGCATTCCTTCATGGATTTCTGGAGGAAGAGGTATTCATGCAGCCACCACTTAGTTATTCCAAAGCACAACAGGGTCAAGTTTGCTTGCTTAAAAGGTCACTCTATGGCCTCAAACAAGCTTCAAGACAATGAAACTTTGAACTAGTGGTGGGTCGCAAACCTAAACCGCCGGTTTAGGTTTGCGAACCGTGGTTTAGGTTTGGCCTTTGGCCAAACCTAAACCTAAACCGTCGAAATTCAAACCGGCGGTTTAGGTTTAACCTAAACCGCCGGTTTGGTCAGCGGTTTAGCCGGTTTATTAAAAAAAAATTGAAAAACCGGACCAAACCGGCGGTTTGGTCCATTTTTTTACAAAAAAAATAAAAAAATAACCAAACCGGCGGTTGGCCAAACCTAAACCTAAACCGTAAACCCACGGTTTGGCCAAACCGGCAAACCTAAACCGCCGGTTTGGGCCTGTTCACAAACCGGACCCATGTCTACTTTGAACTAAGTAAGTTTCCATTCAAATTTGGATTTACACAATCCAAATATGACTATTCTCTCTTTATTCAGAAAAAAGATACTAAGATGACCTTTGTGCTAGTATATGTTGATGATTTGATCATCATTGGAAATCATCCTGAATTTATACAAGAAGTCAAAACAGCTTTGGATAAAGCATTCTCCATCAAAGACTTAGGTCTTATGAGATATTTCTTAGGCATTGAAGTTGCCAGATCATCTAGAGGCACAGTACTCAATCAAAGAAAGTACATCATTGATATCCTGAAAGATTCTAACATGGCAGATTGCAAGGAATCTACATTTCCTCTACCTAAAGGCTTAAAGTTGAGTACTGATGAAGGTGAAGTTTTACCTGATCCTGAGGTTTACAGAAGATTAGTGGGCAGATTACTATATCTGAACATGACTATACCTTATCTGAGTTATGCTACTCAACATTTGAGTCAATTTCTTAGCTGTACTAGAGCTCCTCATCTCAAAGCAGCTTTACATGTGGTTAGATATCTGAAAGGAATCATGAATATTGGTTTATTCTATCCTGCCACATCTAATTTATCATTATCAGAGTTTACTGATGCTGATTGGGCCAGTTGTGCCTTCTCAGCTAGATCTCTATCAGGATATTGTATGTTTCTTGACAAAGCATTAATATCATGGAAGACAAAGAAGAAGAAGACAATATCAAAATCCTCAGCTGAATCAGAATATAGAGCTATATCCACTACTACAAGTGAAATTGTCTGGATTATTGGTATATTATCAGATTTATCTTGCTCTGTCTCCCAACCAATTACTCTATATTGTGATAATAAGGCTGCACAACACATTACAGCAAATCCTGTATACTATGAAAGGACAAAACACCTCAATATTGAATGTCATTATGTTAGAGACAAGGTTCAAGAAGGGGTAATTCAAACTCAACACATTCCTACTTCACAACAGTTGGCATATCTTATGACTAAATCTCTTGGAGAATCTTCTCATCAGACTCTTTGCTTCAAGTTAGGACTTGTCAATCTTCCTCCAAGTCCAACTTGAGGGGGGAATGTAGAATACACAAAGTTGTAGATAGTTAAGATGTTTAGGACATTTTGTTTAAATATAGACAAAGCTATTCAACAATATAAATAGATAAGTCTATATCTTAAACAAATCGATTCTCTTTGTACATTCCAATAACGAATTTCAATTCTGTTATCTTCTCTCTCTCTCGATCTTGTTCTTCATGAATTTGATCTAAACCACAAAGCTTTACTTTACCTAAATCGAATAATGTAGAATATACAAAGTTGTACATATTTAAGAAGTTTAGGACATTTTGTGTAAATATAGACAAAGCTATTCAACAATATAAATAGCTAAGTCTATATCTGAAACAAATTGATTCTCTCTGTACATTCCAATAACGAACTTCAATTATGTTATCTTCTCTCTCTCTCTCGATCTTGTTCTTCATGAATTTGATCTAAACCACAAAGCTTTACTTTACCTAAATCGAATATGGTATCAGAGCAGGTTCGATCCGGGTCTCGTTATCCTGTGTTTGGCTAAGCCGACCTTAAGGCTTTGTGGGTTGTGATTAGCGAAATATGCTATCCGCCCGTTTGTGTCAAGTCAACTAGTCCAGGATAGTTGCACTTGAGGAGGGGAGTGTTGAGATGTGTGGATTATTGTGTCCCAAATCGACTAAATGAATAATGTGAACCTAACATATAAACCCAAGGGTTACTCCTCCTATTGCCAATTGGTTTTAGGATGGAACCCCGAAGGTTAATGTGCGTAGGTTCACTTGTGGCGTGCATCCCCTCCATGTCTTAGACCCGACGGATATTAAAGAGATAAATTTAACAATAGGGCACGTGCAAATGACTCTAATAATCTCCTAGTTAAAGCTCAAGGTAAGTTAGTGGCTTTGAATAGCACAATTCTTTCCCTTTCATGGCGCATTACCCTCACAAAATATTCTCGCAGCTACTCCGTGCTATGCTATGAGTACTATTAAGTTGCTTAAAACTCTTCATCGATAAATTTGAAAGTGTTTGCAAGTATTTTTTCTGGAGCGGGAAAATGGTGCTTGGAAGCTTCATCTTGTTGCTTGTAAAACAATGTGCAAACCAAAATGCCTCAGAGGTTTTGCTTCTGTCTTCTTAAGGATGATAACACGGCTACACTAGGGAAACTCGGATGGAGACTCCTCAGAGGAAAAGATGCTCTTTGGGACTCGGTTTTGATTCATAAGTATAAATTGTACACTGATAGAGACATTCTTAATATGGCAAGAACCAAGAAAGGCTTTCACGTCATTAAGAGTATTGCTTGGGGCATCAATGAAGTGACTATATCGGGTCATGCCTGGAGGGTGGGTAACGACATGAACTATACATGGTCCTATGCTAAATGCTATGGTTGGGATTAGTGGATCCCACACTAGGGATGGAAATGGCCCATCATAGACCCCCTCTTTCCTACGGTCTTGCTCTTGAAGATTGCCGTTATCGTCATTGATAATGAGTTGGATAGAGAAGATGTCATTTCTTGGCATTTAAGTCATGCTGACTCTTATTTAATTAGCTCTAGGTTCCACTTTTTTCTTGTATGGAAGAGACTGTTTTCCTAGCTCCTCAATCTTTACTGTCATCGGGAAGATTCTAGCACTTGAGAGGGTACGCATGTTCATCTACTTAACGGTGCCACGAAAGTTCTAAAAAACGCGGAGCATCACATACATCATCTGGCTAGCAATCATCTTTGTAACTGGTGCCCTGGTAAGCCCAAAACCATACTTCATATTGTAAGAACCTAGAATACAAAATTAAACCGTTAATAACAGTATAAAATTCAATCGGAGAATTTACCGATTAATTACCTGAATTGTGTAGAGTCGAGAAATAATCTCTCTGAATTCTAAAAACACCTTGTAATACGACGGTTAATGGTGTTCAAAAATCACAAGATAAAACTTCTTTACGAATCCGACTTGCGTAATTTTTTAGAAACCTGCGATCCTGTTGAATGTTGTACTCTCGATAAAAACAGAAACAGGAGAAACGTTTTTGGATGTGTAAAATGAGGTGCGGAGAGTCCCTTTTTATAGGGACGGAGGAGATCCGAATGGTGTTTAATGCGGATATTTTAATATACAATAAATCTCAAAATAATAGCAGATATTTGCTATAAAGGAGAATATTGGTTGGTTGACTTTTTAAATACAGTCTTATCTAGTGATCTATTGGACTAAAAAGTTGGGCCGGCCTAAGGCCAGTGTCATTCGCACTGTTGGACTGCGAAGTTCGGCCGGCCCAAAACGTAACATAGGTGGTCAGCCCATGTTGCGTCTTGTTCCGCCCATCTTGTCCCAACACAACGCAGCTTAGATCGGCTCAGCTCGGCACGGCATGACTCGGCGCGTTCATGTGTGTGCTTAATTGCCTACGTCGTTCCTCCATGAAAAATGGGTAGTGAACCAAGGTCACTGCTTTAGTGCGTTTCTCCTTAATATATCTCGTAGGATACTTTCCATTCTAGTCTACTCAGGATAGCCACATTTTTTACTCTTTCCCAAGTTTTTTCCATGCAACCGGAGGGAGCAGGCTCAGGGAAAAAAAGGACATATTCATCGAGTTTCATTGTCGATGTAGGCTTGCCTGGATCATCATCGGGTGACGACGCGGTCGAACGAGGCCGACACCATCTTCTTGAGTGAAAGCATCCGACTCGGCTTCTCGATAGAAGAATCTTTTTTTCCACCCTCCGAGGAAGTGGGCGGCCCTGGCAGCGATCATCCAACTCGTGGTGCCAACTAGGTCCGAATCTCTACCATTTGTATTCCCGTCAGGCAGTGAGAGCTCTACAGCCAAGACTGAGCCAAGAAAGAAGGGATCCACCCTCTTCTATCTATGAAAAAACAAGGCCTTTATTTACCCTCGTTCCCTTTTGTTCCCGCCCTCCCCTAGCGGGAAATTGAGCGCTCATAAAGGGCAGCCCTTCTTGCTTCATCGTCAAGCAAGGGCTGCGTCAAGAGCGGTAGGTCTAGAATAAAAACATTAGGTTCCGGAACTTTAATAGAGGGCTTTCAAAATTGAACTGACTAAAAAAGGGCTTAAGCCTTTCTTTAGCTCTTGCTTACTAACTTATAAGCCTAAAAAGGAGCGTAGATAACTTACCGACAAAAGTAAGCGTCTTGCCGCTGAGTAAAGGCAATAGTAGAAGTGAATTCATCCACATCTCCTGTCCAAACGATCATCTTTTTTCGTCCTTCCGGAAACTTCGGGTCTCCATTTCTTATTCAAAT
Organism: Fagopyrum esculentum; assembly: GCA_033239045.1. Classification (NCBI taxonomy): domain Eukaryota; kingdom Viridiplantae; phylum Streptophyta; class Magnoliopsida; order Caryophyllales; family Polygonaceae; genus Fagopyrum; species Fagopyrum esculentum. The sequence continues at coordinate 108,841,657 of BSUD01000003.1, forward strand.
GGAACTCAAATTTAACATATGAATATACCACAAGCAACAACTCGCGTAGTCGAAGCCAAAACTTCGACTTTCCGGTCTTGGCAATGGCCAAAGCCAACCGGAAATATGCCCGGAAAGTGTCTGGCGTACAATCTATTAAATACATATTTTATTCATAAAAATTTATTCCAGCAATCCCCACATGAATAGAATTGATTCTAAGCATATGTTTCTCCTTTTGGTAAAACAAAAAGAGATTTTTCAAAGTATAGTCAAAAAAATCACTACATGTGGACTGGTGCCATGTTTTAGGCTTGAACCATCCGTAGTGAATATCCATCGGATTTACTCGACCAAGTAGTGACCATGATGTCTGGAACCACCTGGGCTTTTATGTAAACCTAGACAACAACTATCACACAACTTCATTTTCACATAGAACGTTGGTTCTCTTGATGTGTTCGTTTTGGGCTTGAACAATCCTGGTTATTGATGAGTGAATTTGGTGAATTCAGCCTTACCTTATTCTCTTAGACACGGCCCCATATCACACTCACAAGGTGATTAACCATAAAGAGTATCTTTCATACCCCCACCCCCTCTTGTTTTAGGCGATGGAATCATTAAAAGTCAAGCTTAACCTTAACTTATACAACTTGCACTGTTTATCATCCTAGGAATTGAGTAGAGACAATGCTCCACTCAATTCAACTTGGTTAGGTTTTTGCCTTGAACGTACTTCGTGGGCGGTCTAGTTATGTTGGTGGGGTTGTCCTTCAAGCATCCTCTTTATTAATAGGCATTAAACCCATTCCTCTTGATGATTTTAAAACTTGATCTCGTGACAAACCTTTAGTGAAGGGATCCGCTTGGTTGTAAGCTGATTTGATATAGTCTATCACGACTATACCTATAGAGATCAGTTTTCTAATGGTCTTATGTCATAGTCTAATATGAGGTGACTTTCCATTGTATAAAATGCTCAGTGTCCAAGTTATAGCCGATTGACTATCACAGTGTATACATATTGCCACTACTAGTTTTTCCCACATTGAAATATCTTCAAGAAAGTTCCGAAGCCACTCAAATTTTTCCGTTGCTTTGTCTAACGCAATGAACTCAAACTCCATTGTGGATCTAGCCAATAGCGTTTGTTTGGAAGATTTCCAAGACACTGCTGCACCACCAAGTGTAAATACATATCCACTTGTAGATTTTGAGTTTCTAGAGTCGGATATCCAGTTTGTGTCATTGTATCCTTCTAGAACTGTTGGATATTTACCATAGCGCAACATATAACTTTGAGTAGAATGTAGGTAGTTTAATACTCTAGTTATCCCTTTCCAATGTTTATGTCCTGAGTTACTTGTATAGCGACTTAGTACATAATTGATTGCTCCAAGTCAGGACGTGTACAATTGGTTACGTACATAAGACTCCCAATTACATGTGCATACTCTAGTAATGACACTACGTTCCCCACATTTTTGGACAAGTGGTACGGTTCCACTTGAGTAGTTCTTAAACCTCTTAAGTATCTTTTCAAGATAATAAGCTTGGGGCAGGATAATTCCTTATGAGTGTCTAGTGATTTTAGTCCCTAGAATAACATCTGTTAATCACATATCTTTCATGTCATACTGACCCCTAAGTAGGTTCTTAGTTCGGTTAATCGTGTCTTTGTTGCTTCTAACGATAAGCGTATCATCTACGTACAAACACAACAAGACATATCATGTAGGAGAAGTCTTGATATAAATGCATTTGTCGTATTCATTGATGTTGAATCCATTTGACATCATTACGTTGTCAAATTTTTTGTTCCACTACTTAGGAGCTCATTTAGGTCCGTAAAGGGACTTTACAAGTATGCATACTTTGTATTCTTGTCCAGACACAACATACCCTTCAAGTTATTTTATGTAAATCCTCTTTTAACTCTTTGTTTAGAAAGACAGTTGTTACATCCATTTGATGGATTTCTAGTTTTCTTAATGTCGCTATTGCTATTAGCATTCTTATAGAAGTTATTCTCGTAAATAGTCAATAGGTGTCAAAGAAGTCCAACCGTTCTTTTTGTTGGAATCCTTGCACCACAAGCCTAGCCTTGTACTTCTGTATTGAGCCATCAGTTTTCAACTTAGTTTTGAAAATCCATTTGCACCCAAGTTCTTTACACCCTTGTGGTAAGTCGACTAACTCCCATGTATGATTTTGTATAATGGAGTCTATCTCACTTTTGATCGCTTCCTTCCATGAAGATGCATAAGGTGTAGACATGACTTCTTTATAACTTCTTGGTTCTTTCTCCATGAGAAAGACCGTTACAAAGTCATCTCCAAACGATTTTTCCGTTCGAGTTCTTTTGCTTCTTCGAGGTTCTTCCTCTACTATTTCATTCACAGAAGTGTCTACCTCTGTTTGTTCACGAGTTCGTTTCGGATTTTCTCTATTCTTACACGGAAACACATTTTCAAAGAAGGATGCATTCCTTGATTCCATTATTGTAATGACATGTATATCTAGTATATTTGACTTATGTACCAAAAACCGATCAACACTAATGTTGTGTGCATATCCTTGAAAATACAATCAACGGTGTAACTCCAATTGTGACCTTTTTAGGAGGTGGTAGATACACTATTGCTAGGCACCCCACACTTTGAGGTATTTGTACGATGGTTTGTACTTTACCTTTCCAAAGTTCATATGGCACTTTTCCAGTTACCTTATGCGGTATCATGTTAAGAATTTAATTTGTCGTAAGCAATGCTTCCCCCACATGTTCTGGGGTAACTTAGATGCTTGCGACAATCCAGTCATCATCTCTTTCAAAGTTCGGTTCTTTCATTTTGCAACTCTGTTAGACTCAGTTGAATAAGGAGCAGTTATTTGATGAACTATCTCGTGTTCTCTACAAAGCGCATTAAAAGGTTCATCGTACTCGCCTCCTCTATTAATTCGGATTGTTTTTATGGTTTTACTAAGTTGGTTTTTAACTTCTAACTTATATTCCTTGAAATTTTCCAAGGCCTCATCCTTGCTTCTTAGCAAGTAGATATAACAATATCTTGTACAATCGTCAATAAAGATCATAAAGTACTTTTTACTGCTTGTAGTTTGTACAAACTTCAAATCACACACGTCCAAGTGAATTAAACTTAGAGGTTCGGTTGTTCTCTCCACGTGTGGGGATGGTGTTTTGTGAGTTTTGCTTGTACGCAGACTTCACATTTGTCTTTGTTTATTTGCATTTCGGAATTAGGTTCAAATTCATTAGTCTTTGAATAGACTTATAATTTACATGTCCTAAACGTTCATGCCAAATATTGAAAGGCTCAACAACATAAGCAACAAGAGTTTTATTAACTGAAACATCAATTACAATTTTGGGATGACTATCATTACATTCATTCTGAACAGTTCATCCTTCACACAACCTTTGCCTATGTAAATCCCATTTTTCATGAGAGTTATCTAATTAGAATCGAGCTTCACGTCGAACCCGTTCTTGCTAAGTAGAGTACCAGAAATCAGGTTCTTCCGGATGTCAGGCACGTGCATGACGTTGGTGAGAGTCGGCTCTTTCTCCGACGTCTTCTTCATGTGGACGAGCTCCACGTAAATAGTTGCTTGTCCTGTTTATTTTGATAATATGTGGTGAACATCCCCTAGTTAGAACAAATGTGGCGGGTAACACCAATGTCATACCACCACTCCATCGGGTTGCTCTTGACCATGTGGACTTTAAATGTCACATCACATAGCTCAACATTTGTTAGCCCATCTTCAGCCATGTGGGACTTTGTCTTGCCTTTGCGTGAATCACTTTTTCTCCGCCATTCGTCAGACTTGTGACCCATCTTGCCACAATTATGACAGTTGCCCGCGAATTTCTTCTTCGTTGGTTGTTTGTTAGGGACCTTGGGTTGAAACTTCCGTTTCTTATCCTTTTGTTCAGTCAGATTAGGTTTTTCCGAAATGTAGGGAGCTTCCCAATGAATGGTGCTACCTGGAATGTATCACTGATTTTCTTTCCTTCAGCGATAATATCATGGGATAGAAGTTGTAACTTCTCAGCTTGCTCCATGATAGGCTTATGATCCACCATTTGGAAGTCCATGAGCTTTTGAACGGCGAACTTCTTGTAACATCCCGTAAACTTGTCATCCCGCATCATTTGAATGGGGATTTGTGATTGACTTATAAGGATGGGTTGCTACCCATGTCAACAAGAATTCTTCTTTTCCAGTGGTAGAGTGAGGACAAATAACTCTGGAGTTAAGCGTGCTCGTGCGGGAGCAATTTCAGGATGGGTGACCTCGTGGGAAGTTTTATGCGCGAGCATGGTTGGCATGGGGACAACGTTCCTAAGACCTCGGATCTTACAGATGGTATCAGAGCTAACCCTGAGTTACGAGTGTGTTCGCCCTAGTAGGCGGTCACTCGGCTCGGTGGACGGTCCTTGGCCTGACGTGGACGTCAGGAGTTTAAGTGGGGGAGATTGTAACATCCCGTAAAATTGTCATCCCGCATCATTTGAATGGGGATTTGTGATTGACTTATAAGGATGGGTTGTTACCCATGTCAACAAGAATTCTTCTTTTCCAGTGGTAGAGTGAGGACAAATAACTCTGGAGTTAAGCGTGCTCGTGCGGGAGCAATTTCAGGATTGATGACCTCCTAGGAAGTTTTCTGCGCGAGCATGGTTGGCATGGAGACGGCGTTCCTAAGACATTGGGTCTTACACTTCTTGCGTCCTCAAACTTGTACTTTGTTACAAGGGCATTTCAGAGCTCCCTAGAAGTATTGATCATTATGTTCACTTGGTACAATGGGTCTCATAGGCGGCTTAGAAATAACATTTTGCACAGATCGATACCGTCTACACTAGCTTGGAGGAATGCCCCGCATTCTTAGTTGAAATAACGGGTTTATCCTTTGTCACATATCTTATCAACTTTAATGTGGTTAAAAAGAATAACATCTATTGTTGCCATATTTTAAAGGCAATTTCATCGAACTTATTTGACAGTAATCCGGCGCTCAGAGAGCCAAATATTGTTACTGTCTGAGGGATAGTTTCATGACCAAGCTGTAGACCACGTAAAGAGGTCTCAACTTCGATCCTTGGGTGTGGCAGGAAAGTCGGTGGTAGACCACTCCCAAACAAAATTTGGGGTGTTTTCTCACTGTTCGCTCCAAAACGTGTGTTTATATGGGAGAAAATAGTCTTAAATTTATACCAAGAATCAAGCAATATAAGTGAACCCGCAATGTACGGATCAATCACAATACAAGCAAGTATTTCAGGGTCGAACACAAGGACTATGGCGAAATCAAGCAACGTATATAACTTTAGGTTGTAATGTAAATCTCAAGCAACAACGAACGAAGATTTATGATAATCAGATAAAGGAATGCAGATTCTAGAGATCAAAGCATCCGGTTGTGGTTTCGACTCAAGACTTCTAAAGATAAACGCGGACAAGGTTGAGGATGTTAAAGGAATGTGTTTCTAAGAGGGGATAGATCATGGGGGAGGTCTCACTATCTACTATCTTAAACCAAAGATCCTTTTACCGGGTAAGTCTCAAGGAACTAAGGAAAGGAACTATACTCACAAACCAGCACACTACCTAAGGGAATAGAACTAACCTTTACCGAGTAAGTCTCAGGTTAACTCACAAAGGTAAGACGAAGACACACTCAAACCCTAACAAAAGATGTACCTTTGTTACCTATCACTCATCATCATAGGTAAACAAGAAAAGGAATCACCGGGTAAGTCACTTTCTAGGCTTGGATATAAACCAGGAAACGTATAACAAAGATAGGATTTGGCAAACTATAACCAATGATTCAAGATTGATCGGTCAGGGTCAATCTTGGTCTGCTCTTGCCCGATCTCTTCTTTCATCGTCTATACCACAACCTTCAACTAATCACCCTAAAACCGCAGGGGTTCTAAACAACAATCATCATGTTCAAAGAAATCAAAATATATTCAAATAAGTTGTCAAGAAAAGAGAAATAAACACTCAACAAAAGGTTCTCAATTATCAAAGGTGTCAAACAATTCAGCAAAGTATCAATAACATGTTCCAAAAGGTGATAAAAACAACTAGAATCCTTCCAAGAAAACCTTAAAAAAGTGTCTTCTAATTTCTTCCTTAACCTTCAATCTTGATCTCCAAGCAATCCTTCCAAGACCTCCTTCCGTATAAGAGAATTGAACTCGCAGCCATCAACCGTAAAACTCTATGTAAAATCCGTCCTTAAATCAATATTCACCTTCCATTCTTATAGAAGAACTTAGGGCAAATTATTTATTCTTCTTGGGTTGTGGGTCGTCGACCTCAAGCAAGCCCAGTAAGGCATCTCGGTCAAGATGGTTATGTCCTCATCCGAGATCTCAACTCAGTTACGTACTTTTCTTCGATTCTTCTCCTAATTTCTTCTTTCATCCATTTCATAAGGTTCTTGCCTCTCTTCTTCTGGAATCAAGTGTTCCATAATGCATCTCACTAGACTCCTTATGCTTCAATGTCCCTTTTCGATCCAAAATATGTCTTATTCCCTACAAATAAAATCAAAGTAGGTGTAGACCTCGATTCTTGCAAAGTAGACAAGTAATGACATAATCAATATGAATATATATCCATGCATGCAGAATAATGAAGAGAAACCGTTAAAATAATTGTCAATATATAGACCATAATTCATGTTATCACTCACCGCTTACTCAACCCGAAGCAACAATCAAAACTAGTAGCACACCAATTCTATTTCCATCTCCAATAGTATTTTGACCATCCATAGTGTGTTTATTGTTATCAACCATTTTTGTTACACGGAAACAGCCATGGTCGATATATATTTTAATTTTTTGTATAGAAATTGAAATTCAAAACCGAAATACACAATTTGTATGTTTAAGTTAAAACATACTTGTTTTCGATTTAAAAAGTTAAACCGAATGCAATTTTTTCACACAAAACCATTTTAGTTAAAAAACCGGTTTTAAAAAAAAATCGAATGCAATTTTTTTTCTTTCTCAAGAAAATCAATTTATTGTAAAAAAACAATTTTTATATAAAATAAATAATTCGAATGCAAAAATATTAAAAAAAAATAATTCTAATGTAAACATATAAATCGAGATGAAAATTCCCGGATACAGGTGTTCCTGCACGGAAATGTTAGTTTTCCTGGAAAATTTCCTCGTGACTAAGAATCTGCAAAACTCAAAGAAAGGTAAGTGCACACCTCTTTAACAAAATAAAATTTTGGTAAGTGCAAACCTCTTTAACAAAATAAAATTTTCTTTATAGAATTAAGATTGTAGGAAGCTGTAATACAAAATTAAACTGTTAATAACACTATGAAATATGATCGGAGAATTTACCGATTAAGAACCTGAATTGTGTAGAGTCGGGAAATAATTTATGTCCTTAATCCTAAAAACACCATGTATTACGAAGGTTACGAGTGTTAAAGAATCTCAAGATAAAACTACTTTACGAATCCGACCGTTGGAAACTTGCGAACCTATTGAGTGTTGTACTCTCGAGAAAAACAGAAACAGAAAGGAGAGGAGGAGAAGCGTTTTTTGGATGTGTAAAATGATGTGCGGATAGTCCCTTTTTATAGAGGTGGATGAGATCTGAAGGGTGTTTAATGCGGATATTTGCATTAAATTTGCAATAAATCGCGGATCTCATTTAATAGCACATAATTGCTATAAAGGAGAATATTGATTGTTTTAAATACAGTCTTATCCAATGATCCATTGGACTACAGAGTTGGGCTGGCCCAAAACGTAGCAGAGGTGGATAGCCGATGTTGCGTCTCGATCTGCCCGTCTCGTCTCGTCTCAACCCAACCCAGCACGGCTCGGCTCGGCTCGGCGCACACGTGTGTGTACTTGTTTGCCTAAGCCGTTCCCCCACTGAAAATGGATAGTGTCCCAAGATCACGACATTTAATGTGTTTCTCCTTAATATAGCCCGTAGGATACCTCCCATTCTAGTCGATGTGGGATATCCACATTTTTTACTCTTTCCCAAGTTTTTTCCTTGCAACCAACTTCGGGTCTCCGTTTCTCATTCAAACGGAACTCAAATTTAACATATGAATATACCACAAGCAAGAGCTCGCGTAGATGGAGCCAAAACTCCCACTTTCTGCAATTGACAATGGTCGGAGCCCACCGAAAATATGCCCGAAAAGTGCCCTGCGCACCATGTATTATGTACATGTTTTATTCATAAAATTTAGTTCCAACACACATTGCTATGGACTACAACATTTTTCGGGATCCGTGGCTCTCGTTCATTTCATATGACAAGTTTGTTTCTTATTTCTCTAGTGATTTGGAAGCTTGGTTCACAAGAAAAATCATGGATGATAGCATGAAGGTTTATGACATTTCATGGAACTCCATTTTTAGGATTGTGATTTGGTTGTTGTGGCGTTGCCACAACAATAGATTTTTTAATGATACCACTCCTCCCTTTAGGTGTTACCTATATGTTATGAAGAAAGTCAACAAATATAACGAGATTGTCCGTAGAGTTGTCCTAATGGTGCACAATCGGACTAGGGAGGAAACATTGATTAGGTTGAACTACCCTCATGTTGGATGGGTAAAGTGGAACTTTGATGGGGTTGTGAAGCAAGACAGAGGTATGGCTGCTACTGGGGGATTCTAAGAGATGTAGAAGATAGACGGATCAGAGGGGGAGTGCTCTATATCGGCATTTGCTCGGTTCCGATGGCAGAGCTCTGGGTCATCTTGTTGAGGTTATGTATCTGTTGGTAGCTAGGTTACCAGAAAGTTGAGTTGGAGGTAGACTCGAAGATTGTGGAGGGCATTTGAGGAAGGGCTTGGCTCATACACATCCACTTGCTAGTCTGCAAGTGCTTGTCATGACTTCCTTTGTAGGAACTAGAATATCCAGATTTGACACATCTACCACAAGGTTAACGTTGTTGCGGACTACTTACAAATTACGCTTTTAGTTATTCTATGCGTTCGCATGCCCTTTTAGACCCTCCTATGGGTTGTTTCACTTTCGTGATAATGATTTCAATGGCATTGATGTTCCCTGTGTCATCACTGTGTAGTTTGTTTTTACCTTTCATATAGTTTCATGTGAGGAGTCTTACCCTCCCCTAACAAAAAACAAATAAATAAAGACTTTGAAACTCTTTTTTTTTTTTTGGTGGGATTAAAACTCAATTCCAATTTCCACTTTCCACACACCACGCAAAGGGCAAAACCCTATAGAGAAATTTTTTTTTTAGCCGCAGAAGGGTTACAAGGATCCATCTCCTTTTGTCAATCAACCTGTATAAATCTCAGCAAATATTTATACCCAATCTTCCACTGTCATTGCCAATGGATTCCTGCTCAACGTACCCTCCTGGTACATTGGACCAGTAGGGGCCACCATCTCCATAAATTTGCAAAGTCTGCGCTTTGTCACTGACTTTCATTGAACGGAGGACAGTAAGTAGGTTGATGGTTTGAATCTTGCAGCTGAGCTGGTGATTCCGAAGCTAGCAAAGAGTTGATTTTGCTGGAAATCAAGCAGGGGTTTGGAATTTTAGGGATACAAGGATGATGCCCACCAAGTGTTTGTTTTTATGTCCCAAAGAAAATTCCCTTTGGTGAGCTGAATTTTTCTATGACGCCGGCGGGCAATGGTTTCCGTCATTGTCCGCTTAGATCATTTCATGGGTGTGGTGATGGAAGGGAGGGAAGTAAAGGTTTCTCTTGCCTAGTAAGTCATTTGAAAAGGCAACATCTCTTTGCGGTTGAACGCAAGAATGAAGTTCGGGGCTTACTTGAGTGTGATCTTGATGTTTTTACGGTGTTTGTGGAGGTGTTGGCTGCACTCAGGATGTGGTTGTGTGGCCGGTGTATGAGTCTTCATGCTCTGAGTCGTGAATGCCGTCACCCAGATGACTCTATTTCTTCTTTTGGTGATGAGGGTGGATACATTGTGGGTATCTTGAGGCCGGTTGTGGGTATTTCGAGTCCGGTTGCTGGAGACCAAGTTGGGGTGGACGATGCGAGTATGTGTTTTGATGCAGATCTGTTGGAGAGGATTATGGGAGTTCCTATTTCTACCGTGAAAAGCATCCCTCATAGTTGTCGTCTTAGGTTCTCTGAAGCGTTGTTGAGTGTTCTCTTGAAGGTGGTAGCTGAGCCCGGGAGTGTTGTTGCTTGGGTTATGTTGTTTTTACTTCCTCGGTGCACTTTGCAGGTGTTCAGGCCTATGAGCAGGCAAGACAAAAGATCAGGAAGTAGAAAGTCGATACAACATCAGCGGATTTTGCAGGCATTGTCTATTTGGGGTGAGGTTGAGGGTGTTTCGAGTCTAGTGGAAGCCTTGTTAGACCCTTCGGAGCATAGGCCTTTTGGGATGGTGGATGGTGGCTCTGGTGATAGAGGGGTTTAGAGAGAAATCCTAATATCAAGAAATGCCTCCGTAAGGTTTCGGATGGGCATTTTACAGCCGTTGTTAAGGTTTTGTGCTCTTCTGGTGTTGCTTCTTATAGTGAGGAGACTTTGAAGGTGTTAGAGGCTAAACATCCCCACAAATCTCCACCTTCTAAGTCTTGCACTACCTTTCATGAATCACCCCTCATTGTTGACATATATTTGGTATTTAAATGCATCAAGTCCTTTCCCAAAGGTACTTCTTGCGGTAGAGATGGCTTGAGGGCACAACACATCTTAGACGCTATGTGTGGTGAGGGTTCCTCTGTTGCCACGAGTCTTTTGAGAGCGATCACCTCAGTGGTTAATCTATGGTTGGGAGGCAGGTGCCCCTTGAGTTTGGCCGAGTTTGTGGCTCCAGCTCCTCTTACGCCGCTGTTGAAGCCTAACAATGGGATCTGACCCATTGCAGTTGGTACTATATGGAGACGGTTGATGTCTAAAGTTGCTATGAAGAGTGTGTGTAAGGATATGAGAGGATATTTGGGAGATTTCCAGTTTGGAGTGGGTGTTTCAGCTGGTGCAGAGGCTATTCTACATAGTGTTAATAGAGTTCCGAGTGATCGTTTTACCGATGGTTCTCTAGCTATGTTGACAGTGGATTTTTCCAATGCCTTCAACTTGGTTGACATGACCATTTTGCTTAGGGAGGTTAGAAAGAGATGTCCGTCTATCTCTTTATGGGTTGATTTCTTGTATGGTCAGACCACCAGGTTGTACATTGGAGATAGGTTCATCTGGTCGGCTACTGGTGTGCAACAAGGAGACCCTTTGGGGCCCCTCCTCTTCTCTCTTGTCTTGCACCCACTTCTGTATAAGATCATAGACAATTGCAAGACTATTCTACATGCTTGGTATCTTGACGATGGGACCATTATTGGTCGATCTGAGGAGGTGGCTAGAGCTCTTGATATCATTCGTGAGTTTGGTCCGGGTTTAGGCCTCATGTTGAATGTTTGCAAAACTGAGCTCTTCTGGCCTTCATGTGATGGGTCTAAACTAAGAGATGGACTATTTCCCCATGACATTGCAAGGCCAGCGTTGGGTGTTAAGTTGCTAGGTGGGGCAGTGAGTAGAGATGAGGAGTTTGTTAGAGAGCTTGTCATGAAGAGAGCTGTTAAGGCGGTTGAGTTGATGCATCTTCTTCCACAGTTGAGGGACCCGTAGAGTGAGCTTCTCTTCCTTCGTTCTTGGATGGGTGTTTCTAAGTTGTATTTTGGCTTGAGGACTTATCATCCGGAGCATTGGGATAGTGCAGCAGCTTATTTTGATGTCGGGCTCCGTAGATCAGTCGAGGATACTGTGGTTTGTGGGGGTCCTTTTTTTGGAGATCTTCAGTGGCGACTTGCTTCTTTGCCTATTCGATTTGGGGGGCTTGGGCTATACTCTGCTATTGAGACGTCTTCCTTTGCTTTTGTTGCCTCTAGGGCCCAGTCTTGGGAGCTCCAAGACTATATTTTGCGGGACAGTGGAGTTGTAGAAATGTGTTCTGAGTTTTATGGAGCTTTGGGCAATCTTCAGACTTCTATTCCTAGTTTTGATCTTTCTGTCTTTACTGTCAAGAACACCGTCCCCTCTAAAGCCCAACATGCTTTGGCGAGTGCTCTTTTCGGTAAGACCGTGCAGGAGATGGAAGTTACTTTTGATTTGACTCTAAGACAAAAAGCGGTTTTCAAGTGTCTTCAATCCACACATAGCCAAGATTTCCTTCTTGTCATACCCATTGATGGACTTGGGCAATGTATGTTCCCGGTTGAGTATCGTTCGGTTCTTAAGTATCGCCTTATGATTCTTCTATACCCGGTCGATGAGATTTGTCCTATGCCCAATTGTCGGAGAATTCTAGATTCTTTTGGGGAGCATGCGGTTCATTGTAAAGAGCTTCCTGGCTTCAAATATAGGCATGATTTGGTCCGTGATGTGTTGTGTGATGTGTTTAGGAGGGCGGGGGTTTCGGTTAAGAAGGAGGCGCCTGTGTCCTTCTTAACTGAGCCACGAGAGGGGAGGTCCACCTTCAGGCCGGCGGATATCTTGGTGTTTGGATGGGCGGGTGGAAAACATGCTTGCATCGATTTGACTGGAGTTTCCCCACTTGTTTGTCTGGGTAGTGGGCCTTTTGCGGTGGGTAAGACGGCGCTTAATGCAGCTTCTGCTAAGGTGGTCAAACATGAGAAAGCTTGTATTGAAAATCAACATGTGTTTCTTCAGTTCGCTTTCGACACCTTTGGTTTCCTTGCGCCCGATGCTATTGAAAATCTGAAGAGGGTGCAACGGGTTTTGCATGGCAACGTTACGTCTCCTAGGTCTTCTGATATTGTTTTTAGGAGGATCGGATTCGCTATCCAGAAAGGATTGACGGCACAACTTGTTGTCCGTCTTCCTTCTACCTTTTTGTAAATTTTGAAGTATCAACTAATACTTATAGGTTGGAACAAAAAATTTTCAAATATAATTTATAGATTAAAAAAAAATATGAAAAATAGAGTATCATTTTTGAACCTAATTCAATCCTTAGCAAATAAAGGGTAATTTATTTTCTAAAATAATTATAAAAAGGTATAAGATTAAATATATTTCAAAATAAAAGAATAATAAAATGGGTAATTTATTTAATCTTGTTTTCCCTAGAAAACTTTTTTATTTTCGGGTCTTTTTATTGTAATTTTGTGTGTATTTATCTTCTCTTTTGTATGTTACCCTTCGTGATTGTTCGCGCCGTCTAATGGTACGAACCGCTTTCCTTTTTTAAAAAAAACAACGGGGTGACTAAAGATGCCGCTATTTGCTGACGAGGCAAGGAAAGGCTTCCTGCTGGGCCGCAACATGAGTTGGTTGAATTTGTCTTGGACCGGCCCACGAAGCTACAATGGACCGAACCATTTCCCAAACATTTCAAACCATTTATCAAAGCAGGTCAACTCCTTTAACAAAAAACATTTGAAGAAGTAAACGAGTAAAGAGAAGCAGGTAATGTTTTTGGTTGGAGTGTGAATTTGTATTACCATTCGATACATCATAATTTATGAACATAATTAGTCAAATGAAGGCACCCAAATTCAAGGGTTCCATGTAAAAAGGGATTACAAAACGTAATAATATCTTTTATAATATTATAGAATTAAAAGATTTACGTATGTAATTCAAACTCCCAGCAGCCTCCATTAACGGCTATGTCAACGGATAAATTTCCCTGTCAGAGCCGTAAATTGTGTGCTTCGCTCATCCACGCAAGATTTGGTGACGTGTATTTTCTGCTCTCTCCCTCGCTGCATGTGCGTATAAATGGTGTCTTGCATCATCAACTTCATTTCTTTCCCAACATCATCTACATATAATGCTTAACAATGTATTTCCTCCAATTGACTATATGCCATATTTTACCTTTTAAATTTTTATTAAATAATCAAATATTTTATATCTTCTAAATAGAGAATTACGAATACTATCATTAGTAAGTGGTAAATTTATGTGGTGGTGGTGGTGGGATATGTAAAAAGAAAGCATATTTTTACAGTTATTTAATATATTTGATGTTTATGTAGTTGCTCGGTCAAAATAACTATTTCAGTTTTTTTTTTTTTATTCTATTAAAGTTGATTTTTAATGGGATTTCAAAAATAAAAAAGAGATTTGTTCAAAAAAATGTAGGGTCATCTTATACGGTGTTTACGGGATTTGGGAATTTAAGCGTTGTGATTTTATAGAGTCACGTTATAACATTGTGGTTTAGTACGGAGGTTAGGAGTTTGGTGTTGTGGTTTTTAAGATTTAAAAACTACAACTCTATAAATGATACAAAAAATTTTTTTAATTTTTTTTATAATCTCTTTTCATTCAAAACCACGACTACAACTATAACTCCACCACACTTATAATCTAAATCACAAATTTAACTAAACATAATAGAGAAGATCTACCCGATATATTAATACAAGATTTTTCCAATCTTTCACTTTGATTGAGTGTAACAAGTAATTTCTTTTAAAAAAAAATTTATTATAAACTTTGAATCGAAATCTATTCCAATCAATCTATTTGAGTCGTGGACGAATTATAGACATCGGTTGTTGGTAAGAAAGTATGAAGTTCAAAATATGAGATAAAATTTTTTTAAAAAAAAGTATGGGATGATTTTTGTCAATTTTTACCTCCTCTTCTTAGGTTAGTCTTCTTAGTGTATATTAAAAAACTATTATCTTCCTTTCATTCCACCCATAGTAAACCTAAGAACGTCCACGTCAAAAGATATATAAGATTAATCTTACGTAATTTTTATTTATTTTTTATAATTCTTTTTATGCCACATCACCTTAAGAACATAATTAACTTGTTACCCACATCAATAGAACACGTACCTTGTTCTTAGTATATTTTATTATATGTATTATTTAATTTTTATATTTGTATTGTTAACAAAAACGAATTCTAATTTAAACTAAAATTTGTAAATAAAATAGCATATTATTAAACAATTTTATAAAATATGTGTACCTCACATTAAAAACATATCCATTTTCACTTACGAATAGATTACATCGATTGTTATTAATATCTCACATTATATTATATGTATATATTGCTTATATTTATAGTTAATACTAAGATAAAATAAGAAATATAAACCAAATGCAATTTAGGGACAACTATAAAGATAATGTCAAATTTTAACTCAAATTACATACTTTATAACATTATAAATTAAATAAATTTAAATCTCAAAATATATATTATATCTTTAAGTTTATGTGCAATATATATATATATATTTTAAATATGACAAATATATACAAAATGGATATTTATGGGTAGATACAATTATTTTGTAAATGATAAAATTATTATTTTATTTATTTCTTTATTAAATGATGTTAAAATCCATTTTAAATTATTTGAAAAGAGACTTGATATGTTGCTTAACATAAGAGAAAATTGGTGTACGAAAGCCCTTTTTGTATCCATGATACAATCTAGGCCCTTTCAATTTTCTCCCTAAAAATAAAACTAAATTAAATTATAAAGAGGCTATTAACTGTGGGGACCACTCTCATTAAAAAGATTCTCTTTCCTAATTAAGGAGGATAAATAACTATTAAAAATTAAAAAGATAAACTAAATTAAAAAGATAAGTGAATATTAATTGTGGGGACCACTCTCATTAAAAAGATTCTCTCTCTTAATTAATATGCCTGTTTTTTTAATTAAATAAGGAAAATGAGAGTGGTCTCCCACAAATTATGTACATAATTTCACACGCAAATTATGTATATAGTTTCGTACGCAAATTATGTACATAGTTTCACACGCAAATTATGTACATAATTTCACACGCAAATTATGTACATAAAATAATGTAATTAATTTTAATGCCAACAAATAAGCGACTCTTTGAAGAAAAAATAAGCAATATTAATTAAGGGAGAAAATATTTTTAATGTTAAAACTAATTCCTTAATTGTAGGGGACCACTCTCATTTTTCCTTTTTTATTTTAAAAAATTAAGGGAGAGAATCTTTTTAATTTTGAATAATTGTAAGGGACCACTCTCATTTTCCTTTTTAATTTTGAAAGTATCTTAAATTAATTTAGATTTTATCTTTTTCTCAAAATTATAAGGGGCCTAGTTAACATAAGAACATTTCTTCAACCCATCAAAAAATTGATCTTCTTTCCTACATGGACTAAGAACACTTCTAAGAACACCCCAATGTGGATACTCTAATGGATTACGCTATCTGTAAAAGTTCGTGAATATAGAATACTAACTTCCGGACGACTCTTAGGATGGCGACAAAAGAGGCGACTCAGAAGGCAATTCCACACGCGACAAACTCTAGCTTTTTGCCTCCGGTTGCCGCTCAATCTGTCCACCCAATCCCGATGTGATCCGGGTGAACATTTGCAGCCTGACCAACCTGTGTCTAGTTCGAAGGATGCCCAACCTTCCTAGAGTAGGTTGCTTTTGGGAATAATTTTTGGAGAAGTTCACTAGTCCTCCCTACCAATCTCATCGAATATGGTCATATACGGATAGCCTACCTGAGAGGGGAGGATGCTACCCCCACAATTACTATTGTCCTGGATATTGTCCAAGTGTTAAATGCTCCTTGGCGCAGTTCTATAGTTCTGAAACTTCTTAGGAGAATGTTCTCTTTCACGGCCTTTGAGAAGACATTCTCCCAACTATGGAATCCCAAAGGAGGATATTTTTTCATCGACTTGCTTAACAACTATTTCCTCACAAGATTCGAACTTGAAACGGACATGGTTGATGCTCTGATGTGATAACCTTATTCTCCAAGAGATCCCGCAACCGCGTTTGACCTCACCCGCAGACGCGCCACCGCGGGTGCGGCTCTGTAGGGCCGCATTCGCGGCAAAGCAAAGGAAGGCCACCTTCTTTGAGCGTCTTGATTTCCGTTTTCTTCTTCCTTAAGTATTGCTTGTCCCTTCTAGTCTAAGGGTTTCTAATTCCTCTTCTGATCTTCTTCTTCTATCTCTTCCTCACGTACACTCTCTTCTTGCTTCTTTCTCCTTGTTTTTTCTCTTCTTTGTTTTGTCTTTGGATCATCTTTCTTGTGAAGACCTTTGATGATGATGCTGTTGTGTTGCTGCTATGGATAGTTGGTTAAGTTGTAGGTGTGTGTCCTCTTGGTGGTGTTTGCATAAGAGCTGGTGAGCATTTCCTCTCCTCTTCTCCTTGTTCTTCTTCTTCCTTTTCTTGTTTGAATCTAACATGCTCCACTTATTGTGATATTTTATGGATGTTTGATGTGTTGTATATACATATGGATGAAGGGCAGAATTTGCCTGAATTACTCCCAATTGAGGAGTGTTGGATTGACAAAGAGATCCGTCGAAGAGCACTTGGAGTTGTGCTTTGTTGGAAATTCCACACCCGCGCCTGGACGAAACCACCCCCGCGCCTTGAGGTGTGTCACCACCTCCGCGCCTGTTTTCAGCCACAGTCGCGGCGTCGGACCCTGTCACCGCGCCTGCGCCTTCCTTTGCCAACGCCTTCTTTAGAGCTTACCAAGTTCTTGGTAAGTTCCTCCTTCCTTCTTGATCCATGCATAGAAGCTTGCTAGGTTAGTATGTGCTGAGATTGATGATGATATCATGATAATGGTGTATGCCCTGATGAGGCTTTGGGAATTGAAAGATTATTCGAGGTTGTTTATGATGTTTATGATCCGTATGGATCATTTGGGTTTAGGTATGATCCTTCTAGTTTGATGAGGATTGATATGTATGATCCTTAGATGAAGATAATTTAAGACAAAAAGTCTTCATCTAAGGAAAACAGGAGGTTCTATGAAGAGGATTAAGTTTGATGTTTGAGGGAAATTGCTTATTTTTGTGATTTTGTGAAAAACTTTTCTGGTTTGTAAACTTGTAAAACTTCCTTGATTTGACTGTTGTTCTCCCTTGTTTAAAGACAAAGGGTGATAAATAAATAATCCGACATTTTAGATATTTTCTGCATTTTAAGTTAGTTTGATATTCATATATGCATCGCTAACTTTACAATGCATGTACGAAATATGTGTGTTGTCTTCCATCAAGGGGGAGATTGAAACTCCACCTTGATTATATAATTGTACAGGTGATGATGATGGAAGACTTAAACAAAAATGAAGTAGTTTTATACACTAATAATTTATTGATTATATATCGAGTTGCTTGGTTTGGTTTGGTGGTTTGTATTGAATGAGTGTAGGTTTTGAAAGACACTTCAAAGGACCTTGGAAGTCCTTGAAATTAGATGCAAGGAAAGACAATGAGTTTAGAGTGATTAAAAGACGGAGGCCTTGAAATTCATTTCAAGGGAACAAAAGACGTCAACACGCTAAAGGAATTCAAATCACTTATCCAACAAAGCGCCAAAGAAGATCTTCCAAGAAAGATTTTCTCAACAAGAAGATATGATTGAACGAAGATCTCAACCGACCAATGAAGGATCTTGCAACGATCCACAACCGAAAAGCACGGAGATCCTCTCTCAAGGAATTTGTTATAGTCACAACCAATATGAGAAGATTAAGGAGTAGAGAGATCAATGTGTTTTCAAGAGATGAAGATCCACAACTTCTATCTTATCTCAACCAAGAAGCGATCTTCAGGGAGAAGAAGAATCATCTTGAAACGGTCATCTTTCCAACGGCTAGAAGACCTCTCTATATAAGGCTATAAATGAAGATGGCGATTGAAGAACATATACAAGCTTACACGGAAACACCAATAGTGTTCAAGCGATCCAAAACATCTTCATTCTATCAATAGTTTTTCTTTCTCTCTTTCACTAAAAGCGTTATCCCCTAGAGAGAGATAAAACTCGTGAGCTCCATTGGTATATCTAAAAAGTGTTATACTCGAATGTGTGTTACTCTGCGAAGTAACTAGACTATTATAGCAAGGTGAAGAGTTGGAGCTAGATCGTAGCATTGACTACAGTGAGAGAAGAAGGGGATTTCTTCTAGTTTGTATCTAGAACTTTTTGAAGCTGATAATAGATAGTTAGATCCTAAGGCCATACCCTGGGACGGAGAGTAGGCTATTTGAGCCGAACTTCATAATTATATCCTCGTGTTGATCTTTTACATTCCACACTTTATCTTGCTTTATTGTTACTAACTTTGTTTTGCAGGATTACAAAGTTAAGGCCCTTGAAATCAAAGTGTGTCACAAAGAGCTCAGATCGACATCAAGACCCTTGAAATTGGTTTCAAAGCCTTGAGATTGGGTTTTGGGAAAAGTTCTCATACTCTATTCAACTCCCTTCTAGAGTATCTTTTATCCTTTTTATTCACATAATAGTTCTTCAATAACGATTAAATATAACAAAAAATACATGAACTAACAATAGAAACTAAAAGTATGTTAAATATGAACGAATTGTACTACAATTTTGAACAAGCAAACTAGTTGTTATAACTTTTAGGTATCATTAGTTCAAACATGTAAAAGTAAAAAAGTGCATAAAAATATAAAGAATAAATATAACAAAAAATACATAAACTAACGATAGAAACTGAAAGTATGTAAAATATGAACGAATTGTACTAAAATTTTGAACCAACAAACTAGTTGCTGCAACTTGTCTCATAAAAATATACGAATTAGTAGTACAAATAATATAAACTAATAGACAAAAAATTTAAACAAGTTAAAAAAGAAATCGAGGTAAAGAAGTGTTTGTCTAAGAGGAAAAAATGTCACCGTATTTTCTAAAATTACAAATTGCCACCTCACATTTATAAATTTATAAAATTAATTCCACCCCTCTTATTATACAGTGTAATAGGTGAAAAATATAGATTTTGTTTGATTAAGTCAATCAACGGTGCAGACTGTTTCATGATTTCCTACCGTAAAAAATGAATGTACTTGAATCACTCTGCATAATAGTAAAATGATATACATAAATATATAATTTATTAATTTAATAAAAATAAATAAATAAAAGTTAGAAAGTGAAAATAGAAGTACACAATTCATATCCAACAAAAAATAATAGGAAGTGACAATGAAAGGGACTAATACTAGTATTATTCTAAAGAAAGTCTAACCCAAATTTATTTTGATGGCACCCATAGATCCTCGACTGAGCACATGCCAATATATGACCTAAGGCCATGTTTATCAAAGCACTCTATTTTAAGATCTTGGATACCTTTTTTACTTTTTTCCCACTCAAGCATCTCATAAAATTCTATCCATTTTATCAAAGCATTTCTATAAAAAAAAAATATTTCATATACTTTATTAGATTATTTTTACTCTAAATTACATATATACTCTCATCAATTTGTATTTTTATATAATCTAAAATATAAAGTATAAATGATGTAATTACATTCATCTACCTGCAATTTTTTTTTTCCAGAAATCCTAATTTAATATTTAAATGAGTATATTTAAAATAAAAATAATACTAATATGTATACATTTGAAATATGTAAAAAAATACAATCCAAACATACTTGATTAATTCAGAAATACTAATTTAATATTTTATATAAACATACTTTTTTTACTTAAATCAACATTTATCAAATACAATACACAACCAATCACACATAATTAAAAAACAACACGTAAAAAATACTTAAATCGAAATATGAAAGACACTATTCAACCCAATACATAATCAAATAACAATAATAAAAATCTTAAGTAGACCTATATATATAATTAAAAATATAAAAAAAATTTTAAAACCATATATTGAAAGAAATTAATACAAACATACTACTTAAAAAGAATTAAGAAATACAATACACAACCCATTACACATAAATTTATTTTTATTATAAAATAAATTAAATATATAGAATATGGGTGTCTATATGTAGATAAAAATAAAATATAAATAATGGTATAATTTTTTTTATTTTATTATTATTTATTAAATAATAATAGCATTTTTAATGATTTATTTATCAACTAGGTATTGCCAATCACATGATGACAAGTAATACTTCTTTTCATTTCTTTTTAAAATTTTGTTCAAGCATCTTAAAACTGAAGATGCTCCATGGAGCATTCCAAATTGAAGTTCTTGAACACTTTTGATTATTATAATATATACATATCTCAAGAACCTTAAAATTTCAACCGATAAACATAGCCTAAGCAGCTGAATAGATAATTAAAAAATGCACAGCTTTATGGTTACGACAAAAAAAAAATAGTATTATCCAATGACTCTAATAAGTAATATTCTAAGTAACATAAATTTGCCTTACACTAATCGATACTAATTTAAAATTATAATCAGAAAAAATTACATAATTCGTTTAAAAAATTTAATCATTAAAAAAAGTACGTCTCAAGAAACGTATAGTAAAATAATTAAATTTTTTGAACCACAAAAATATAAAATTAAGAATCAAAGTTATGTTAGAGTTATTAAGAACTCTAAATTTGCATACCTAATTTCATAGCGTAACAATTAGATCAATCTTTAGTGTAGAATCTACAATCTGAATGATCTCTACAGGTATATCGTCTTCCTCAATCAAATTTTCTTAGGGTTTCTCTCTGATGGGTAGAGAATTACAAACGGCTCGTTGATTTGATGTGTTTTGGAGCCACAATCTAGTATACTTTATATATTGACCTAATAAAATCTCATTAAACCTATTGAGTCAAAATCTAGTATCCACTTATTAAGCCCATATCGTTTAATTGTAGTCTACGTACTTTACTTAATCGAATCACTTCAGATATCACAATAACAATTAGCCATATAATATAATTGTGTATCATACTAGAAAATTAGGGTTAGAGTTCATACCATAAATTAGGATTAGAGTTCATCCCGAAAATTAGGATTAAAGCTTATACCAGAAATTAGGGTTAGAATTCATACCAGAAAATCATAATAGAAAATTAGAGTAAGAGTTAATACTAGAAAATTTATGCCAGAAAATTCATGCCTGAAACTCATACCAGAAAATAAAAAAGAAAATATGAATTTTCTAGTATGAATTTCTGGTATGAATTTTCAAGGTTAAATTTTCTAGTATGTATTTCTAGTATATATTTCATACCAAAAATTCATATCAGAAATCATACCAGTAATTCATATCAAATAAATAAATAAAAAAGAGCAAAACAAAATAAAAAACAGAGTCAGTAATTCCTTTTACTTAAAAAAAAATTCATGTCTGTTTCGTTTTTTAAACTAGAGGGATTAATTACCTTTACCTACCAAAGTGGTAAAAAATAAATAGGTACATAAAATAAAAAAAATAGAAAAGAGACTACATGACCAAATTTTTTCAAAGTTATCGTTCTGTTATGATTAAATTAAAAGATCACACAACAATAGCAAAAAAACAAACAAAAAAATAAGCCCTATCAATAACTATTTTTTGTTCATATAATATTCAATAAAATATATTTAAACTATGTAAATAATATTTAATTTTCTTCAAAATTTGAAGAAAGAAAAAATTATCATAGTAGGGATTGAACACAAAATCTATGGAATCCTTACAAACCAAATTAACACATCGATAATAAAGTTGTTATGTTCATTAAACATACTTTATTATTAATATTTATGTTATGGGGTGGGCTAGAGCAAACCCTAGTCCACCCCTAAATATGTTCCTTCTCTTTACCTAGTATTATTCATTGCTAATCATAAATATTAACATACATATTATTTCGATCATTAACGATATAATTATAATCACAAAAAAAAAAAAAAAATATTGTTGATTATTTAAAACTGACTACCTTCACGAACTAAAACTGCATTATTTGGTGACTCTAAACTGAAGAATCCTGAAACCAACCCTAGCAGGATCAGTTAGGTAACGATAAAAAATAAAATTTCTAGCCGAAATATATAGTCTGATTATAAATGAATATTATCATAATCACAAAAAGAAAGAATAGATTTAGGCGGTTCAATTAAAAGTGTATACATTCAAACTCAACCTTGCACCTAAGATATTAGAAGGTTCGTAATCATACAAAATATTCTAATTATAAAAGATATAATCATAAAAAAAGAAAGTAGATTTACATGGTTCGTTTAAAATGACTCCAAACTCAAGAATCGTGAACCTAGTATGCTTACCATCTAATGCAACCACAAATGAATAAATGAATCAACCATAACCATAAAAAATTAACAATAATCAAAATATTCTAATTATAAACTTAATTAAGGCATACATAGCACGTATGATATTGTGGTATGTCCCTCCTCTTCCCCTCCATATATACTCGCTTCAACTGTCTTACATTCTCACACTAAGTTGAAAGTTGAGATTATCGGTCGACTTCAAAAAATGGTTTCTTCCTGGACTATCAATTTGGTTGTGTTTTTCATGCTTCTGGTCAATACTTGTCATGGCTGCAGCAGAAAACTCTTGAATGTCTCCTCTACTACTCAATATGATACTGACTGGTCACCCGCTGGTGCTACCTGGTACGGCGACGCCACCGGTGCTGGAAGCGTTGGTATAACGTACAATAATCTCATCTTTTATTTATATATGAATACAGTGGAGCTTCCTCCCTTTTCGAGCATGATATCCGCAGTTGGACCCAGCCTTTACCAATCCGACCAAGGCTGTGGTGTTTGCTACCAGGTAAAAAAATTATGATTTTACAAATTAAGACAAACTTAGATTTGAATTCATACATGACTGCAGGTAAAGTGCAATGATAATGCGGCTTGTTCTGATACTCCGGTGAGAATCACGGTGACAGATTCATGCCCTGGCTGTACCTCCAACTCCGACCACTTTGATCTAAGTGGAACAGCTTTCGGAGCCATGGCTAAATCTGGCCAAGCGGATCAACTCCGTAACTTGG
The DNA here is from genome assembly GCA_033239045.1 of Fagopyrum esculentum. Taxonomy (NCBI): domain Eukaryota; kingdom Viridiplantae; phylum Streptophyta; class Magnoliopsida; order Caryophyllales; family Polygonaceae; genus Fagopyrum; species Fagopyrum esculentum. The sequence goes on from BSUD01000003.1 coordinate 108,865,481, forward strand.
GCGTCCTTCAAATCCAATACAAAAGGTAATAAACACTTAGGCTTCCTCTAAGAATCATTTTAGAATGATTCCGAATCTATAAAAAAATATGTTCATATTACCTTTTTTATTACACTTATCTTATTTCGAGTTTTACACTTATTTTTAAAAATGAAGGCTTATTATGTTCATACTTGAAAAAAATAAAATGAATAATGTCTATATATTAATGCAGGGTGCAATGTGAGTATCCAGGAGTTACCCTTACGTTCCGCGTGGACGCGGGATCAAACCCGAACTACTTTGCTGCGGTAATTGAGTACGTGAACGGGGATGGGGCGTTGAAGACAGTTGAGCTCCAGGAAGCCGGAGATAGCGGGAAGTGGGTTCCGATGCAGAACTTATGGGGAGCCCTGTGGAAACTCAACTCTGGCTCTGCGCTACATGCACCCTTCTCCCTTCGGCTCACCGGAGCAATCTCCGGAGAAACCCTAGTAGCAAGCAATGTGATACCTGAGGGGTGGCAGCCTGGCCAAACCTACCGATCCCACTCTAACTTCCAAACCTGATGTTAAGTGCTGCGTTTGGAATAGGCTACGTGTAACTATATATATCAATAACGACTAGTAGTACTTCATTTAACCGGAAATAGCACTTAAAACACGTTTAAGCCAAACCCTAGTAGTAAACTATGTGTAGTGTAGTGTCGTGTCGTAAGTGGTTGATGATTGATTACTACCTAGTACCTAACTACCTATGTACCTTGTATAAATATACATGTGTTGTGTTGAAGAACACATATTGGCATATTGCAAGCCAAGAGTTTTGCACGAGCCCGAAAACAGCACTTAAAACACGTTTCAGTCCAGTTGACAACTGCCGTCCGCAGGCGCATTGACGATTGCTGGAATAATATTTAACATAACTTGTATATAATAACAATAATCATGTATTTTGCTTAGGCTATAATATTAATGGCCATAATTAAGTATATCGATCTACAAATTATTTGGAATAGTGAGTAATGGGAGCACCAAAATTCCATCGTATATAGTATGTCCATCAGCTTCCCTGTTTCAATACTCTAACGTGCATTGCCAACTTCAATCGTACGTTGTATACCAACCAACCTACCCTTTTGAATTGCCTTCCTTTATAAACTATAAAGCATTCCCTCCATTTGGTTTTTCCTCGTTACAACATAACAAAAGTATTAATATGTCAAAATACACTCTTTTTTTTTTTCCTGAAAAGTTATTGTATTGAACCAAGGGGAGAATTTACAAGGTGTCAGCTTAGACAGCAAGAAAACAAGTCATAATGGAACGCAATTACATAAGGTGAATACCAAGTTGGTTGGCCCAGTCATGGTGTGAGCGGATCTATCCTTCCAATGGTGAGAGAAGTGGTTTTTAGTTGCTTGGATGATGTTGTGAGCACAAGAGGCTTCATGGGTGACTTTGTGGTTATAAATAAGATCATTTCTAGCCTTCCAAACGAAGTAGACAAAGCTCGTAATGGTTGCAATTCTAACATTGGAGATGAGGTTATGCTTGTGGGGTTTGACATTGTTGAGCCACATCCAAATGTTGTTCTTGTAGGGGTACAGGACGGGACCACGGGTCCATCTGGGGACGAGATCAAGGGTAATCGATGTGAATATGCACTTATGGAAGAGATGGTCCTCATCCTCCGGCATGGTCCCGCAAAGATGGTAGGCATCACTTTGAATAATGTTCCAAGAGTGAAGTATTGTGAGGGTGGGAAGCTTCTGATGGACGGCTATCCAGGATAAGAAGCTACATTTGGGAGTGTTTGATTTCTTCCAAATATTATTGAACACAGTTGGGTATGTTAGGGGGGGGGGGTGTT
>BSUD01000003.1:108867534-108907242 GCA_033239045.1 Fagopyrum esculentum
CCAAATATTATTGAACACAGTTGGGTATGTTAGGGGGGGGGGGTGTTGAGTCTTGAGGAGGCTGTAAGCAGAAGAGGTAGAGAATTTACCGTTTGTTTTTTTTTTTGTGATGGTAGTCAAGGTTTGGCCGTTAAGCGCGATCTGGATGTTCGAGATCTCTTCTCTGACTTTAAAAATGTAGTACAATTGTGGCTGAACTTGTAAATAGGCTCGCAGATCCAGATAGAGTTATGCTTGAGAATGTTGTTGCTTACCCATCTAGTCCAAAGATCACGCTCGGGGGGATGTGTGTCGAGCTCGTAGACCAGTTTGGAGACACATGCTTTGTTCCATGATAAGAGTTCCTTGAAGCCGAGACCGCCCTCAGGCTTAGAAGTACAGACGGTTTTCCAAGCGATGAGGGCTCTTTGACTTGAATCTTTGCCAGACTAGAGGAAAGAGCGCAGTGCACTGTTGATCTTTGAGACAACGGTTTGAGGTATGGGAAGAGTAGAGCACCAATAGTATTGAAGAGGAATGAGAATGGATGAAATGAGTTGTTTCCTACCAGCATACGAGAGGTTTCTGGCGCTCCAGGAATTGATTTTCTGAGTGACCTTGGTGATGAGGGGGATGTAATCAGCGTGCCTAAGTCTCTTGCTGCCGATAGGGATTCCTAGGTAGGTGAAGGGCATGGAGCCAAGGGACAGACCAGTACAAGTCGTAAAAGTGCAGTGATCTTGCGAAGGGACGCCACCAAGGAAGAGGGCGGACTTGCTCGTGTTAGATGTAGTCCTGAATAATAACCAAAGTGAGTGAGAGTTTTCTTCATAATATTAATAGAATCAACGTCGCCCTTGCAAAAAAGAAGGATGTCATCAACAAAACATAGGTGGGTGATGCGGGGGGAAGAGCATTTGGGGTGGATGTTGAAGTTTTGGTTGGCTGTGTTGGTAAGGATCATAGAAGAGAGGACCTCCAAGGCAATGACGAAGAGGGCGGGAGAGAGTGGGCTACCATGGCGGAGCCCCCTGATACCATTGAAGTACCCCTTAAGGGTTCCGTTAATGTTGATAGAGAAGGTAGGAAGAGAAATACAAGCATCAATGAGCTTGATGAATTTAGTGGGGAACCCCATCCGTCCTAGACAGTTTATGATGAACTGATGGTCGATCATGTCGAATGCTTTGGAAATGTCCACCTTCAATGCACACCTCGGGGAAATATGCCTTTGGTTGTATCTTTTGAATACTTCTTGGGCAATAAGAATGTTGTGCTTGATAGACCTCCCTTTGATGAAGGCACCTTGGTAATTGTCAATGATGTAGGGGAGAGTATCGTTCAGTTTAGCTGCAAGGATCTTAGTAATGACTTTGTACGGGGTATTGTAGCAAGAGATGGGTCTGAAATCAAAGGGGAGGCTTGGGTTTGGTTTTTTGGCAATTAAGGAGATGGATGGGAAGAGAGCCAGAGTTGAAAAACTCGAGTATGGTTTTAGTGAAGTCACTCCCAAGACTTCTTGAAAAAGTGAGCGTTGAACCCGTCAGGCCCAGGGGCTTTCAGATCACCAATATCATAGAGTGCATATTTGATTTCGTCTGGGGTAACGTCACAACTGAGAAAATCAAGCGAATCTGGATGGATGGTGGGCAAGTGGCAGTCAGGGAAGAGATTATGCGGGTTTTGAACGGTTGTGGGGTTGAGGATGCTGGAAAAGTGGTTAATTAGGATATCAAAGATCTCTTCTTGATATTTTACAATCATATAATCTAGTTTCCTTGTTGGATTAGCATTATTCTAATACTAGCTAATAATTTAAATAGAAGATCATCCTCTTTGTATTTCTTTAGGGTGGAATTGAATAATATTGTGCATGAGTTGTGATAGCATGAATTATAGTCTATACTTTGGGACTTGTTTAGACGTTTTATCTTCAATAATCTGCATGTTTGAATGTATATTATGTGATTATATTGTCGTTTCATCTACCTTTGCGGGAATCGAGGTCTACACCAAGTTTTGTTGTAATCGTAGGTAAAATGACACATTTTGGACTAAAATGGAGCTAAGAAGCAAAGGAGTCATAGGAGCTACATTCTGGAGCTTAAAAAGGAGTTCAGGAAGCAAGGAATTAACAAAGAAGATTTACTTTGGACCAAATTTGAGAGATTTCACATTCAGCTGAGAGTCACCTCGGTCATCTACAGTACCATCTCGACCGAAGTGATCTTGAGGAGCGCCCCGACCGAGGCGAATACCCTGACACGGCGAGATCGCATATTCTTGGCTGAGATCTTTTATTTTTGGAAGGAGAGATCTTATATTTTTGGGTTTTACTTCTAGAAGGAAGATCATATATTTTGGAGATCTATTTTAGAGATATGAATATATTTTTATTAGGAAAATATCTTTTCAAGATAGTTTATCTTTGGAAGATAGTTTTCCTATAAAAAGGGTTGGATTTTCCACAAGTTCAACCATGCTTAGAGGGCTGATAGCATCCAGCATATAAGGGATTTTCTCCAGAGTTTTGAAGGAAGGAATATTGAAGATCAATCTAAGAAGGATTGATAGCTTGTCATAACTTTTTAAGGGGATTTGTAAGACTTTCTTAGATTCCTTTTTGTTGATTGTCTTGTTGGATTTGTTATCCAAGGAACGCTTATATTTGTGATATTTGATTCAGTTATTGAAGCCTTGTTCTTAAGGTTTTTGTGTTCAAATATTCACTTTCTTCCCATATATTCGATTATTGCTTCCATGATGATGAGTGGCTAATTTCTTTGTGTGATTCTAGGGTGATTGGCTGAAAGTTGTGAGAAAGACGATGATAGAATGATCTTAATCACAGTAGGACCCTAAAAGTTCGAGTCTTTATCCTTAACCCTAGAACATCTCGTTCAGTCGATGAACATCTCGGCCGGGGTGGGATTTGACTGACCGAGGTGACCTTTAATCCGAAACTGAGAGTTAAGTGTTAGAGTTTGCCAAATCCTATTCTTATTACACCTTTCCTGGTTCAATACAAGCCTAGGATGAGACTTACCCGGTGATTCCTTTGTTTGTTTACCCAAGATCATAAGTGTAGGTAATAAAGGTTTATCCTTTATTGGGGTTTGAGTGTGCCTTCATCCCATCTTTGTGAGTTAACCTGAGACTTACCCGGTAAAGGTTGATTCTATTCCCTTAGTTGGTGTGTTGGTTTGAGGTTATAATTCCTTTCCTTAGTACCTTGAGAGTTACCCGGTAATAGGTTCTTTAGGTTCGGAGTTTGTGAGTAGCGAGACTTACCCGGTGATCTATTCCACTTTAGAAACACTTTCCCTTTGCAAAATCTCAACTTTATCCGCTTATCTTTAGATCTTGAGTTGGAACCACAACTAGATGCTTTAATCCCTAGAATTGCATATTCCTTTAATTGACTTTTTATCATATTTGATTGCTTTAATCACTTTTGTGGTTAGTAATTACATAAACTACTTATACTTGCTTAGGTTTCACCTAAGTCCCTGTGATCGACCCCTAGAATTCTTGCTTTTTACTATAATTGACCCGTACACTGCGGGTTTGCATCCTTGTTTTAAGCATATTTCCTCGGTTATAAATTTAAAGCTTGCACACACCATTTAGAGCGAACAAGTTTTTGGCGCCGTTGCCGGGAACTTGGTCTAGACCGAGCCGGTTGCGGTAGTCTTTCGGGGCACTTGCCCCTGTTGCTACTAACCACTCTACTTGAGTGACGTTCGCAGGTTCTTTCTCTTAGGTTTATGCGAAGAACCCGCGCTGAGAAGGAAATCATTTCTTACGATCCCGAACTAGAAAAGACATACAAAAGACGATTGAAAGAAGCGAAAATGGCCAACCAAGACGATCGCGATCTTGAGGCCGAATTAAAGGAGACATTGGAACAGCTACGCCTTAGTAATGAAGAACTGCGACTGGAAAAGGAAGAAACTCGCGCAAGGACGGAAGCGATCGAAGCAGATATGGCGAATTTACGGGACCAATATCTACCTCGGTCAGATCCAACTCCTCGACCGAGACAAAACCCAGATCCAGCTCCTCGACCGAGGCAGGACCCAGTTCCAGCTGCCCCGGTCGAGATACTTCCACCTCGGATGCCAGTCCGAGACGCTCTTATTGTAGGTATTCCACAGACCCTAGGGCAGCGGATCGACCCTAACCAGCAACTAAGGCGTCCAGGAGTCAACCTCGGTGATCCAGCGGAGCATGATTATGAACTTCGACCCCAAGTTCTTTCCATGATTCGCCAATGCCAGTTGGAGGGCTAGAGAGGGAATCTCCGCATCAACATCTGCAAAACTATGTGATCTTGATGGAGACCTTGAGACCTTCAAGGCTGGAAAACAACACTTACAAGCTAAGGCCTTTCTACTTCTCTTTGAAAGATAGGGCGCTTACTTGGTATCAATCTCTTCCTCCCGGAAAAATCAACACTTGGGAGGAGATGACGACGAAGTTCTTAACTAAATTCTTTCCCCCCTCAAAGACCGCTGAAATGAGAGGGAAGATCAATGCATTCATCATGAAGGACAAGGAGAGTTTGTCCAAGTCATGGAAGAGATTTAAAGACATCCTTTTGGATTGCCCACATCATGGGATTCCAAAGATAGAGTTGTTGGAGATTTACTTCAAGGGATTGGATGGGAACACCCAATTCAACCTTCAACTACTATCCGCCGGCACGTTCATGGACATGCCGATTGACGAAGCTTGGGAGTTCATAGAGAAACAAGCTTTGCACATGGAGAAATACTCCCATCAAGGAGCCGAAGGTGGAGTTAAAAGAGTCAACTTCCAAGAAGCTCCATCAAACAATGATCAACTCACCTCTTTGAAAAATGATGTGAAGCAATTAAAAGAACTTTTGGTTGCTCAAACCAAAAAGGAAGAGGGAGGATATCAAGGGTCAAGGAACAACAATCAAGGTTCCCGAAACAACAACTACAATAACAATAGGGGATCCAACAACAACAATTGGAGATCCAACAATTAAAAATCGGGTAACTCTTACTCTAACTCAAATTCAAAAAATTCTTCTAATCCTTTCCTCTCTTCTTCTTCTTCTTCTACTCCGTTGAAGAGTCAGGAACAAGGATCAAGTTCCTCCCAACCAGAAAAGAAAGATGAAGTGTTGGATGCCATCTTGATCAAACTAAACTCAATGGAGACATCCATGACTTCATTTTCAAAGGCACAAAAGGCCTTAGAACAACAATTCTTTAACAAGGCGAATGAAGCGCCAAGAGATCCAGGGAAGCTCCCAACAAGGACAGAGAGCAATCCCAAGGGACAAATCATGGCAATAACGACGAGAAGTGGACTGAAAACTGCAGATCCAGGGCCTCGGTCGATGCCAATACAGACGAAGAACACCTCGGTCCAGGTACAGTCGAAGAACACTTCGGCCGAGGTACCAACCGAGGTGGAGCCTCAAAAAGCGGAGGAGAAATCTGAAGTTTATGTTCCACCTCCTGCTTATAAACCACCACTTCCATTCCCCCAGTCAAGGGCTAGAGCACATCTAGACAAACATTTTGGTAAGTTCCTTGACTTGATGAATAAATTACATATTAACATCCATTTCCTTGATGCTATTCTAGGGATGCCCGCATATGAGAAGTTCTTGAAAGAGATCCTATCAAGGAAACAGAAGCTGGAAGACTTCGGTGAAGTTAGGATGACATCGAAATCCTCGGAACTTATTCAAAGCATGAAGGAGAAGATGCCACCCAAATTAAGGGATCCCGGCTCGTTTTACATTCCCATACAAGTTGGGGATGTGACTTGCGAAGCCTTGTGTGATCTAGGAGCCAGCGTGAGCATCATCCCGCTGGAGATATGCGTGAAAATCGGCCTTGGAGAGCCCAAGCCGGTGAAGATAAGGCTATACATGGCAGATCGCTCCATTACCCATCCCATGGGTATTTTGGAAGATGTTCCGGTTAGGTTAGGTAACTTCTATTTACCTATAGACTTTGTTGTGCTTGATATTCCCGCAGATTATCCCGTTCCTATCATTCTCGGGAGACCATTTCTGGCAAATTCAGGTTGCAATGTGGATTGTAAGAACGCCAAGTTAAAATTCAACATTGGCGGAGATGAAGTGGAGTTTGCATTGCTTGCTGCAATGAAGGGAGAGCAGTTGGAAGTTGATATCTTCAACATCTATGATGAAGAAGATTCGAGAGAATTGGTGAGCTCTATCCTTATTAATGATCCACTTGAAAAAGTTATTAGCTTTAGCTTAATGGAGGAAGGTATAAATGCTTCTTGTGATGCAGATATACAGAGCTTGAAGGCACTGGAAGAGGATCCAGAAGCTAAATTTGAAAGACTAATCCAGGAGAAGAAGATCTCTAGTTTCGGTCCCAGTTGCAGTACCTCGACCGAGGCACTTTCTGGACCAAGCGAGGTGTTCTTAGCTGAAGAACATCTCGGTCACCCACTCTGCACCTCGACTGAGGTAGCAAACGAGATGATGTCAATTGAGACTTTTGAGAGTCCAGTTCCTCAATCTGAATCTACTCCACTGGAAGGAGGAAGCAAGGATCCCCCTCAGAAGGCACCCCTAGTTGTGGAGCTTAAACAACTCCCAAATCACTTGAGGTATGCTTTTCTTGGATCGGATTCTACTTATCCCGTCATTGTTAGTGCTTCCCTTTCCGAAACTGAATTATCTAAACTAATGCATGTCCTGAGAAAGCATCAAAAGGCTTTAGGTTATACTATTGATGATCTTATTGGTATTATGCCCTCTTTTTGCATGCATAGAATACTAATGGAGGACGATCATAAGACTTCATAGGAACCTCAAAGATGGTTAAATCCGATCATGAAAGAGGTGTGAAGAAAGAAATTCTTAAGTTGTTGGATGCATGTATCATATTTCCTATCTCGGATAGCAAGTGGCTGAGCCCAGTGCATGTTGTTCCGAAGAAAGGAGGAATGACCGTTGTGACGAATAAGAACAACGAGTTGATCTCAACTAGGACCGTCACGGGCTGAAGGGTGTGCATCGATTATAGGAAGCTGAACGTGGCCACTTGGAAGGACCATTTTCCGCTTCCCTTCATCGATCAAATGCTCGAACGGTTAGCCCAACATTCCCATTTTTGCTATTTAGATGGTTATAGTGGCTTCTTTCAGATTCCTATCCATCCGGATGATCAAGAGAAGACCACTTTCACTTGTCCATGGGGGACATTCACTTATAGAAGGATGCCATTTGGATTATGTAATGCACCCGCTACCTTCCAGCGATGCATGATGGCTATCTTTTCTGAGTATATAGAGGAGATCATGGAGGTATTTATGGATGATTTTTCAGTATATGGTTCCTCTTTTGATAATTGCCTATCTAACCTTTCTCTAGTTCTACAAAGATGTGAAGACACTAATCTCGTTTTGAATTGGGAGAAGTGTCACTTTATGGTTAATGAAGGCATTGTGCTAGGACACCTCGTTTCTATTCGAGGTATTGAGGTCGATCGAGCTAAGATCGAGACTATAGAGAAACTTCCTCCCCCTTGTTCTGTTAAGGGTGTGCGGAGTTTTCTCGGGCATGCAGGTTTCTACAGGAGATTCATCAAGGACTTCTCGAAGATCTCTAATCCACTAACTAAACTCTTGAATAAAGATGTTGTTTTTGAGTTTTCGCAGGAGTGTCTCGATGTATTCTACAGGATTAAGGAGGCGTTGATCTTCGCTCCCATTATCCAACCTCCGGACTGGACCTTGCCCTTTGAGATCATGTGCGATGCGAGTGATGTGGCGGTAGGAGCGGTGCTTGGACAAAAGAAGGATGGCCGGACCAACACCATTTATTATGCTAGCAAGACGCTAGACGAAGCCCAGCGTAACTACACATGCCCCCAGTTTTTGGGGCCAATAATATTTATTTTTAATTGATTTATATAACAATAGAGTGCTTGTCCTAATAGTTAGAACTCAATTTTATGTGAACATGGTAGGGTTGGGCATGAGACGGGATAGGATTGAGGTCGTCCCGCATCCCGTCTAACAAATTATATGAGGGAAGGGACGAGATAGGATTGAGGTCATCCCGCGCCCTGTTCGCTCCAAACGGTGTGTGCAAGATTTAATTTATAACCCAAGATGTATGCTAAAAACAAGGATGCGAACCCGCAGTGTACGGGTCAATCGTAGTAAAAGCAAGAAATTCCGGGGTGTCGATCTCAGGGACTTAGGTGAAACCTAAGCAAGTATAGGCAGTCTATGTAATTACTAACCACAAAAGCGATTAAAGCAATCAAAAATGATAAAAAGTCAATTAAAGGAATATGCAATTCTAGGGATTAAAGCATCTAGTTGTGGTTCCAACTCAAGATCTCAAGATAAGCGGACAAAGCTGAGATTTGGCAAAGGGAAGGTGTTACTAAAGTGGAATAGATCACCGGGTAAGTCTCACTACTCACAAATCCCAAACCGTAACTCCTATTACCGGGTAAGTCTCAAGGAATTAAGGAAAAAAACTATAACCTCAAACCAACACACCACCTAAGGGGATATAATCAACCTTTACCGGGTAAGTCTCAGGCTAACTCACAACGATGGGATGAAAGCACACTCAAACCCCAATAAAGGATAAATCTTTATTACCTATACTTATGATCTTAGGTAAACAAACAAAGGAATTACTGGGTAAGTCTCATCCTAATCTTGCATTGAACCAGGAAAGGTGTAATAAGAATAGGATTTGGCAAACTCTAAAACTTAACTCTCAGTTTCGGATCAGAAAGGGTCACCTCGGTCATACGAATTCCACCCCGGCCGAGATGTTCGTCGACTGAACGAGATGTTCTAAGGTTAAGGATAAAGACTCGAGCTTTCAAGGTCCTACTGGGATTTAAGATTATTCTATCATTGTTTTTCCCACAACCTTCAGCCAATCACCCTAGAATCACACAAATAAATTAGCCACTCATCATCATGAAAGCAATAATCAAATATATGGGAAGAAGGTGAATAATTGAACACAAAAACCTTAAGAACAAGGCTTCAATAACTAAATCAATTATCAAACAAACAAGCGTTCCTTGGATCACAATCCAATAAGACAATCAACAAGAAGGGAATCTAAGAGAATCTTACAAAACCCTTCACAAAAGCTATAAAAGCTATCAACTTCCTTCCTCCAATCTTCCTTCCTTCAACCACTATAATGACAGCGGGATTTCCGGTGATGCGCCGACTGTCGCGGGTCTCTCAATCGTGGAAAATCAGCCCTTTATATAGGAAAATTACCCTCCTAAGATAAAATATCTTGAAAAGATATTTTCCTAATAAAATATATCTATCTCTCATAAATAAATCCCTAAAATATATGATCTTCCTTCCAGAAATCCAGCCTAAAAATATAAGATCTCTCCTTCAAAAAATAAAAGATCTCAGCCAAGAATAAAATATATCTCGCCGCGTCCAAGGTGTTCGCCTCGGTCGGGACGCTCCTTTGGATCACCTCGGTCGAGATGGTACTGTAGCTGACCGAGGTGGCTCTAAACTGAATGTGAAATCTCTCAAATCTGGTCCAAAGTGAATCTTTAATCCATTTCCATGCTTCCTGGATTCTTCCTTAAGCTCTTGAATGTAGCTTCAATGACTCCTTAGCTCCTTTAGCTCCATTTTGATGCAAAACGTGCCATATTACCTACGATTATAAAGAAACTTGGTGTAGACATCGATTCCCGCAAAGGTAGATGAAACAACGATATAATCACATAATATGCATCCAAACATGCAGATTATTGAAGATAAAACGTCTAAATAGGTCCCAAAGTATAGACTATAATTCATGCTATCAAAATACCCCATACTTAGCCCTTGCTTGTCCCCAAGCAAGTTCCAAATCTTAGATACAAGATAGAATGGATTATAAGTCATAAAGATCAATGAAAAAGTCTTTCAAAACATTTTAGCGGTGTGCTACAATCATAGATCACTCTAAGAGAATGCTTCATGGAATTTAAAATCAAAATATGATCAAAACATTTTATAAATATAATAAAGTTGTTCATCTTTGCATAAAATCATAGAATGCATAATAAATCATAATCATCGAAATTAATCATGTATAATCTAGTTTAAACCACCAAGTCAATCAACAAGCTCGAGGTCTCAAGGGCTTTCAAAAGAGAAGTCAAGAAACGTGTGAGGGTGAGATGTATATAGGGAATGTGGTGCTAGAATCCGGGAAAAAGGATCTTTACTTTACTTCCTTTGAACTTCAACATCTTCCACCAATAAGCTTTGCTTATTTTACTTTTTTACTTTTTGGGATACATGGACAGAGGTGCACAATAACCGAAGCCTAGGAAATCAACAATCATCAATTTCTCGAGATGCCTCAAACCCTTGATGCACATACCATGACCCATTAAGAATATCGCTCAATCCGACTTTGGCAAGACACAAAAACCCGGCTATGTGAATGGTGCCGAGTTACTCATCATCATGATTGACTTCCCCAAACCTATATGTTTCTTTCTAACTTTCAGCCAACATCTCAACTTTTCTTTCACTTGCTTGCTTCCAAATTCCCGGATAGGTAAGGGAGGCAAATATATATAAGAGGGGCTAAGCATGATCAAGAAGAAGAAGTGAAGAGAATGAATTGCCTTGTTCTTTCCAGGAAGAGAGTGAGATAACTCATCATATGGTGTCAACCTTCAAATTCAACATAATTTTGATAAAACAAAGTATTAAACATGCCAAAATTTCAAACAAAGCATTTAGCAACATAAACATATCATAAAACTTTTCAAACATATACAGATTTCAAAATCAGTCAGCAAACAAAATCATCACTGAGGTTATATCCAGATAAGAAGCACAAAAATCGTTTCGAAAACTGTTCCAGTTAAGCCACCTCGGTCGAGATGTTCTAAGTCAACCGAGGTACTGTACCTCGATTGGTCAGAGTCACTTCGGTCGAGGTCAATAAAATTATTTTTCAAACCAGTTTTTGACGTTTTTCACAATCAAATAACCTGTATGCATGCATGTAATCTCAGATAAACACATAGAGCAAGATAAAACAATAAATATCCATCAAGAGTCATACAAGCGTACACATAAGTCATATAAATACAAACCCACATACCCCATACTTGGGACACATTGTCCCAATGGGTCAAAATAAGTCTAAAGAAACAGAGTACTCACCAGACAATGTTGAGCTGCATAATAAATAAATAAAGAAAATCTTGCAAGCTCTCAAGCTCTAATCCCGATCCGGTGGTGGTGGTGGTGGCACGTACGGGTACTGAGATGGGTCAAAAGGATAGCCCATGATATGCTGAAACTGAATCTCAACCATCCTGTGCTGGTAATGTTGTCTCTCCTGCATCTCTCTAATGTCTAGGGATAAGGCGGCATAAGAATCTATCACCTGATCCGTCAGATCATCGATCCGGCGGTGAGCGACTGGATCCCTCTATCTGCGTACCCTACGCCTGGCTGGACGTGCTGGTGCTGCAGCTGGCTCCTCCTTTGTCTCGTCGTCGTCCAGATCGACGACCGGCACACTAGTCCCAGTTGTATCCGTACCTGTGTCCATGGCAGCACCGCCATCCTCATCCTCATCCTCCTGCTCCTCAGCGTCATCATCCTCATTTTGTCCCTGAGCTGCTGCATCTCTAGCATCCTCCATAAGCGGAATCCATGCGGTCTGCCAGTAGTGCGGGTCATAAACAGAGAACTGAGCTGACCACCTAATACCTTGAGGTGTAGTCTGCTCCCAGGGCATCGCCACATACGGCGTAGTAAGTCCGCGAGGAACCAATATCCTCCTAGTGATCATCTCCTGCAGCCCGAGCGGGTTGGCAGCCGCCACCATAGTACAAGTACTCAAGTCCGTGTCCATGTTACTCGCAATGTGAGTCACTATCCCTCCGCAACAGATATCTCCCTTCGTCTTCGCCTTTATCCTGTGGAGATCCTCAGCCAGCATCACTCCAAAATCCGGAACTCCTCCGGTAACCATGCAATAAAGACTCAGAAGCTCACCCTGTCTAATCTTCTGGGGCGTCTCAGTACGCGCCAAAAGAGTCTCGCTAAAAATCCGGTGAGCAAGTCTAAAAGCTAGGTGGAAGATAATCCGCTCCCAGGAATCTCCATGTCTCCACCTGTCAGCATGCTCAACTACATGAGCTATCTGTCCCCAAAACTCTCAAGCTACGGCTCGAGAAGGAAAATCAGCAACGGTGGGGCCGGGAAGCCGAAAATGTCCCTCCAGTGGTCCATAGGAACATGATAGTTCCGGTTCATCAACCGGTACTTGATGGCACGCTCTGTAGGCAAATAAGTGACGGAGCTAACAAACTCCAAGGTCGGCTCAAGATAGGCTGGAGCTCTAATCTCAGTAAACTGCTCCAGGCCCACCATAGATATCATCCGCCTCAAATCATCATCCACGTGGAGGAAGTCAAATGCAGAAATGTCCAGAAACCGTGGTGCAACCACTGGACGTGCCGCTATGCGTTCATAGTCTACTTGGTGACGCTCATGGATCACCAGTATGAAGCGGCGTGAAGAAGAAGGAGAAGGAGAGGATCTATCTCTCAAAACCAGCTGCCTGTCAGAACTCATATTTTTATCCCACTGTCAGACCACCTCGGTCACTCTGACAACTCTCAAGAACACCTCGGCCGAGGCACAGGCCGACTGGACCGAGGCAAAGTGCTGTTCGATCGAAACTCTCAGAAATCCAGTTCTTTTCCCCCAATATCACTACCAATGGTTCCTATGGGGTACTTAATCCTTTTTCAGCACAATGCAGGGGCAACCAAAGCCCAAATTGATCAAAAACAGTGAAGAAGGGAGAGTTAGGGTTTTTTCTCGAATTACCCCAGATTCGGTCGGTTTGGAGCGTCTTTTTTGCAGATTGTTGCTTGCAAACCGATCCTCTACCCTTTCCTTGTAGTTTGGAAGCGAGAATCGTCGAAAACGAGCGAGAATCAGCGAACGAGGTGAATTTGGGCATTTCGGTCGAGAGGGTGCGAGAGGGAAGAGAGAGAAATCACAGCCCCCTTTTATACCCTTTTCTGGAACTGCTGTCACCTCGGTCGAGATGGTCTCGACTGGACCGAGGTGGTACGAACCGAGGTGGATCTTCAGTAACCCTAGTCACCTCGGTTGCTCAAGAATCATCTCGGTCTAGGTGCTGTGACAGCAACCGAGATGTGTCTCAGTCAAACTCCGTCTTCTCAAATTCTCGAACATCTGTCCATCCAGTGTTGCTCCTGGTTCGTATTCCTTCCTTAGATGTCAACTATTGTCTGTCTAGGACGCCAAAAACAAAGCAAAGCAAAACAAAAGCAAACTATCTAAAATTAGACTAGAAAAAGGGAAAAGAAAGCAATACCTTGGGTTGCCTCCCAAGAAGCGCTTGATTTAAGGTCGCTAGCTGGACCATACGACATCCCTAAACAAGGTATAGTGGTGCAACCTCCTCAACCGGGACTTCCGGTTTGTATTTCTTAAGTCTATGACCATTGACCTTGAAGCTTCCACTTGTTTCTCCCCAAATCTCAACTGCACCATAAGGGAAAACATGTTTCAAAATATAAGGTCCTGTCCATCTAGATTTCAACTTACCTAGAAAGAGGCGGAGGCGGGAGTTGAAGAGTAGAACTAAGTCTCCTTCTTTGAGCTCCTTAGGGATGATACGCTTGTCATGCCATTTCTTCATCCTTTCTTTATAGATCTTGACATTCTCATAAGCGTTCAAACGCAGCTCCTCCAGCTCATTGATATCCAATAGCCGCTTCTCACTGGCTTCCTTGATGTCGAAGTTCAACCATTTGATTGCCCAATATGCCTTGTGTTCTAACTCAACGGGCAAATGACAAGACTTCCCATATACCAAATTATAAGGGGTGGTACCAATGGGAGTCTTGAATGCGGTCCTGTAAGCCCAAAGAGCGTCGTCCAACTTCATGGACCAATCCTTCCTCGTCCTAGAGACGGTCTTCTCTAAGATTGCTTTAATTTCTCTATTTGAGATCTCAACCTGTCCACTAGTTTGAGGGTGATAAGGAGTTGATACCTTGTGGGTCACCCAATACTTCGATAGAAGTGCTTTGAACTTCCGGTTGATGAAATGTGTCCCTCCATCGCTGATGATGATGCGTGGAGTCCCAAAACGTGGAAAGATAGTCCTGTTAAAGAAATTTGTTAGCATGAAATATTGTGATATTTTAGGCACGTTTTCTACATGTATTTGATTCATATTGATAGTCATTGATTGAGCATTGTTGCATATGTGAGCTAGTTTGCCTATATTATCGATATAGATATCTACACAAGCTTTATGTTGATTATAGGTACTTAAGAGCTATTTCCGAACGGAATCGAGCAAAGACGAGTTGATTGGATATGTCCATGGATAAAGGACATTCTTAGGAGAAAAAAGGAGTTCAACTTGAGGAATGCACGAGGCTAGGGAAGAATCACGTTCTTGCCCTAAACCACGCTCTAAAATACGGCCGGATTACAAACCACGTTTAGTTCCACGGTCGTGGAATGTTGCAAGAGAGGCGTGATGCATTCCAGTAACTATTACGGTCGTGGAATCCATGGTTCAAACCGTGACACTTTCCACGCTCTAAATTACGGTCGTGGAACCTTCCACGACCGTGATGTTGGCGATCTTTTTCGCCACACTTTGAAGCCACGATCTTTTGAAGATTGGGCCGGGCCGATATTTTGCCCTACACTATAAAAATACGGACGAAGAGAGATTTCGTTATCGACGCTTACCCCCGTTTAGATCGCTGCTTAGAGAGACTTTTCGCGGCATTCGCTTGGACGCATTTGAGATCTCATTGGAGATCTACGTTCGCGCTTGGATTTGCCCAAATCTCGCACTTTGGTGGAGATTATCATTGGGATTTCCAGATTTCCCGGATTGACGGAAGATTCGGAAGGTTTCTTGCAAGAAGACTTCTCTTCTTGTTTAGGTTTGAATTAGAAGACGGATTGACATCCCGTTCTTCCTTCTTACCTAAGATTTTGTTTATTTGTTCTATTTTGGAATTAGTGATATTATTCGTTCTTGATTGTGACTTTGAGATTGGTTTGGAGTTTATTGAAAGTTTTCGGAAGTTTTCATCTTTCAATCTTTTAATTCTTGAATTGATATCAACATGACTGTTATTGGCTAAAAACCCTTAACAATTCTAAAGTGAAGGGTTGATAGTTGTGGCTTAGATGATGATAGATCGATCGTAAACAGATTAGACCCTGAGAGTTAGAGAGAATCGCCGACGAATCCTAAATTACGGTCTGTTCTTGAGTCCACGGCCGTGGAACCTCAAGAACTAATCGTGATTTCCCTTAAGTCTACGAGCTTGCTTTTACTTTAGTCCAAAGTTAAAGATTTGCTTTAACTTAGTCTTGGCTTGCCTTTTCTAGGTGGTAGTGAAGCCTCAACAACCTCTACCTCGATTATGAGTGTCACAACCTTAATCGGTTAAGTTAGTTTTGATCTTTGGTTTATAAGTTTGGGTATTTCATATTAATTCTTACCTTTAGAACCTTTCTATATTGAAGCCTCAACAACCTGTATAGAGAGTGTCTTGTAGGTGAGTCATATAAGGTTTTTGGAACTTCACCGTACGATTACCTTACATTAGCATACCTTTGCATATCTCAACTCTGTCTTTATATCAATAGTAAATCTTGGATCGATTGCCACAACTGGATACTTGGATCTTTAGGATTGTTGTTTTCCCAATATTTGCAAGAACTCTCATATTTACTCGCTTGATAATCTCCAATTGAATTTGTTCCCACCCAAATCCCTGTGTTCGATACTCTGGAATACTTGCTTAACTACGCCGATCCGTACACTGCGGGTTCGCTTGCTTTTATTCTAGTTTTATAAATTACAAACTTATTTGCACGCACGTTTAGGGGCGAACAAGTTTTTGGCGCCGTTGCCGGGGATTTGGTTTCGGCCGAATTCGGTTGCCGGTTGTCAAGCTTGGGAGCTTGCTCTCGTTATTTGATATTACTTTGAGTGCATGCGCAGGTCTAGGAACACCGAAGATCTCTTACCTCTTGATCAAGAGATAGAGAAAACTTTAAGGCAAAAGCGCAAGGAAAAGAAGATGGCTGAAGAACACGAACGTGATCTTCAAGCGGAGTTAGCGGAGAAGGAAGCTCAACTCCAATGGAATGAGAACATCCGCCGGGATGAAATGGATCGCCATCAATCCCAAGTTAACAATCTACAGGATATGATGTTCCAAATGAGGATAGAACTAAGCGACCTTAAGAATAAGGGGAGCAAGAAATCCTCAAGAAGGACATCAAGATCAAGAAGAAGAAGACACTTATCCGCTGATGATAGTGATTCTTCCATGCCACCGTTAGAAGAAATTGATCCAACGATCAATGTAAATCCTTTCCATCCACAAGAAGCTGCCAATCGTCGCGTCTCACCTAGGAATGCGAGGATCGAACGTGTGGATAATGAGCCAAGAACTCTTGGCCAGCGGATGGATCCAACACAACAACCACGCCGTTTGGGTGTGAATTTTGATGCTGAAGATGTACAAGGGTTTAGCTTTAACCCTCAAGTTATTACTCTCGTTCGCTAAAACCAATTTGGCGGGACAAGCGCTGAATCTCCACACCAACACTTGCAAAACTTTGAGTGTATGATGGAGACAATGAGACCGAAGAATGCTACTACCAACAGCTACAAGCTCAAGCCCTTCTTTTTCTCTTTGAAAGGGAAAGCGTTGTCTTGGTACCAAGCTCTTCCTAATGGGAAACTAGATACGTGGGAAGACCTTTCCGCGGAGTTCCTCACCAAATTCTTTCCGCCTTCCAAAACAGCGGAACTTAGAGGTAAGATTAATGCTTTTTCCATGAGACCTAACGAAAGTTTGTTTCAATCTTGGGAAAGGTTTCAGGATTTGCTCTTAGATTGCCCTCATCATGGCATATCCAAACTTGCCTTGCTGGAAATTTACTATAAGGGGCGGGATGCGGGAACGCAATTCAACCTCCAATCCCTCTCATGTGGAACATTCATGGACATGAGAGAAGATGACGCTTGGGACTTCATTGAGAAGCAAGCAAGAGTCATAGAGAAGTATTCCCACCGGAAAGTGGAGGGAAATCGTGTGGAGCAAGGAGCAAAGCTCACACATGAAGCTCAAAATCAGATTTTCTCCCTCAACAATGAAATCAAAGAGTTGAAGGAGGCTATCAAGACCAACTTCCCAAAGCAACAAGGGAAAGATGTTGGTTATGTGGGCAACAACAATGGCGGTGATAACACAAACCGCAACAATAACAACAACCGGAACAATAACCGGAGCAACAATTGGAATGGCAACAACAACAATAATAACGGCCAGAACAACAATTGGAACAACAATAGGGGTTCAAGTAACAACAATTGGCGCTCCAATCAACAAAATTCCGGTAACTCTTATCCTTCCAATTCCAATTCACTAACTCCACCTTCCTCTTTCTCTACTCCTTTGAAAAGCCAGGGGCAAACGTCAAATGGAGGAAACACTTGGGGAAAGGAGAAGCCCGATCCCATGTTGGAAATGATTTTGGGAAAGCTTCAAGGGTTGGAGAACCGCCTCATCAAAGTTGATGATCAAGTTTCTAAGGTTGATAAAGCTCAAAAGGTTTTAGAAAACCAAATGTTCAACCATGCGGAGGAAGTTCCTAGGAATCAAAGGAAGCTTCCAGGAAAGACGGAGGACAACCCTAAGGGAAGGGTAATGGCGATAACAACTAGGAGCGGAGTGACCACCACCGATCCGCAGCCTACGTTCGTTGAAGTCCCCGTAGAGAAGGACAAAGAGAAGGGGAAGGAGAAGGAAGATGTCTATGTTCCTCCTCCAACTTACAAACCTCCTAAAGATCCAGGAATCCAGTTGTGGCAATCGATTCAAGATATAAACTAAATATACAAGGACAAAGTTGAGGTTTGCAAAGGTATGCGAATGTAAGGTAATCGTACGGTGAAGTTCCAAAAACCTTATATAACCTACCTAAAAGACACTCCCTATAAAGGTTGTTGAGGCTTCAATATAGAAAGGTTCTAAAGGCAAGAATTAATGTCAAATACCCAAACTTGTAATCCAAGGATCAAGACTAACTAAACCGATTAAGGTTGTGACACTCAGAATCGAGGTAGAGGTTGTTGAGACTTCACTACCACCTAGAAAAGGCAAGCCAAGACTAAGTTAAAGCAAATCTTTAACTTTGGATTAAAGTAAAAGCAAGGTTCGTAAACTGAAGTAAATCACTGGCAGATCTTGAGAATCACGGCCGTGGAAACCTAAGAACAAGCCGTGATTTAGGGTGTCGACGGTATTTCTCTAACTCTCAAGGTCCAATCAAATTACGATCGATCTATCATTATCTAAGCCACAACTATCAACCCTTCACCTTAGAATTGCTAAAGGTTTTAGCCAATAACCATTGTCATGATATCAATATTCAAATCAAAGAGAATAAAAGATGAAAGCCCTCAAAAACTCAAATATAATCAAAAACTCAATCTCAAATCCAAACACAAATCGGAATATTCAATGAATTCGGAATAGAATACAACACATCACAATGATCCTAGGCAAGTATGAAGAACGGGATGTCAATCCGTCTTCAATATCAAAACCTAAGAAAGAGGCTAACCCTTCGGCGATCTTCAATCAACCCTAGGCGAAAATGCTCCAAGCAAGGTAAGCGGTCTTAAGCGAAGGTCAAAGTCTTGGGTTGTCACCGTCCTCCTTCAATGTTGAAGGCTCTCGAATATATGTAGGGATCTCTCTAGGGTTTTAAGATAAAACCCTAAATATTTGGGCTGAAAAGAAGTCGAATCCGCTGGTATCAGAAGATACTCTGGGCCGCGTCAACAGGTATCAGAGAATACTTTGGCGCAACTGACGGTATCAGAGAATATTTTGGGCCGCGTCAGACGGTATCAGAGAATACTTTGGGCCGCGTCAACAGGTATCAGAGAATACTTTGGGCCGCGTCAGACGGTATCAAAAGATACTTTGGGCGCGTCCTAACTTCCTTTTATTGCTCCTTTTTGTCCCGCTTCAAGGCTTAATCCTTAAATATGTTATTTCGCTCCATAATTCGCCAAATTACCTACAAATGCAATAAAACTCTATGTAGACCTCTATTCTTGTAAAGTAGGTGAATATAATCATAAATCCCATGAATGTATGTTTATGCATGCAAAATAAAGGGAAAATCTATATAAATACATGCCTAAAAATAGGTCATAATTCATGTCATCACCTCCCCTACCATTCCCTCAATCTAGAGCGCGAGTGCGTCTAGATAAACAATTCGGTAAGTTCATAGAACTCATGAGTAAGCTGCATATTAATATACCCTTCATTGATGCTATTGTAGGTATGCCAGCTTATGGCAAGTTCTTGAAGGAGCTTCTTTCTAACAAGAGGAAGCTAGAAGATTTCGGTGAGGTCAAGATGAGTTCGGATTCTTCGGATCTCATCAAGACCATGAAGGAGAAAATGCCCCCAAAGTTGAAGGATCCAGGGTCATTTTGCATTCCCATTGGAGTGGGAGATGTCACATATGACGCTTTATGTGACTTGGGAGCAAGTGTGAGCATCATACCACTTGTATTGTGCAGGAAGATCGGTTTAGGCGATCCTAAACCGGTGAAGATGACGTTATACATGGCGGATCGATCCATCACTCGCCCCGTCGGTATTGTAGAAGACGTCCCGGTCAAGCTAGGTAAATTCTTTGTTCCCATTGATTTTGTCGTGCTTGATATTCCTGCAGATAGTCCGGTCCCGATCATACTCGGAAGACCGTTTCTTGCAACTTCCGACTGCATGGTCGATTGCAAGAATGGGAGACTCGCTTTTGATATAGGGGAAGAGAAAGTAGAGTTCGTTCTTTCCACTCTAGTGAAGGAGCCAATCTTTGACGAGGATATATACGATATCCAAGATGAAGAAGGCTTGTCTAGGGAAGAGGTAAGTGCGATTCTCTTCAATGACCCCTTACAAAAAGTTATCACTATGAGTCTAACCAATGTAGGGGAAGAAGAAGAGTGCAATGAGGCAATTGAAGCCTTAGAAGCACAAGAAGAGATGCATGAAGTGGAGTTTGAGAAACTCCACGATGAGGCAATTGTTAAGTTCTTCAAGGCTTGGGACAAGTTTCATGTTGGCATGATGATCCACACATGAAATATCTCCCAACTCAGCTGGATCTTCTTCAACCTTGGCCACAGTTTCAGTAATTTGGCCAAGGTACTCCACTTCTTCCCCTTCTTCAATGAGGACTTCAAGAGGAGCTTCAGGTTCGATAGGAGGAATGCTCAAAACTTGGAGTTCTTCGTCGCACTTCTCCTCCGCCATAGCTTTGATAGCATAGGATAAGTGGCTTTCCATGTCATCTAGCTTCTTCAATAGCTTTTCACACGTTGATTGAAACAGATCTTCAATAGGTTGCTCATAAACCTTTTGAAGCTTATCCCAATCTGCAAGCTCATTCTCAATAGCCTCTTCTCTTTCCTTTTCGTTACTAAAGTTGATGCACTCAAATATATATTGTAAATATTTATACTGCTCCAACCTAGCTAATTGTATTGCTCTCCAATTCTCTTCTTCCAAAGCTTTGTCCCTAAGCCTTTGCCTCCAAATTTCAACAAGCTCATCTTTGAGACCCTTTATTTCGTTCCTCGCCGTCTCATAGCTGCTTCCATCCATTGGAAAATCTGAAAACTCAAAAACTCATACCAAAAAGATATCAAATAACAAGAGTAAAGCTCCCAAGCTTGACAACCGATAACCGAATTCGGCCTAAACCAAATCCCCGGCAACGGCGCCAAAAACTTGTTCGCCCAAAAAGGTGCGTGCAATCAAGCTTTAAATTTATAAAACTAGAATAAAAGCAGCGAACCCGTAGTGTACGGATCGGCGTAGATTAGCAAGTATTCCAGAGTATCGAACACAGGGATTTAGGGGGTTAAATCCAGTTAAGATTATCAAGCAAGTAAATGTATGGAGCTTTTCAAATTATTGGGAAAACAGCAATCCTAAAGATCCAGGAATCCAGTTGTGGCAATCGATTCAAGATATACTAAAGATACAAGGACAGAGTTGAGGTTTGCAAAGGTATGCGAATGTAAGGTAATCGTACGGTGAAGTTCCAAAAACCTTATATAACCTACCTAAAAGACACTCCCTATAAAGGTTGTTGAGGCTTCAATATAGAAAGGTTCTAAAGGCAAGAATTAATGTCAAATACCCAAACTTGTAATCCAAGGATCAAGACTAACTAAACCGATTAAGGTTGTGACACTCAGAATCGAGGTAGAGGTTGTTGAGACTTCACTACCACCTAGAAAAGGCAAGCCAAGACTAAGTTAAAGCAAATCTTTAACTTTGAATTAAAGTAAAAGCAAGGTTCGTAAACTGAAGTAAATCACTGGCAGATCTTGAGAATCACGGCCGTGGAAACCTAAGAACAGGCCGTGATTTAGGGTGTCGACGGTATTTCTCTAACTCTCAGGGTCCAATCAAATTACGATAGATCTATCATTATCTAAGCCACAACTATCAACCCTTCACCTTAGAATTGCTAAAGGGTTTTAGCC
This sequence comes from Fagopyrum esculentum, assembly GCA_033239045.1. NCBI lineage: Eukaryota > Viridiplantae > Streptophyta > Magnoliopsida > Caryophyllales > Polygonaceae > Fagopyrum > Fagopyrum esculentum. The sequence continues at coordinate 108,889,181 of BSUD01000003.1, forward strand.
AATAACCATTGTCATGATATCAATATTCAAATCAAAGAGAATAAAAGATGAAAACCCTCGAAAACTCAAACATAATCAAAAACTCAATCTCAAATCCAAACACAAATCGGAATATTCAATGAATTCGGAATAGAATACAAAACCTCACAATGATCCTAGGCAAGTATGAAGAACGGGATGTCAATCCGTCTTCAATATCAAAACCTAAGAAAGAGGCTAACCCTTCGGCGATCTTCAATCAACCCTAGGCGAAAATGCTCCAAGCAAGGTAAGCGGTCGTAAGCGAAGGTCAAATTCTTGGGTCTGTCACCGTCCTCCTTCAATGTTGAAGGCTCTCGAATATATGTAGGGATCTCTCTAAGGTTTAAAGATAAAACCCTAAATATTTGGGCTGAAAAGAAGTCGAATCCGCTGGTATCAGAAGATACTCTGGGCCGCGTCAACAGGTATCAGAGAATACTTTGGCGCAACTGACGGTATCAGAGAATATTTTGGGCCGCGTCAGACGGTATCAGAGAATACTTTGGGCCGCGTCAACAGGTATCAGAGAATACTTTGGGCCGCGTCAGACGGTATCAAAAGATACTTTGGGCGCGTCCTAACTTCCTTTTATTGCTCCTTTTTGTCCCGCTTCAAGGCTTAATCCTTAAATATGTTATTTCGCTCCATAATTCGCCAAATTACCTACAAATGCAATAAAACTCTATGTAGACCTCTATTCTTGCAAAGTAGGTGAATATAATCATAAATCCCATGAATGTATGTTTATGCATGCAAAATAAAGGGAAAATCTATATAAATACATGCCTAAAAATAGGTCATAATTCATGTCATCACCTCCCCTACCATTCCCTCAATCTAGAGCGCGAGCGCGTCTAGATAAACAATTCGGTAAGTTCATAGAACTCATGAGTAAGCTGCATATTAATATACCCTTCATTGATGCTATTGTAGGTATGCCAGCTTATGGCAAGTTCTTGAAGGAGCTTCTTTCTAACAAGAGGAAGCTAGAAGATTTCGGTGAGGTCAAGATGAGTTCGGATTCTTCGGATCTCATCAAGACCATGAAGGAGAAAATGCCCCCAAAGTTGAAGGATCCAGGGTCATTTTGCATTCCCATTGGAGTGGGAGCTGTCACATATGACGCTTTATGTGACTTGGGAGCAAGTGTGAGCATCATACCACTTGTATTGTGCAGGAAGATCGGTTTAGGCGATCCTAAACCGGTGAAGATGACGTTATACATGGCGGATCGATCCATCACTCGCCCCGTCGGTATTGTAGAAGACGTCCCGGTCAAGCTAGGTAAATTCTTTGTTCCCATTGATTTTGTCGTGCTTGATATTCCTGCAGATAGTCCGGTCCCGATCATACTCGGAAGACCGTTTCTTGCAACTTCCGACTGCATGGTCGATTGCAAGAATGGGAGACTCGCTTTTGATATAGGGGAAGAGAAAGTAGAGTTCGTTCTTTCCACTCTAGTGAAGGAGCCAATCTTTGACGAGGATATATACGATATCCAAGATGAAGAAGGCTTGTCTAGGGAAGAGGTAAGTGCGATTCTCTTCAATGACCCCTTACAAAAAGTTATCACTATGAGTCTAACCAATGTAGGGGAAGAAGAAGAGTGCAATGAGGCAATTGAAGCCTTAGAAGCACAAGAAGAGATGCATGAAGTGGAGTTTGAGAAACTCCACGATGAGGCAATTGTTAAGTTCTTCAAGGCTTGGGACAAGTTTCATGTTGGCATGATGATCCACACATGAAATATCTCCCAACTCAGCTGGATCTTCTTCAACCTTGGCCACAGTTTCAGTAATTTGGCCAAGGTACTCCACTTCTTCCTCTTCTTCAATGAGGACTTCAAGAGGAGCTTCAGGTTCGATAGGAGGAATGCTCAAAACTTGGAGTTCTTCGTCGCACTTCTCCTCCGCCATAGCTTTGATAGCATAGGATAAGTGGCTTTCCATGTCATCTAGCTTCTTCAACAACTTTTCACACGTTGATTGAAACAGATCTTCAATAGGTTGCTCATAAACCTTTTGAAGCTTATCCCAATCTGCAAGCTCATTCTCAATAGCCTCTTCTCTTTCCCTTTCGTTACTAAAGTTGATGCACTCAAATATATATTGTAAATATTTATACTGCTCCAACCTAGCTAATTGTATTGCTCTCCAATTCTCTTCTTCCAAAGCTTTGTCCCTAAGCCTTTGCCTCCAAATTTCAACAAGCTCATCTTTGAGACCCTTTATTTCGTTCCTCGCCGTCTCATAGCTGCTTCCATCCATTGGAAAATCTGAAAACTCAAAAACTCATACCAAAAAGATATCAAATAACAAGAGTAAAGCTCCCAAGCTTGACAACCGATAACCGAATTCGGCCTAAACCAAATCCCCGGCAACGGCGCCAAAAACTTGTTCGCCCAAAAAGGTGCGTGCAATCAAGCTTTAAATTTATAAAACTAGAATAAAAGCAGCGAACCCGTAGTGTACGGATCGGCGTAGATTAGCAAGTATTCCAGAGTATCGAACACAGGGATTTAGGGGGTTAAATCCAGTTAAGATTATCAAGCAAGTAAATGTATGGAGCTTTTCAAATTATTGGGAAAACAGCAATCCTAAAGATCCAGGAATCCAGTTGTGGCAATCGATTCAAGATATACTAAAGATACAAGGACAGAGTTGAGGTTTGCAAAGGTATGCGAATGTAAGGTAATCGTACGGTGAAGTTCCAAAAACCTTATATAACCTACCTAAAAGACACTCCCTATAAAGGTTGTTGAGGCTTCAATATAGAAAGGTTCTAAAGGCAAGAATTAATGTCAAATACCCAAACTTGTAATCCAAGGATCAAGACTAACTAAACCGATTAAGGTTGTGACACTCAGAATCGAGGTAGAGGTTGTTGAGACTTCACTACCACCTAGAAAAGGCAAGCCAAGACTAAGTTAAAGCAAATCTTTAACTTTGAATTAAAGTAAAAGCAAGGTTCGTAAACTGAAGTAAATCACTGGCAGATCTTGAGAATCACGGCCGTGGAAACCTAAGAACAGGCCGTGATTTAGGGTGTCGACGGTATTTCTCTAACTCTCAGGGTCCAATCAAATTACGATAGATCTATCATTATCTAAGCCACAACTATCAACCCTTCACCTTAGAATTGCTAAAGGGTTTTAGCCAATAACCATTGTCATGATATCAATATTCAAATCAAAGAGAATAAAAGATGAAAACCCTCGAAAACTCAAACATAATCAAAAACTCAATCTCAAATCCAAACACAAATCGGAATATTCAATGAATTCGGAATAGAATACAAAACCTCACAATGATCCTAGGCAAGTATGAAGAACGGGATGTCAATCCGTCTTCAATATCAAAACCTAAGAAAGAGGCTAACCCTTCGGCGATCTTCAATCAACCCTAGGCGAAAATGCTCCAAGCAAGGTAAGCGGTCGTAAGCGAAGGTCAAATTCTTGGGGCTGTCACCGTCCTCCTTCAATGTTGAAGGCTCTCGAATATATGTAGGGATCTCTCTAAGGTTTAAAGATAAAACCCTAAATATTTGGGCTGAAAAGAAGTCGAATCCGCTGGTATCAGAAGATACTCTGGGCCGCGTCAACAGGTATCAGAGAATACTTTGGCGCGCGTGACGGTATCAGAAGATACTTTGGCGCGTCTGACGGTATCAGAAAATACTTTGGGCCGCGTCAGACGGTATGAGAGAATACTTTGGGCCGCGTCAACAGGTATCAGAGAATACTTTGGGCCGCGTCAGACGGTATCAGAAGATACTTTGGGCGCGTCCTAACTTCCTTTTATTGCTCCTTTTTGTCCCGCTTCAAGGCTTAATCCTTAAATATGTTATTTCGCTCCATAATTCGCCAAATTACCTACAAATGCAATAAAACTCTATGTAGACCTCTATTCTTGCAAAGTAGGTGAATATAATCATAAATCCCATGAATGTATGTTTATGCATGCAAAATAAAGGGAAAATCTATATAAATACATGCCTAAAAATAGGTCATAATTCATGTCATCACCTCCCCTACCATTCCCTCAATCTAGAGCGCGAGCGCGTCTAGATAAACAATTCGGTAAGTTCATAGAACTCATGAGTAAGCTGCATATTAATATACCCTTCATTGATGCTATTGTAGGTATGCCAGCTTATGGCAAGTTCTTGAAGGAGCTTCTTTCTAACAAGAGGAAGCTAGAAGATTTCGGTGAGGTCAAGATGAGTTCGGATTCTTCGGATCTCATCAAGACCATGAAGGAGAAAATGCCCCCAAAGTTGAAGGATCCAGGGTCATTTTGCATTCCCATTGGAGTGGGAGATGTCACATATGACGCTTTATGTGACTTGGGAGCAAGTGTGAGCATCATACCACTTGTATTGTGCAGGAAGATCGGTTTAGGCGATCCTAAACCGGTGAAGATGACGTTATACATGGCGGATCGATCCATCACTCGCCCCGTCGGTATTGTAGAAGACGTCCCGGTCAAGCTAGGTAAATTCTTTGTTCCCATTGATTTTGTCGTGCTTGATATTCCTGCAGATAGTCCGGTCCCGATCATACTCGGAAGACCGTTTCTTGCAACTTCCGACTGCATGGTCGATTGCAAGAATGGGAGACTCGCTTTTGATATAGGGGAAGAGAAAGTAGAGTTCGTTCTTTCCACTCTAGTGAAGGAGCCAATCTTTGACGAGGATATATACGATATCCAAGATGAAGAAGGCTTGTCTAGGGAAGAGGTAAGTGCGATTCTCTTCAATGACCCCTTACAAAAAGTTATCACTATGAGTCTAACCAATGTAGGGGAAGAAGAAGAGTGCAATGAGGCAATTGAAGCCTTAGAAGCACAAGAAGAGATGCATGAAGTGGAGTTTGAGAAACTCCACGATGAGGCAATTGTTAAGTTCTTCAAGGCTTGGGACAAGTTTCATGTTGGCATGATGATCCACACATGAAATATCTCCCAACTCAGCTGGATCTTCTTCAACCTTGGCCACAGTTTCAGTAATTTGGCCAAGGTACTCCACTTCTTCCCCTTCTTCAATGAGGACTTCAAGAGGAGCTTCAGGTTCGATAGGAGGAATGCTCAAAACTTGGAGTTCTTCGTCGCACTTCTCCTCCGCCATAGCTTTGATAGCATAGGATAAGTGGCTTTCCATGTCATCTAGCTTCTTCAATAGCTTTTCACACGTTGATTGAAACAGATCTTCAATAGGTTGCTCATAAACCTTTTGAAGCTTATCCCAATCTGCAAGCTCATTCTCAATAGCCTCTTCTCTTTCCTTTTCGTTACTAAAGTTGATGCACTCAAATATATATTGTAAATATTTATACTGCTCCAACCTAGCTAATTGTATTGCTCTCCAATTCTCTTCTTCCAAAGCTTTGTCCCTAAGCCTTTGCCTCCAAATTTCAACAAGCTCATCTTTGAGACCCTTTATTTCGTTCCTCGCCGTCTCATAGCTGCTTCCATCCATTGGAAAATCTGAAAACTCAAAAACTCATACCAAAAAGATATCAAATAACAAGAGTAAAGCTCCCAAGCTTGACAACCGATAACCGAATTCGGCCTAAACCAAATCCCCGGCAACGGCGCCAAAAACTTGTTCGCCCAAAAAGGTGCGTGCAATCAAGCTTTAAATTTATAAAACTAGAATAAAAGCAGCGAACCCGTAGTGTACGGATCGGCGTAGATTAGCAAGTATTCCAGAGTATCGAACACAGGGATTTAGGGGGTTAAATCCAGTTAAGATTATCAAGCAAGTAAATGTATGGAGCTTTTCAAATTATTGGGAAAACAGCAATCCTAAAGATCCAGGAATCCAGTTGTGGCAATCGATTCAAGATATACTAAAGATACAAGGACAGAGTTGAGGTTTGCAAAGGTATGCGAATGTAAGGTAATCGTACGGTGAAGTTCCAAAAACCTTATATAACCTACCTAAAAGACACTCCCTATAAAGGTTGTTGAGGCTTCAATATAGAAAGGTTCTAAAGGCAAGAATTAATGTCAAATACCCAAACTTGTAATCCAAGGATCAAGACTAACTAAACCGATTAAGGTTGTGACACTCAGAATCGAGGTAGAGGTTGTTGAGACTTCACTACCACCTAGAAAAGGCAAGCCAAGACTAAGTTAAAGCAAATCTTTAACTTTGAATTAAAGTAAAAGCAAGGTTCGTAAACTGAAGTAAATCACTGGCAGATCTTGAGAATCACGGCCGTGGAAACCTAAGAACAGGCCGTGATTTAGGGTGTCGACGGTATTTCTCTAACTCTCAGGGTCCAATCAAATTACGATAGATCTATCATTATCTAAGCCACAACTATCAACCCTTCACCTTAGAATTGCTAAAGGGTTTTAGCCAATAACCATTGTCATGATATCAATATTCAAATCAAAGAGAATAAAAGATGAAAACCCTCGAAAACTCAAACATAATCAAAAACTCAATCTCAAATCCAAACACAAATCGGAATATTCAATGAATTCGGAATAGAATACAAAACCTCACAATGATCCTAGGCAAGTATGAAGAACGGGATGTCAATCCGTCTTCAATATCAAAACCTAAGAAAGAGGCTAACCCTTCGGCGATCTTCAATCAACCCTAGGCGAAAATGCTCCAAGCAAGGTAAGCGGTCGTAAGCGAAGGTCAAATTCTTGGGGCTGTCACCGTCCTCCTTCAATGTTGAAGGCTCTCGAATATATGTAGGGATCTCTCTAAGGTTTATAGATAAAACCCTAAATATGTGGGCTGAAAAGAAGTCGAATCCGCTGGTATCAGAAGATACTCTGGGCCGCGTCAACAGGTATCAGAGAATACTTTGGCGCGCGTGACGGTATCAGAAGATACTTTGGCACGTCATACGGTATCAGAAAATACTTTGGGCCGCGTCAGACGGTATGAGAGAATACTTTGGCGCGTCAGACGGTATCAGAGAATACTTTGGGCCGTCAGACGGTATCAGAAGATACTTTGGGCGCGTCCTAACTTCCTTTTATTGCTCCTTTTTGTCCCGCTTCAAGGCTTAATCCTTAAATATGTTATTTCGCTCCATAATTCGCCAAATTACCTACAAATGCAATAAAACTCTATGTAGACCTCTATTCTTGCAAAGTAGGTGAATATAATCATAAATCCCATGAATGTATGTTTATGCATGCAAAATAAAGGGAAAATCTATATAAATACATGCCTAAAAATAGGTCATAATTCATGTCATCACCTCCCCTACCATTCCCTCAATCTAGAGCGCGAGCGCGTCTAGATAAACAATTCGGTAAGTTCATAGAACTCATGAGTAAGCTGCATATTAATATACCCTTCATTGATGCTATTGTAGGTATGCCAGCTTATGGCAAGTTCTTGAAGGAGCTTCTTTCTAACAAGAGGAAGCTAGAAGATTTCGGTGAGGTCAAGATGAGTTCGGATTCTTCGGATCTCATCAAGACCATGAAGGAGAAAATGCCCCCAAAGTTGAAGGATCCAGGGTCATTTTGCATTCCCATTGGAGTGGGAGATGTCACATATGACGCTTTATGTGACTTGGGAGCAAGTGTGAGCATCATACCACTTGTATTGTGCAGGAAGATCGGTTTAGGCGATCCTAAACCGGTGAAGATGACGTTATACATGGCGGATCGATCCATCACTCGCCCCGTCGGTATTGTAGAAGACGTCCCGGTCAAGCTAGGTAAATTCTTTGTTCCCATTGATTTTGTCGTGCTTGATATTCCTGCAGATAGTCCGGTCCCGATCATACTCGGAAGACCGTTTCTTGCAACTTCCGACTGCATGGTCGATTGCAAGAATGGGAGACTCGCTTTTGATATAGGGGAAGAGAAAGTAGAGTTCGTTCTTTCCACTCTAGTGAAGGAGCCAATCTTTGACGAGGATATATACGATATCCAAGATGAAGAAGGCTTGTCTAGGGAAGAGGTAAGTGCGATTCTCTTCAATGACCCCTTACAAAAAGTTATCACTATGAGTCTAACCAATGTAGGGGAAGAAGAAGAGTGCAATGAGGCAATTGAAGCCTTAGAAGCACAAGAAGAGATGCATGAAGTGGAGTTTGAGAAACTCCACGATGAGGCAATTGTTAAGTTCTTCAAGGCTTGGGACAAGTTTCATGTTGGCATGATGATCCACACATGAAATATCTCCCAACTCAGCTGGATCTTCTTCAACCTTGGCCACAGTTTCAGTAATTTGGCCAAGGTACTCCACTTCTTCCCCTTCTTCAATGAGGACTTCAAGAGGAGCTTCAGGTTCGATAGGAGGAATGCTCAAAACTTGGAGTTCTTCGTCGCACTTCTCCTCCGCCATAGCTTTGATAGCATAGGATAAGTGGCTTTCCATGTCATCTAGCTTCTTCAATAGCTTTTCACACGTTGATTGAAACAGATCTTCAATAGGTTGCTCATAAACCTTTTGAAGCTTATCCCAATCTGCAAGCTCATTCTCAATAGCCTCTTCTCTTTCCTTTTCGTTACTAAAGTTGATGCACTCAAATATATATTGTAAATATTTATACTGCTCCAACCTAGCTAATTGTATTGCTCTCCAATTCTCTTCTTCCAAAGCTTTGTCCCTAAGCCTTTGCCTCCAAATTTCAACAAGCTCATCTTTGAGACCCTTTATTTCGTTCCTCGCCGTCTCATAGCTGCTTCCATCCATTGGAAAATCTGAAAACTCAAAAACTCATACCAAAAAGATATCAAATAACAAGAGTAAAGCTCCCAAGCTTGACAACCGATAACCGAATTCGGCCTAAACCAAATCCCCGGCAACGGCGCCAAAAACTTGTTCGCCCAAAAAGGTGCGTGCAATCAAGCTTTAAATTTATAAAACTAGAATAAAAGCAGCGAACCCGTAGTGTACGGATCGGCGTAGATTAGCAAGTATTCCAGAGTATCGAACACAGGGATTTAGGGGGTTAAATCCAGTTAAGATTATCAAGCAAGTAAATGTATGGAGCTTTTCAAATTATTGGGAAAACAGCAATCCTAAAGATCCAGGAATCCAGTTGTGGCAATCGATTCAAGATATACTAAAGATACAAGGACAGAGTTGAGGTTTGCAAAGGTATGCGAATGTAAGGTAATCGTACGGTGAAGTTCCAAAAACCTTATATAACCTACCTAAAAGACACTCCCTATAAAGGTTGTTGAGGCTTCAATATAGAAAGGTTCTAAAGGCAAGAATTAATGTCAAATACCCAAACTTGTAATCCAAGGATCAAGACTAACTAAACCGATTAAGGTTGTGACACTCAGAATCGAGGTAGAGGTTGTTGAGACTTCACTACCACCTAGAAAAGGCAAGCCAAGACTAAGTTAAAGCAAATCTTTAACTTTGAATTAAAGTAAAAGCAAGGTTCGTAAACTGAAGTAAATCACTGGCAGATCTTGAGAATCACGGCCGTGGAAACCTAAGAACAGGCCGTGATTTAGGGTGTCGACGGTATTTCTCTAACTCTCAGGGTCCAATCAAATTACGATAGATCTATCATTATCTAAGCCACAACTATCAACCCTTCACCTTAGAATTGCTAAAGGGTTTTAGCCAATAACCATTGTCATGATATCAATATTCAAATCAAAGAGAATAAAAGATGAAAACCCTCGAAAACTCAAACATAATCAAAAACTCAATCTCAAATCCAAACACAAATCGGAATATTCAATGAATTCGGAATAGAATACAAAACCTCACAATGATCCTAGGCAAGTATGAAGAACGGGATGTCAATCCGTCTTCAATATCAAAACCTAAGAAAGAGGCTAACCCTTCGGCGATCTTCAATCAACCCTAGGCGAAAATGCTCCAAGCAAGGTAAGCGGTCGTAAGCGAAGGTCAAATTCTTGGGTTGTCACCGTCCTCCTTCAATGTTGAAGGCTCTCGAATATATGTAGGGATCTCTCTAGGGTTTTAAGATAAAACCCTAAATATTTGGGCTGAAAAGAAGTCGAATCCGCTGGTATCAGAAGATACTCTGGGCCGCGTCAACAGGTATCAGAGAATACTTTGGCGCGCGTGACGGTATCAGAAGATACTTTGGCGCGTCTGACGGTATCAGAAAATACTTTGGGCCGCGTCAGACGGTATGAGAGAATACTTTGGGCCGCGTCAACAGGTATCAGAGAATACTTTGGGCCGCGTCAGACGGTATCAGAAGATACTTTGGGCGCGTCCTAACTTCCTTTTATTGCTCCTTTTTGTCCCGCTTCAAGGCTTAATCCTTAAATATGTTATTTCGCTCCATAATTCGCCAAATTACCTACAAATGCAATAAAACTCTATGTAGACCTCTATTCTTGTAAAGTAGGTGAATATAATCATAAATCCCATGAATGTATGTTTATGCATGCAAAATAAAGGGAAAATCTATATAAATACATGCCTAAAAATAGGTCATAATTCATGTCATCACCTCCCCTACCATTCCCTCAATCTAGAGCGCGAGCGCGTCTAGATAAACAATTCGGTAAGTTCATAGAACTCATGAGTAAGCTGCATATTAATATACCCTTCATTGATGCTATTGTAGGTATGCCAGCTTATGGCAAGTTCTTGAAGGAGCTTCTTTCTAACAAGAGGAAGCTAGAAGATTTCGGTGAGGTCAAGATGAGTTCGGATTCTTCGGATCTCATCAAGACCATGAAGGAGAAAATGCCCCCAAAGTTGAAGGATCCAGGGTCATTTTGCATTCCCATTGGAGTGGGAGATGTCACATATGACGCTTTATGTGACTTGGGAGCAAGTGTGAGCATCATACCACTTGTATTGTGCAGGAAGATCGGTTTAGGCGATCCTAAACCGGTGAAGATGACGTTATACATGGCGGATCGATCCATCACTCGCCCCGTCGGTATTGTAGAAGACGTCCCGGTCAAGCTAGGTAAATTCTTTGTTCCCATTGATTTTGTCGTGCTTGATATTCCTGCAGATAGTCCGGTCCCGATCATACTCGGAAGACCGTTTCTTGCAACTTCCGACTGCATGGTCGATTGCAAGAATGGGAGACTCGCTTTTGATATAGGGGAAGAGAAAGTAGAGTTCGTTCTTTCCACTCTAGTGAAGGAGCCAATCTTTGACGAGGATATATACGATATCCAAGATGAAGAAGGCTTGTCTAGGGAAGAGGTAAGTGCGATTCTCTTCAATGACCCCTTACAAAAAGTTATCACTATGAGTCTAACCAATGTAGGGGAAGAAGAAGAGTGCAATGAGGCAATTGAAGCCTTAGAAGCACAAGAAGAGATGCATGAAGTGGAGTTTGAGAAACTCCACGATGAGGCAATTGTTAAGTTCTTCAAGGCTTGGGACAAGTTTCATGTTGGCATGATGATCCACACATGAAATATCTCCCAACTCAGCTGGATCTTCTTCAACCTTGGCCACAGTTTCAGTAATTTGGCCAAGGTACTCCACTTCTTCCTCTTCTTCAATGAGGACTTCAAGAGGAGCTTCAGGTTCGATAGGAGGAATGCTCAAAACTTGGAGTTCTTCGTCGCACTTCTCCTCCGCCATAGCTTTGATAGCATAGGATAAGTGGCTTTCCATGTCATCTAGCTTCTTCAATAGCTTTTCACACGTTGATTGAAACAGATCTTCAATAGGTTGCTCATAAACCTTTTGAAGCTTATCCCAATCTGCAAGCTCATTCTCAATAGCCTCTTCTCTTTCCTTTTCGTTACTAAAGTTGATGCACTCAAATATATATTGTAAATATTTATACTGCTCCAACCTAGCTAATTGTATTGCTCTCCAATTCTCTTCTTCCAAAGCTTTGTCCCTAAGCCTTTGCCTCCAAATTTCAACAAGCTCATCTTTGAGACCCTTTATTTCGTTCCTCGCCGTCTCATAGCTGCTTCCATCCATTGGAAAATCTGAAAACTCAAAAACTCATACCAAAAAGATATCAAATAACAAGAGTAAAGCTCCCAAGCTTGACAACCGATAACCGAATTCGGCCTAAACCAAATCCCCGGCAACGGCGCCAAAAACTTGTTCGCCCAAAAAGGTGCGTGCAATCAAGCTTTAAATTTATAAAACTAGAATAAAAGCAGCGAACCCGTAGTGTACGGATCGGCGTAGATTAGCAAGTATTCCAGAGTATCGAACACAGGGATTTAGGGGGTTAAATCCAGTTAAGATTATCAAGCAAGTAAATGTATGGAGCTTTTCAAATTATTGGGAAAACAGCAATCCTAAAGATCCAGGAATCCAGTTGTGGCAATCGATTCAAGATATACTAAAGATACAAGGACAGAGTTGAGGTTTGCAAAGGTATGCGAATGTAAGGTAATCGTACGGTGAAGTTCCAAAAACCTTATATAACCTACCTAAAAGACACTCCCTATAAAGGTTGTTGAGGCTTCAATATAGAAAGGTTCTAAAGGCAAGAATTAATGTCAAATACCCAAACTTGTAATCCAAGGATCAAGACTAACTAAACCGATTAAGGTTGTGACACTCAGAATCGAGGTAGAGGTTGTTGAGACTTCACTACCACCTAGAAAAGGCAAGCCAAGACTAAGTTAAAGCAAATCTTTAACTTTGAATTAAAGTAAAAGCAAGGTTCGTAAACTGAAGTAAATCACTGGCAGATCTTGAGAATCACGGCCGTGGAAACCTAAGAACAGGCCGTGATTTAGGGTGTCGACGGTATTTCTCTAACTCTCAGGGTCCAATCAAATTACGATAGATCTATCATTATCTAAGCCACAACTATCAACCCTTCACCTTAGAATTGCTAAAGGGTTTTAGCCAATAACCATTGTCATGATATCAATATTCAAATCAAAGAGAATAAAAGATGAAAACCCTCGAAAACTCAAACATAATCAAAAACTCAATCTCAAATCCAAACACAAATCGGAATATTCAATGAATTCGGAATAGAATACAAAACCTCACAATGATCCTAGGCAAGTATGAAGAACGGGATGTCAATCCGTCTTCAATATCAAAACCTAAGAAAGAGGCTAACCCTTCGGCGATCTTCAATCAACCCTAGGCGAAAATGCTCCAAGCAAGGTAAGCGGTCGTAAGCGAAGGTCAAATTCTTGGGGCTGTCACCGTCCTCCTTCAATGTTGAAGGCTCTCGAATATATGTAGGGATCTCTCTAAGGTTTAAAGATAAAACCCTAAATATTTGGGCTGAAAAGAAGTCGAATCCGCTGGTATCAGAAGATACTCTGGGCCGCGTCAACAGGTATCAGAGAATACTTTGGCGCGCGTGACGGTATCAGAAGATACTTTGGCGCGTCTGACGGTATCAGAAAATACTTTGGGCCGCGTCAGACGGTATGAGAGAATACTTTGGGCCGCGTCAACAGGTATCAGAGAATACTTTGGGCCGCGTCAGACGGTATCAGAAGATACTTTGGGCGCGTCCTAACTTCCTTTTATTGCTCCTTTTTGTCCCGCTTCAAGGCTTAATCCTTAAATATGTTATTTCGCTCCATAATTCGCCAAATTACCTACAAATGCAATAAAACTCTATGTAGACCTCTATTCTTGCAAAGTAGGTGAATATAATCATAAATCCCATGAATGTATGTTTATGCATGCAAAATAAAGGGAAAATCTATATAAATACATGCCTAAAAATAGGTCATAATTCATGTCATCACCTCCCCTACCATTCCCTCAATCTAGAGCGCGAGCGCGTCTAGATAAACAATTCGGTAAGTTCATAGAACTCATGAGTAAGCTGCATATTAATATACCCTTCATTGATGCTATTGTAGGTATGCCAGCTTATGGCAAGTTCTTGAAGGAGCTTCTTTCTAACAAGAGGAAGCTAGAAGATTTCGGTGAGGTCAAGATGAGTTCGGATTCTTCGGATCTCATCAAGACCATGAAGGAGAAAATGCCCCCAAAGTTGAAGGATCCAGGGTCATTTTGCATTCCCATTGGAGTGGGAGCTGTCACATATGACGCTTTATGTGACTTGGGAGCAAGTGTGAGCATCATACCACTTGTATTGTGCAGGAAGATCGGTTTAGGCGATCCTAAACCGGTGAAGATGACGTTATACATGGCGGATCGATCCATCACTCGCCCCGTCGGTATTGTAGAAGACGTCCCGGTCAAGCTAGGTAAATTCTTTGTTCCCATTGATTTTGTCGTGCTTGATATTCCTGCAGATAGTCCGGTCCCGATCATACTCGGAAGACCGTTTCTTGCAACTTCCGACTGCATGGTCGATTGCAAGAATGGGAGACTCGCTTTTGATATAGGGGAAGAGAAAGTAGAGTTCGTTCTTTCCACTCTAGTGAAGGAGCCAATCTTTGACGAGGATATATACGATATCCAAGATGAAGAAGGCTTGTCTAGGGAAGAGGTAAGTGCGATTCTCTTCAATGACCCCTTACAAAAAGTTATCACTATGAGTCTAACCAATGTAGGGGAAGAAGAAGAGTGCAATGAGGCAATTGAAGCCTTAGAAGCACAAGAAGAGATGCATGAAGTGGAGTTTGAGAAACTCCACGATGAGGCAATTGTTAAGTTCTTCAAGGCTTGGGACAAGTTTCATGTTGGCATGATGATCCACACATGAAATATCTCCCAACTCAGCTGGATCTTCTTCAACCTTGGCCACAGTTTCAGTAATTTGGCCAAGGTACTCCACTTCTTCCTCTTCTTCAATGAGGACTTCAAGAGGAGCTTCAGGTTCGATAGGAGGAATGCTCAAAACTTGGAGTTCTTCGTCGCACTTCTCCTCCGCCATAGCTTTGATAGCATAGGATAAGTGGCTTTCCATGTCATCTAGCTTCTTCAACAACTTTTCACACGTTGATTGAAACAGATCTTCAATAGGTTGCTCATAAACCTTTTGAAGCTTATCCCAATCTGCAAGCTCATTCTCAATAGCCTCTTCTCTTTCCCTTTCGTTACTAAAGTTGATGCACTCAAATATATATTGTAAATATTTATACTGCTCCAACCTAGCTAATTGTATTGCTCTCCAATTCTCTTCTTCCAAAGCTTTGTCCCTAAGCCTTTGCCTCCAAATTTCAACAAGCTCATCTTTGAGACCCTTTATTTCGTTCCTCGCCGTCTCATAGCTGCTTCCATCCATTGGAAAATCTGAAAACTCAAAAACTCATACCAAAAAGATATCAAATAACAAGAGTAAAGCTCCCAAGCTTGACAACCGATAACCGAATTCGGCCTAAACCAAATCCCCGGCAACGGCGCCAAAAACTTGTTCGCCCAAAAAGGTGCGTGCAATCAAGCTTTAAATTTATAAAACTAGAATAAAAGCAGCGAACCCGTAGTGTACGGATCGGCGTAGATTAGCAAGTATTCCAGAGTATCGAACACAGGGATTTAGGGGGTTAAATCCAGTTAAGATTATCAAGCAAGTAAATGTATGGAGCTTTTCAAATTATTGGGAAAACAGCAATCCTAAAGATCCAGGAATCCAGTTGTGGCAATCGATTCAAGATATACTAAAGATACAAGGACAGAGTTGAGGTTTGCAAAGGTATGCGAATGTAAGGTAATCGTACGGTGAAGTTCCAAAAACCTTATATAACCTACCTAAAAGACACTCCCTATAAAGGTTGTTGAGGCTTCAATATAGAAAGGTTCTAAAGGCAAGAATTAATGTCAAATACCCAAACTTGTAATCCAAGGATCAAGACTAACTAAACCGATTAAGGTTGTGACACTCAGAATCGAGGTAGAGGTTGTTGAGACTTCACTACCACCTAGAAAAGGCAAGCCAAGACTAAGTTAAAGCAAATCTTTAACTTTGAATTAAAGTAAAAGCAAGGTTCGTAAACTGAAGTAAATCACTGGCAGATCTTGAGAATCACGGCCGTGGAAACCTAAGAACAGGCCGTGATTTAGGGTGTCGACGGTATTTCTCTAACTCTCAGGGTCCAATCAAATTACGATAGATCTATCATTATCTAAGCCACAACTATCAACCCTTCACCTTAGAATTGCTAAAGGGTTTTAGCCAATAACCATTGTCATGATATCAATATTCAAATCAAAGAGAATAAAAGATGAAAACCCTCGAAAACTCAAACATAATCAAAAACTCAATCTCAAATCCAAACACAAATCGGAATATTCAATGAATTCGGAATAGAATACAAAACCTCACAATGATCCTAGGCAAGTATGAAGAACGGGATGTCAATCCGTCTTCAATATCAAAACCTAAGAAAGAGGCTAACCCTTCGGCGATCTTCAATCAACCCTAGGCGAAAATGCTCCAAGCAAGGTAAGCGGTCGTAAGCGAAGGTCAAATTCTTGGGGCTGTCACCGTCCTCCTTCAATGTTGAAGGCTCTCGAATATATGTAGGGATCTCTCTAAGGTTTATAGATAAAACCCTAAATATGTGGGCTGAAAAGAAGTCGAATCCGCTGGTATCAGAAGATACTCTGGGCCGCGTCAACAGGTATCAGAGAATACTTTGGCGCGCGTGACGGTATCAGAAGATACTTTGGCGCGTCTGACGGTATCAGAAAATACTTTGGGCCGCGTCAGACGGTATCAGAGAATACGCTTTTCTTGGATCTAATTCTACCTTTCCGGTTATTGTTAGTTCCGATCTTAGCATAGATGAACATGATCAACTTATGATTGTCCTTAAGAAACATAGGAAAGCTTTAGGCTATACTATAGAGGACTTAGTAGGAATTAAACCCTCCCTATGCATGCATAAAATACTAATGGAGGAGGATTTTAGAACTTCAAGACAACCTCAAAGGCGGTTAAATCCGACCATGAAGGAGTTTGTCAAGAAGGAAATTCTTAAGCTTCTTGATGTAGGTATTATCTACCCTATCTCCGATAGTAAGTGGGTGAGTCCGGTTCAAGTAGTTCCGAAGAAGGGAGGAATGACGGTCATCACCAACAAGAACAACGAGCTCATTCCTACCCGGACCGTAACAGGATGGCGGATGTGCATAGACTACCGCAAGCTCAACAATGCAATGCGGAAAGATCACTTCCCATTGCCATTCATTGATCAAATGCTTGAAAGGTTAGCACAACACTCACATTTTTGCTACCTTGACGGTTATAGTGGTTTCTTTCAGATTCCGATACATCCGGATGATCAAGAGAAGACCACATTTACGTGCCCATGGGGTACGTTCGCCTATAGGAGAATGCCGTTCGGGCTTTGCAACGCCCCAGCCACCTTTCAACGATGCATGATGGCCATCTTCTCCGAATACATAGAGGAAATCATGGAGGTCTTCATGGACGACTTCTCCGTATACGGTTCCTCTTTTAACGATTGCCTTTCTAACCTTTCTCTTGTTTTACAAAGATGTGAAGACACTAACCTAGTTCTTAATTGGGAAAAGTGTCAATTTATGGTCAAGGAAGGAATCGTATTAGGTCACTTAGTCTCTAGTAGAGGGATAGAAGTAGATAAAGCTAAGATAGAGACCATAGAGAAACTTCCTCCCCCAACTTCGGTGAAAGGGATAAGGAGTTTCCTAGGACATGCTGGATTCTATAGACGTTTCATTAAGGACTTTTCTAAGATATCGAAACCGCTCACTAATCTATTGATGAAGGATGCAGTTTTTGAGTTTTCGCAGGAATGCTTGGATGCGTTTAACACAATTCGGCAAGCTCTAATTTCAGCACCTATTATCCAACCTCCGGATTGGACTCTTCCCTTTGAGGTTATGTGGTAACGTAGCTATTGGAGCTGTTCTTGGACAACGAAAGGAAGAGCGAACCCACGCCATATACTATGCTAGCAAGACGCTAGATGAAGCGCAGCTCAACTACGCAGAAGGTAAAAACTTATTATATAATAATCATAATTCAGAAATTGCAAAATCACAAAGGGGGTTTGTCATGATTTTTTTTCTACCAGGTAACTTATGCATGAAGATAGTCAATTCGGTCGTTGTGGTCGGACTCTATTATGGATTTCTGACCACATTCTCCATAGGGCCCTCCTATCTCGTCCTTCTCCGAACTCTGGTTATGGAAGAAGGAGAAGAAGGAACCGAGAAGAGGGTAGCAGCAACAACCGGTTTTATTA
>BSUD01000003.1:108907252-108937214 GCA_033239045.1 Fagopyrum esculentum
TAGCGAATCATTTATTAAGAAAACTTGATAAGCTTAACACAAAGGAGGAAAAAGAAATAATAGTAACTTGGTCCCGGGCATCTACCATTATCCCCACAATGATTGGCCATACTATTGCTATCCATAACGGCAGAGAACATTTACCAGTTTATATAACGGATCGGATGATAGGCCACAAATTGGGAGAATTTTCACCTACTCTAAATTTCCGGGGACATGCAAAAAACGATAATAGATCTCGTCGTTAATAATTAATAAATAGAGATCCTTATCCTTCATTAATGCAGAGGTAAAAATTATGAGAAAAAAAAAAGTCGCTGACTGAAGTATCTGCTTTAGGTCAATATATACCTATGTCGGTTCACAAAGCGAGACGCGTAATTGATCAAATCCGTGGACGTTCCTATAAGGAAACGCTTATGATACTCGAACTCATGCCTTATCGAGCATGTTATCCCATTTTTAAAATTATTTATTCCGCCGCAGCAAACGCCAAACACAATAAAGGTTTCGAAAAAGAAGATTTACTTGTCTGGAAAGCGGAAGTCAACAAAGGACCTACCCGAAAAAAATTGAAACCTCGAGCTCGAGGGCGTAGTTATCTGATAAAAAAACCTACTTGTCATATAAGTGTTGTATTGAAAGATATATCCTACTATGAAGCATATGAAACATTATATAATCGAGAAAAGTATTTACCTAGCAAGAGTTTTTAGCCATTGTCTATGCTATTGACAAGTTTCGCTCTTATCTTGTAGGTGCAAAGATGATTGTGTACACGGATCATGCTGCGATCCGGTACCTCCTTGCGAAGAAAGATGCGAAGCCAAGGCTAATTAGATGGATTCTTCTCCTACAAGAATTCGATCTTGAGATCCGCGACAAGAAAGGTTCGGAAAATTCTGTTGCGGATCATTTGAGTCGCCTAACACATCTAGAGGACGACCATTTGCCCATTGATGACTCCTTCCCGGACAAACACTTACACATCATAGAGGAGTGCATCAACGTGATCTCCAAAGGTAACGAACCATGGTTTGCTGATTTTGTTAACTATTTGGTTTGCCAGGAGATACCACCCGGACTATCCTACGCACAAAGGAAGAAGTTCTTTAAGGACGTCCGGGAATACTATTGGAACTAGCCTCTCCTCTTTAAGAGAGGTCCGGATGGCATCATTCGGCGATGTGTGCCGGAGGATGAGATGCAAAGTGTCATCCGCCATTGTCATTCACTACCTTGTGGAGGACACGCTAGTTCAAACAAGACTAGCGCAAAGGTATTGCAATCTGGATTCTTTTGGCCTACTTTATTTAGAGATGTGCAATCCTTTGTTTCTTGCTGCGATGCTTGTCAAAGAACAGGCAATATTTCTAGAAGGAATGAGATGCCCCTCAACAACATCCAAGAGGTGGAGATTTTCGACGTTTGGGGAGTTGATTTCATGGGACCATTCCCATCCTCTTGTGGAAACCAATACATACTATTGGCGGTGGATTACGTTTCTAGATGGGTGGAAGCAATTGCCTCTCCCACAAATGATGCCATGGTGGTGGTTAAGTTCTTCAACAAGACCATCTTCCCGCGATTTGGGACACCAAGGACTATCATTAGTGATGGAGGTTCTCACTTCATAGCCCGTCGCTTTGAAGCTCTTCTAGCTAAGTATGGGGTTACCCACAAGGTCGCTACCCCTTATCATCCACAAACTAGTGGACAAGTTGAGATCTCAAATAGGGAGATCAAAGGAATTCTGGAGAAGACGGTTTCAAGGACTAGGAAGGAATGGTCCTTGAAGTTTGACGATGCATTGTGGGCGTACCGGACTGCGTACAAGACTCCCATAGGAACCACACCATACAATCTTGTGTATGGAAAGTCTTGTCACTTGCCGGTGGAGTTGGAGCACAAAGCGTTTTGGGCTATCAAATGGCTGAATTTCGGCATGAAGGAAGCGAGAGAGAAGCGTCTCCTAGACCTTAATGAGCTGGATGAACTCCGCTTGAACGCTTATGAAAACGCTAAGATCTTCAAGGAGAGAGCAAAGCGTTGGCATGATAAGCATATCATTCCAAAGGACTTCAAAGAAGGAGATCAAGTTCTCCTCTTCAATTCAAGACTTCGCCTCTTTCCAAGTAAGCTTAAATCCCGTTGGACCGGACCTTTCCTAATTAAGCGTATTTTCCCCCATGGTGCAGTTGAAGTATGGGGTGAAGCGAGCGGAAGTTTTAAGGTGAACGGCCAACGATTAAAGAAGTACACGCCGGAACTCCAAGATGAAGAGTTCGCGCCTACCGCACTCGAATAAGTGCGAGATTGGTCTAGCTACGGACCTTAAACAAAGCGCTTCTTGGGAGGCAACCCAAGGTATTGCATTTTCGTTTTTGTTCTCGACTCATAATTTAGCTTAGAATAGACGTTTTTGCTTTGTTTTTGCCTCGATTTCTTCCGGTATATTCGTGTTTTTGGTTGTAGGAATGATGGAAAAGGAAAAGGGAAGGATAATGTTGAAGAAAAGTGACGAAATTTGGACTTTGGAGCTTTACAGAGAGTTCCACGGTCTAAATTACGGTCGTGACAGCTACAGTGCCCATTATTTCCAAAAGCCTTTGAAAAATCACCAAAACCACGGTTCCGTACATTTCCACAGCCGTGGAACACCTCGACAGACCGTGATTTTCAAAAATTTTGCCGGCCACTATATAAACCACGTTCTTCACAAAAACCATCCCAAAACCCCTCTTCCACGACCTAATTGCCGAAAATCCACGACCCTCTCTCAAATCCTCGTTTCTTAATCTTTTTTAACGATTCTTGTTCCTAAACCAAAGCACATTCGACCAACAACAAGATCCAAGCGACAAATCGAGCGGAAATTCACCAAGGAACGCGCAATTCGGATTTTTCAATCCGAAAAATAGGTTTTTCCTCTCTTCTTGATTCTTGTCGATTTGGTTTGTTTTTGTTAGAGATTTTAGGAAGAACTGATTGAGATTGGAAGAAATTAGATTAGGACTCCATGCCTTCATGGTTAGGGGTCTCATCTTCCCCACACATAGAGGTCCGCCTTATGCGGGCATGCCTTGGGAGAGCAGGACAGGTAGGGGTATAGAGTGACTTCCGGAGTACTCCATTATGGCGGGACGCCATAATTGGAAGGAGACGTTCGCTGCTATGCATGCGAACAGGATAGTAGCTCCCCCGTATGTCCCACCACCGGTTGTTGAGGAGGAGGACATGAGAGATTAGTTTGAGAGTGGAGGAGGAGCCGAGCAGGAGTTTGGCACGTTTCCGGATCAGCCGGAGGCGGCCCCCGATGTACGTAGATGTTCTCCACGTCCAGCTAGAGCTTCAGGCTCGTCTTCTCGCCGCGCTAGCGTGAGTGAGAGGCCTACGTGGATGACCACACCTCCTACATGGTATGGCGTTCCCCCTCCTTGGTCCACAGAGCAGCCAGCAGCACCTCCACCAGCACCAGCACTATCCGACGCTCCAGCATGGTACAGTCAGGCCCCGGGATGGTACGAGCAGATGCCGGATTGGGCCACTGGCCTTTCAGAGAGAGTAGGAGCATTGGAGATCCGAGCCGATGCTAGAGATGGACGTTTAGACGACCTCGACCACATGATGAGGGATGTCTACCGCCAGCAGTTTGGGCGGTTTTATGATCCTAGCTTCTCTCCATTCCCGCCTCCGCCAGCGCCGCAGTGATTGATTGCAGGACCGTTCGCTTTAGACATTCCACCACCACTTTGTGAGTTTCTTTTTGTTTTCTTTCTTTTCTTTCTTTCTTTTGAACATTAGGGACAGTGTTCGTCCTAAGTATGGGGTGGGATGTACTAAAAGTTTGTAATAACTTCTTACTCACTATGTTTGCTTTTATTCGAGACTATCATTGAATGTTCATTATATTGTTGCACATTTCATTATTACATTGCATGAAAAAGAACTTGAAAAACTGATAAAAATTTGAAAAATTTTGAAAAATTATGTGCTTCTATGTTAGAGATGATTTCCATGATAATATCACTTGCGAATTGAGTTTAATGACAATTGCATGCTTAAAAGAATAGTGAATTGAAAAGAAATTTGAATGAATGAATTTTACCTCTTTTGCAAGTTTTATAATGTGAAGAATATTACCTAAATCATGTTGAGAAATTGAAGTTGAAATCACACTATAAGTTCTTATGCTTCTTGTTGAGATGATTAAGGCAATTCAATTTTCTTTCTTCTCTCTTTGATCATTTTAGCTCCTCATTGAAATATTAACCTCCTTTACCTATCCGGGAACTTGGAGAAGTGAATGAAAAAGGCATGTTTGATGTGGGAGGACCATGAAAGCAATTATTTGCAATCAAAAGAATAGAAAGAAATTATAGGTTTGGGGAAGTCAATCATGACGATGAGTAACTCGGCACCATTCACATAGCCGGGTGTTTGTGTCTTGCCAAAGTCGGATTGAGCGATATTCCTAGCGGATTATGGTATGTGCGCTAAGGGTTTGAGGCATCTCTTAAAAATTGAGAAACGCCAATCTCCTAGGCTTCGGTTTTTGTACACCGCTGTCCATAACTCCAAAAGTAAAGTCGAAAAATGAAAGGAAGAGAGCGAAGCTCTAAATTGAAAGTGCTGCGGGAACCGCAAAAGAAGAAGAAGGAGTAGTTGTCCACTTTCCCGGATTCATGCACCACATTCCTTAAAGTTTTCCCTCCCCTTTCCACATTCTAGACCTTTCCTTTGAAAGTCCTTAAGATCAAAAGAATGTTATATGACTTTGTGGTCTAAATTGAAGTTTCTTATGATTGATTTTGATAATGTTTGAAGGTTATGATGCTTGTTTAGAAGTTTAATTGATTCATGAAGCTTTCTTTGCTTTTTACTCTTCGGATAAGTGTATGAAAGTCTTATAACGATTGAAGCAAGGTTTGAGAATGATCTATTCTTTAGAAGGCACATTATCCAAAAGAAGTATTGCTTTGAGAAGGTACACATATTTCATCCTAACTCTTATTCTAAAAGCTTTTTGAGAGACCTTGCTTAGGGACAAGCAAGTTGCAAGTATGGGGTTATTTGTTAGCATGAAATATTGTGATATTTTAGGCACGTTTTCTACATGTATTTGATTCATATTGATAGTCATTGATTGAGCATTGTTGCATATGTGAGCTAGTTTGCCTATATTATCGATATAGATGTCTACACAAGCTTTATGTTGATTATAGGTACTTAAGAGCTATTTCCGAACGGAATCGAGCAAAGACGAGTTGATTGGATATGTCCATGGATAAAGGACATTCTTAGGAGCAAAAAGGAGTTCAACTTGAGGAATACACGAGGCTAGCGAAGAATCACGTTCTTGCCCTAAACCACGCTCTAAAATACGGCCGGATTACAAACCACGTTTAGTTCCATGGTCGTGGAATGTTGTAAGAGAGGCGTGATGCATTCCAGTAACTATTACGGTCGTGGAATCCATGGTTCAAACCGTGACACTTTCCACGCTCTAAATTACGGTCGTGGAACCTTCCACGACCGTGATCTTGGCGATCTTTTTCGCCACACTTTGAAGCCACGATCTTATGAAGATTGGGCCGGGCCGATATTTTGCCCTACACTATAAAAAGACGGAAGAAGAGAGATTTCGTTATCGACGCTTACCCCCGTTTAGATCGCTGCTTAGAGAGACTTTTCGCGGCATTGGCTTGGACGCATTTGAGATCTCATTGGAGATCTACGTTCGCGCTTGGATTTGCCCAAATCTCGCACTTTGGTGGAGATTATCATTGGGATTTCCAGATTTCCCGGATTGACGGAAGATTCGGAAGGTTTCTTGTAAGAAGACTTCTCTTCTTGGTTAGGTTTGAATTAGAAGACGGATTGACATCCCGTTCTTCCTTCTTACCTAAGATTTTGTTTATTTGTTCTATTCTGGAATTAGTGATATTATTCGTTCTTGATTGTGACTTTGAGATTGGTTTGGAGTTTATTGAAAGTTTTCGGAAGTTTTCATCTTTCAATCTTTTAATTCTTGAATTGATATCAACATGACTGTTATTGGCTAAAAACCCTTAACAATTCTAAAGTGAAGGGTTGATAGTTGTGGCTTAGATGATGATAGATCGATCGTAAACAGATTAGACCCTGAGAGTTAGAGAGAATCGCCAACGAATCCTAAATTACGGTCTGTTCTTGAGTCCACGGCCGTGGAACCTCAAGAACTAATAGTGATTTCCCTTAAGTCTACGAGCTTGCTTTTACTTTAGTCCAAAGTTAAAGATTTGCTTTATCTTAGTCTTGGCTTGCCTTTTCTAGGTGGTAGTGAAGCCTCAACAACCTCTACCTCGATTATGAGTGTCACAACCTTAATCGGTTAAGTTAGTTTTGATCTTTGGTTTATAAGTTTGGGTATTTGATATTAATTCTTACCTTTAGAACCTTTCTATATTGAAGCCTCAACAACCTGTATAGAGAGTGTCTTGTAGGTGAGTCATATAAGGTTTTTGGAACTTCACCGTACGATTACCTTACATTAGCATACCTTTGCATATCTCAACTTTGTCTTTATATTAATAGTAAATCTTGAATCGATTGCCACAGCTGGATACTTGGATCTTTAGGATTGTTGTTTTCCCAATATTTGCAAGAACTCTCATATTTACTCGCTTGATAATCTCCAATTGAATTTGTTCCCACCCAAATCCCTGTGTTCGATACTCTGGAATACTTTCTCAACAACGCCGATCCGTACACTGCGGGTTCGCTTGCTTTTATTCTAGTTTTATAAATTTAAAACTTATTTGCACGCACGTTTAGGGGCAAACAAAATTCACAACCACCATGGCGTCATTAGTGGGAGAGGCAATGACTTTAACCCATCTAGAGACGTAGTCGACAACTAGGAGAATGTAGAGGTTCCCTCCGGATGACGGAAAAGGTCCCATGAAATCTACTCCCCATACATCAAAGATCTCAACCTCTTGTATGTTATTGAGTGGCATCTCGTTCCTCCTAGATAAATTCCCTGTTCTTTGGCATGCATCACAAGAGACAACAAACGATTGCACATCCTTAAATAATGTAGGCCAAAAGAAACCTGAACGTAATACCTTGGCGCACGTCTTGTGAGCGCTAGCATGCCCTCCACAAGGAAGTGAGTGACAATGTCGTATGACGCTAGTAACTTCATCTTCCGGAATGCATCTTCGAAGCATCCCATCCAGACCTCTCTTGAATAGCAGCGGTTCATCCCAGTAGTAATGGCGTACATCCTTGAAGAAATTCTTCCTTTGAGTGTACGTCAATCCGGGTGGTATTTCCTGGCAAACAAGATAATTAACAATGTCAGCATACCAAGGTCCTTTATTACCAGAAATTTGGTGGAGAGAGTGTTCCCCGGCAACGGCGCCAAAAACTTGTTCGCTCCAAACGGTGTAAGTGCTCATCGGGGAATGAATCGTCTATGGGTGGTTCGTCCTTCTCGCGTGAAGAGGGAGGTAGCCGGCTGAGGTGATCCGCAACAGAACTTTCGGATCCCTTCTTATCACGGATCTCTAGGTCAAACTCTTGAAGCAAGAGAATCCATCGAATAAGGCGTGGCTTGGCATCCTTCTTAGTAAGCAAGTAACGAATAGCTGCATTGTCGGTGTAGACAATAACTTTCGCCCCTACTAAGTAAGAACGAAACTTCTCGAAAGCGTATACAACCGCCAATAGCTCCTTTTCGGTGGTGGCGTAGTTACGCTGGGCTTCATCTAGCGTCTTGCTGTAGTAAATGGCGGTGGTCCGCCCATCCTTCTTTTGTCCAAGCACCGCTCCTACTGCCACATCACTCGCATCGTACATGATCTCAAAGGGAAATGTCCAATCCGGAGGCTGGATAATGGGAGCGGAGATCAACACTTCCTTAATCCTGTAAAATGCATCAAGACACTCCTGCGAAAACTCAAAAACAACATCTTTATTCAAGAGATTAGTTAGTGGTTTAGAAATCTTCGAGAAGTCCTTGATGAATCTCCTATAGAAACCTGCATGCCCGAGAAAACTCCTCACACCCTTAACAGAACAAGGGGAGGAAGTTTCTCAATAGTCTCGATCTTAGCGCGATCGACCTTAATACCTCGATTAGAAACGAGGTGTCCTAGCACAGTGCCTTCATTAACCATAAAGTGACACTTCTCCCAATTCAAGACGAGATTAGTGTCTTCACATCTTTGTAGTACTAGAGAAAGGTTAGATAGGCATTCATCAAAAGAGGAACCATATACTGAAAAATCATCCATAAATACCTCCACGATCTCCTCTATATACTCGGAAAAGATAGCCATCATGCATCGCTGGAAGGTAACGGGTGCATTGCATAATCCAAATGGCATCCTCCTATATGCGAATGTTCCCCATGGACAAGTGAAAGTGGTCTTCTCTTGATCATCCGGATGGATATGAATCTGGAAGAAACCACTATAGCCATCTAAATAGAAAAAATGTGAATGCTGGGCCAACCGTTCGAGCATTTGATCAATGAAGGGAAGTGGAAAATGATCCTTCCGAGTGGCCACGTTCAGCTTCCTGTAATCGATGCACACCCTCCAGCCCGTGACAGTCCTAGTTGAGATTAACTAGTTGTTCTTATTCGTCACAACGGTAATCCCTCCTTTCTTCGGAACAACATGCACTGGGCTCACCCACTTGTTGTCCGAGATAGGAAATATGATACCTGCATCCAACAACTTAAGAATTTCTTTCTTCACAACCTCTTTCATGATCGGATTTAACCGTCTTTGAGGTTCCCGTGAAGTCTTATGATCGTCCTCCATTAGTATTCTATGCATGCAAAAAGAAGGCTTAATGCCAATAAGATCATCAATAGTATAACCCAAAGCCTTTTGATGCTTCCTCAGGACATGCATTAGTTTAGATAATTTTGATTCGGAGAGGGAAGCACTAACGATGACAGGATAAGTAGAATCCGGTCCAAGAAAAGCATACCTCAAGTGACTTGGGAGTTGTTTAAGCTCCACAACTGAGGGTGCTTTCTGAGGTGGAACTTTGCTTCCTCCTTCCAGTGGAGTAGATCGAAGAACTGGACTTTCAGAAGTCTCAGTTGACATCATCTCGCTTTCGACCTCGGTCGAGGTCCAGAGAGGGTGACTGAGATGTTCTTCAGTCAAGAACACCTCGCTTGGTCCAGAGAGTGCCTCGGTCGAGGTGCTGCAACTGGGACCGAAACTGGAGATTTTCTTCTCCTGGATTAGTTTCTCAATCTTAGCTCCTGAATCTTCTTCCAGCGCCTTTAAGCTCCGTATATATGCATCACAAGAAGCATCTATACCTTCCTCCATTAAGCGAAAACTAATAACTTTTTCAAGTGGATCTTTAATAAGGATAGAGCTCACCAATTCTCTTGATTCTTCTTCATCATAGATGTTGAAGATATCATCTCCTAGCTGCTTTCCCTTTATTTCCGCAAGTAATGCAAACTCCACTTCATCTCCGCCAATGTTGAATTTTAACTTGGCGTTCTTACAATCCACATTGCAACCCGAAGTTGCTAGAAATGGTCTCCCGAGAATGATAGGAACGGGATAATCTGCGGGAATGTCAAGTACAACAAAGTCTATAGGTAAATAGAAGTTACCTAACTTAACCGGAACGTCTTCCAAAATGCCCACGGGATGGGTAATGGAGCGGTCCGCCATGTACAATCGTATCTTCACCGGCTTGGGCTCTCCAAGTCCGATCCTAACACATAGCTCCAGCGGGATGATGCTCACGCTGACTCCTAGATCACACAATGCCTCACAAGTGACATCCCCAACTTGAATGGGAATGCAAAATGAGCCGGGATCTCTCAACTTGGGTGGCATCTTCTCCTTCATGATTTGGATGAGCTCCGAGGATTTAGATGTCATCCTTACTTTACCAAAGTCTTCCAACTTCCTCTTCCTTGATAGAATTTCTTTCAAGAACTTCCCATAGGCGGGCATCCCTAGAATAGCATCAAGGAAAGGGATATTAATATGTAGTTTATTCATCAAGTCAAGGAACTTACCAAAATGCTTGTCTAGATGTGCTTTGGCCCTTAACTGGGGGAATGGATGTGGTGGTTTATATGCAGGAGGTGGAACATAAACTTCAGTTTTGTCCGACGCTCTTTGTGGCTCAACCTCGGTTGGCACCTCGGCCGAAGTGTTCTTCGACTGTACCTGGACCGAGGTGGTCTTCGTCTATACTGGCATCGACCGAGGCACTGGATCTGCAGTTTTCAGTCCACTTCTCGTCGTTATTGCCATGATCTGTCCCTTGGGGTTGCTTTCCGTCCTTGCTGGAAGTTTCCCTGGATCTCTTGGCGCTTCATTCGCCTTGTTAACGAATTGTTGTTCTAAGGCTTTTTGTGCCTTCAAAAATGAACTCATGGATGTCTCCATAGAGTTAAGCTTGATCAAGATGGCCTCCAACACCGCATCTTTCTTTTCCGGCTGGGACGAACTTGATCCTTGCTCTTGGATCTTCAATGGAGTAGAAGAAGAAGAATAAGAGAGGAAAGGATTAGAGGAGTCATTCGAATTGGAGTTAGAGTAAGGGTTACCCGAATTTTGGTTATTTTCCCTCCAATTATTGCTGTTGGATCCTCTATTGTTGTTATAGTTGTTGTTCCGGGAGCCGTTGTTGTTGTTCCGGTACCCATTGTTGTTCCTCGAGCCTTGTTATCCTTTATCTTCATTCTTGGTTTGAGCAACCAAAAGTTCCTTCAATTGTTTCACATCATTTTTCAAAGAGATGAGTTGATCATTGTTTGGTGGAGCTTCTTGAAAGTTGACTCTTTTAACTCCACCTTCGGCTCCTTGGTGGGAGTATTTCTCCATATGCAAAGCTTTCTCCTCTATGAACTCCCAAGCTTCTTCAATCGGCATGTCCATGAACGTGCCGGCGGATACTAGTTGAAGGTTGAACTGGGTGTTGCCGTTCAGTCCCTTGAAGTATATCTCCAACAACTCTATCTTTGGAATCCCATGATGTGGGCAATCCAAAAGAATGTCTTTAAATCTCTCCCATGACTTGGACAAGCTCTCCTTGTCCTTCATGATGAATGCATTGATCTTCTCTCTCATTTCAGCGGTTTTAGAGGGGGAAAGAATTTAGTTAAGAACTCCGTCGTCATCTCCTCCCAAGTATTGATTTTTCCTGGAGGAAGAGATTGATACCAAGTAAGCGCTCTATCTTTCAAAGAGAAGTAGAAAGGCCTTAGCTTGTAATTGTTGTTTTCCAGCCTTGAAGGTCTCAAGGTCTCCATCAAGATCTCATAGTTTTGTAGATGTTGATGCGGAGATTCCCTCTCTAGCCCTCCAAACTAGCATTGGCGAATCATGGAGAGAACTTGCGGTCGAAGCTCATAATCATGGTCCGCTGGATCTCCTAGGTTGACTCCTGGACGCTTCAGTTGTTGATTAGGGTCCATCCTCTGCCCTCGGGTCTGTGGAATACCTGCAAAAAGAGCATCTCAGACTGGCATCCGAGGTGGAAGTATCTCGGCCGGGGCAGCTGGAGCTGGGTCCTGCCTCGGTCGAGGAACTGGAGCTGGTCGAGGTAGATATTGGTCCCGTAAAGTCTCCATATCTGCTTCGATCGCTTCCATCCTTGCGCGAGTTTCTTCTTTTTCCAGTCGCAATTCTTCTTTGCTGAGGCGTAGTTGTTCCAATGCCTCCTTCAATTCGGCTTCAAGATCGCGATTATCTTGATTCGCCATCTTCGCTTCTTTCAAGCGTCTTTTGTATGTCTTTTCTGGTTCGGGATCGTAGGGAACGATTTCCTTCCCAGTGCGGGTTCTTCGCATAAACCTAAGAAAAAGAACCTGCGAAAGTCACTCAAGTAGAGTGGTTAGTAGAAACAGGGGCAAGCGCCCCGAAAGATCACCGCAACCGGCTCGGTCTAGATCAAGTCCCCGGTAACGGCGCCAAAAACTTGTTCGCTCCAAACGCTGTGTGCAAGCTTTAAATTTATAGCCTAAGATGTATGCTAAAAACAAGGATGCGAACCCGCGGTGTACGGGTCAATCGTAGTAAAAGCAAGAAATTCCGGGGTGTCGATCTCAGGGACTTAGGTGAAACCTAAGCAAGTATAGACAATCTATGTAATTACTAACCACAAAAGCGATTAAAGCAATCAAAAATGATAAAAAGTCAATTAAAGGAATATGCAATTCTAGGGATTAAAGTATCTAGTTGTGGTTCCAACTCAAGATCTCAAGATAAGCGGACAAAGCTGAGATTTTGCAAAGGGAAGGTGTTACTAAAGTTGAATAGATCACCGGGTAAGTCTCACTACTCACTAATCCCAAACCGTAACTCCTATTACCGGGTAAGTCTCAAGGAATTAAGGAAAATAACTATAACCTCAAACCAACACACCACCTAAGGGGATAGAATCAACCTTTACCGGGTAAGTCTCAGGCTAACTCACAAAGATGGGATGAAAGCACACTCAAACCCCAATAAAGGATAAACCTTTATTACCTATACTTATGATCTTAGGTAAACAAACAAAGGAATTACCGGGTAAGTCTCATCCTAATCTTGCATTGAACCAGGAAAGGTGTAATAAGAATAGGATTTGGCAAACTCTAACACTTAACTCTCAGTTTCGGATCAGAAAGGGTCACCTCGGTCAGAAGAATTCCACCCCGGCCGAGATGTTCGTCGACTGAACGAGATGTTCTAAGGTTTAGGATAAAGACTCGAGCTTTCAGGGTCCTACTGGGATTTAAGATTATTCTATCCTTGTTTTTCCAACAACCTTCAGCCAATCACCCTAGAATCACACAAACAAATTAGCCACTCATCATCATGAAAGCAATAATCAAATATATGGGAAGAAGGTGAATAATTGAACACAAAAACCTTAAGAACAAGACTTCAATAACTGAATCAATTATCAAACGAACAACCGTTCCTTGGATCACAATCCAATAAGACAATCAACAAGAAGGGAATCTAAGAGAATCTTACAAAACCCTTCACAAAAGCTATAAAAGCTATCAACTTCCTTCCTTCAATCTTTCTTCCTTCAACCACTATAATGACAACGGGATTTCCGGTGATGCGCCGGCTGTCGTGGGTCTCTCAATCGTGGAAAATCAGCCCTTTATATAGGAAATTACCCTCCTAAGATAAAATATCTTGAAAAGATATTTTCCTAATAAAATATATCTATCTCTCATAAATAAATCCCTAAAATATATGATCTTCCTTCCAGAAATCCAGCCTAAAAATATAAGATCTCTCCTTCCAAAAATAAAAGATCTCTCCTTCCAAAAATAAAAGATCTCAGCCAAGAATAAAATATATCTCGCCGCGTCCAAGGTGTTCGCCTCGGTCAGGACGCTCCTCTGGATCACCTCGGTCGAGATGGTACTGTAGCTGATCGAGGTGGCTCTAAACTGAATGTGAAATCTCTCAAATCTGGTCCAAAGTTAATCTTTAATCCATTTCCATGCTTCCTGGATTCTTCCTTAAGCTCCTAAATGTAGCTTCAATGACTCCTTAGCTCCTTTAGCTCCATTTTGATGCAAAACGTGCCATTTTACCTACGATTACAAAGAAACTTGGTGTAGACCTCGATTCTCGCAAAGGTAGATGAAACGACGATATATTCACATAATATGCATCCAAACATGCAGATTATTGAAGATAAAACGTCTAAACAAGTCCCAAAATATAGACTATAATTCATGCTATCACGCCCCGTCCCGCAAATTATAAGAGGGACGGGATGGGATTATTAAATTTTTTTTCTTCGTCTTGCCCATGCCGTGTCCCACGTGGGATGGGACGGGACGGGACAAGCCTAATCTCGCAATGATTATATTTAACATTTGTACATGCTTTCTCTCATGTTTATAGGCACAAAGGATAAAAAAAATAGATACCGAATTACCGATTCAAGAGGCCTACATAGTAGTTAGTACGTTCAAAACCAATACAAGTTACACCAAAGTGTATCTTACTGATTGACATTCAATGGTAGCACTTGTGAATGATGTAGACTCCTTCTCCTTCAATGGTAGCACTTGTGGATGATGTAAACTCCTTCTCCTTTAATGTTCTTGCTCTTGATCTAATGATAAGTCCATGTATAGTAGGGGGTTGTGGATGGCCCCTCATCATACTCCACCTCTTGAAAAGGATTCGTCGTCGAATCATCACCATGCTCATCACTAGTCACATAAGGACTCAAATCTCTCACATTGAAGGTAGGATGATGACATGAATTATGTGCTATCATATTCATGCATATTGCAAGTAATTCTCTTCGGTGTTGCATGCATTTGGCAAGAATCATTAGCCTTTAAGTCCATATTCATATACATTGTGAGAATAGAGGTCTACACGATTTGTTGTTGTAATTGTAGTTAATTTTGTGGAGTTTGGAGTGGAAATGGATTAATACTAGACTTAGCAGCATGGTGGATCACTAAGTAGCCCAAAAGATAGGAAGTGATACCGTAAAGAAGGATAGAAGACGGAGCTAAAAGATAGCATGCCTCAGAGAAGAAAAATTGGATCAATCAAGAGAAAATCAACCGATTTTTATAAATATCACCCGATTTTTATCAAGAAATCGTCAAAAGATATAGTTTCAAAACCCTAGCTTTCTTCACTAAATAAGGGACGTCTAACAACACCTAAGGCATCCATATCTACTCAAGAAACCCTAAGAAGACAACAAGAAGGAGAGGAGAAACAACATTCCGCATTCGATATTTAAGATTAGAGATTCATAGTGAAGTTCTTCGAGTTTTACTTTAGTTTTTAGATTCTTTTGCTTTTTGAACGCAAGATACGAAGTTTTCTATTGCTTTTATTCAATTTTGGATACCAAAGACCTTTGTTAAGGATTTCTTGCTTTTGTTCATGTTTATTTTAGTTTCTTTATTTTCTGGTTTTTGTATTTCAGTCTTAATTTGATAATGTGTGTTATTGGCTAAAACCTTTTCGATTCTAGGGTGATTGGTTGAAGGTTGTGGTTTAGATGATGATAGACTGAGCCTCACACTTAGATTGGATCTTGAGAGTTGGTTTTACCTTCGTAGAGAAGAAAAATCGACATGTTCTTGGTGAAAAATCGGGCGATTTTTATACAAGAACAAACCGATTTTCCTTTTGTCGTACCTTTATTGTTATATCCTTAAGCCTAGGTTAAAGATTGCTTAAACCCTAGCCTTGTTGAACCTTTCTAACCTATATCCAATCTTGTATGAGACTTACCCGGTGATTCCCTTTCTTGGTTGCCAACGATGATGAGTTCTAGGTAATAGAGGACTCAACACCCTTTATTAGGTTCGAGTGGGTCTTACCCTTGCCTTTGTGAGTTAACCTGAGACTTACCTGGTGATGGCTAGTTTTATTCCCTTAGGTTGAGTGGTTGGTTTGAGATTATAGTTTCTTTCTTTAGATCCTTGAGACTTACCCGGTAATAGGACCTTTGGTTTGAGATAGTGGATAGTGAGACCTCCCCCGTGACCTATCCCATCTTAGTAACACCTTTCCTTGAAATCCTATCCCTGCTCATAGATCTTCAAAAATCTTGAATCAAAAACCACAATTGAATACCTTGATCTCTAGAATCTACACTTTCCCAATATTCACATATAATCTTGTTATTTGTCTTTTATTTGCAAAAATTGTCTAAAATAGATTTCTTTATTGCTTGGTTTCACCATAGTCTTTGTGTTCGACCCTGGAATACTTGCTTTTATTGCGATTGATCCGTACACTGCGGGTTCGCTATTTGCTTTTATTCTTAGTATAAATTTAAACTATTTTCCTTAATATACACACACGTTTTGGAGTGAACAACTTTTTGGCGCCGTTGTCAGAGACTTGGTTTAGACCAAGCGGTAAGCCGGTTGTCTAGTTAGATTTTTATTTTTCTATTAATTATTTTTCTTTGAGGAGTTTTGCTTGTAGGAATCCTCTTTTCTTTTTCGGTTTATGCAAAGAACTCGCGCCGGTAGAAAACTTGTTCCCCATGATCCTTAACCGGAAAGAACTATTTGAAGGAGGCTAAGAGAAGCTAGTAGAAAAAGGATGGCTAATATAGACGTCCAAGTTGCGTTGGAAGAAGCCGTGGAACAAATAAGGCTTGAAAATCAACGAGCACGTGATGTAGAAGAAAGAGAGTGTGAGAGAGAGGAAAGAGCACGTGAAACAGAGGAAGCACTTCAAGCACAAGTGGAAGAGATGCACAACAATATGAGAGACATACTCCTTCAAAGAGGAGGACACGTCTGCATTGATATTCCTCCACCAAATCCACCTCCTATTGCAGCTCGTCCTCAACCATAAGTTGCAGCACCTCACCCTCTGGTGAGGAATACTAGAGCCGATCCTATTGTGGAAGAACCACAAACGCTTGAACAGAGAATGGACCCAACGTAACATATGCGCACTATCACAATACATTTTGGAAACCCAGCCGATCATGAATATGAGTTCCGCACTCAAGTTATTACTATGATCCACCAAAGTCAGTTTGGAGGATCCGAAGGGGAGTCTCCTCATTTACATTTACAAATTTATGAAATTATAAAAAAAAAGAGTTTTTGCTGAAACCCTAGCCTTGTTGAACCTTTATAACCTCTATCCAAGCTTGGGATGAGACTTACCCGGTGATTCCCTTTCTTGGTTTCCAACAATGATGAATCCTATGTAATAGAGGACTCAACATCCTTTATTAGGTTCGAGTGTGCCTTCCACTTGACTTTGTGAGTTAACCTGAGACTTACCCGGTGATGGTTAGTTTTATTCCCTTAGGTTGAGTGGTTGGTTTGAGATTATAGTTCCTTTCCTTAGATCCTTGAGACTTACCAAGTAATAGGACCTTTAGTTTGGGATAGTGGATAGTGAGATCTCCCCATGACCTATCCCACCTTAGAAGCACCTTTCCTTTTCTTTATTACTTGGTTTCACCATAGTCTTTGTGTTCGACCCTGGAATACTTGCTTTTATTATGATCGATCCGTATACCGCGGGTTCGCTATTTTCTTTTATTCTTGGTATAAATTTAAAACTATTTTCGTTCATATACACACACGTTTTGGAATGAACATAGGACTCACGTCATACTCCTCCGAAAGCTCCAATAGATACGCATTGTGCCAACCTTACATAACACCTTAAATGGTTCATCTTTTCTTGGAGACAACTTCAACTTCCTCTTCTTCGGAAATCTTTCTTTCCTTAGATGCAACCAAACTAGATCTCCTCGCTTGAATATCAATTCCCAATTCCTTGCAACTTTTGTTAGTCTTGGTTGCAACTAGCTTTCCTTTCTCCTCCAACCTCAATCGTGTCTTCTCATACATCTCCTTGATGAAATCAACCTGTTTTCCCTAAATTAAAATCTACTCGCTCCTCTATAGACAGGTATAAGATCGAAAGGGGTAAAATAATTCATCCCATAGACACACTCAAAAGACGTTAGGTTAGTAGAGGAATGAATGGTTCGATTTAAGAAAATTTAGCATGAGGAAAGACTTCCTCCCAAACTTTCAAATTATCCTTGAAAACAGCCCGCGATGTGGTAGTTAAGGTCTTATTAGTAACCTCCGTTTGAGGATGAATAGAGGTTGAAAATAACAACCTAGTTCCTAGCATTCCCAAAGAGTCTTCCAAAAGAAACTAAGAAGCTTAACATCTCTATCACTCACAATAGTCCTAGGAACTCCATGGAACCTAACAACTTCCCTAAAGAACAAGTTAGCTACATTGTAAGCTTCATCGGTCTTACGGCAAGCAATAAGATAGGCTATCTTAGAGAATCGATCTACAACCACAAATATCAAATCTCTCCCCTTCTTAGTCCTAGGTAACACTACAACAAAGTCCATAGTAATATCTAGCCATGGTGAGATTGGCGTACAAAGAGAGGTATACAAACCATGAGGCATAGCTTTCAAGCACATAAAACATCTCTTAATCATGCTCTGTACATCTTTAAGCATCAGAGGCCAATAAAAGTGTGAATGCAACATATGAAATGTCTTATCCCTTCCAAAATATCCCATTAAACCTCCCATATGAGCTTCCTCAACAATAAAAGTCTAAGGGAACATCTAGGAATGCACACTTTATCCATACAAAGCAAAATTCCTTCAAATATATAGAATTTATCATGGGAATTTTGTGTCCTACATTACCTATAGATGTAACCAAAATCAATATGATCAACATATAGATCCTTATTGTAAGGAAACCTAAGACCTTATAATTCATAGTAGTGATCAAAGAATGTCTCTTAGAAAGGGCATCATCAAAAACATTGTCCTTTCCTTTCTTATACTTAGTGATATATGGAAAAGTTTCTACAAACTCCATCCATCTGCCATGTCTCTTATCCAACTTATCATGACTCCTAAAATGCTTTAAAGACTCATGATCAGTTCGAAGGATGAGTTCATTAGGCCAAAGATAATGTTCCCAAGTCTTGAAAACTCAAAATAAAGCATGTGATTCCTTATCATAGGTCGAATAATTTAAGCATGCTCCTTTCATTTTATCACTAAAGAATACAAGTGACTTACCATCTTGCATGAGTACTCATCCAATGCCAATTCCGGATGCATCACATTCGAGTTCAAATGGTTTGGTGAAGTCCGAAACTGCTAGAAGAGGTGCATGTGATATTCACTACCTCAACTCTTTAAATGCCTTCTCTTGAGCATCTCCCCACTCGAATTGTACTTTCTTCTTCGTTAAAGACATGAGAGGGGATGTTATAGTGCAAAAGTCTTGTACAAAACATCTATAGAAGGTAGCTAATCCATGGAAGCTTTGAACATGTCCTATTGTGTTCGGTGTGGGCCACTCCTGGATAGCTTTGATATTCTCTTCATCTTCCTCTAAACCTCTTATACTCACTACAAAACAAAGGAAAATAACTTGATTAGTGCTAAACTCATATTTCTTAATATTAGCATATAAAGATTTATTTTTAAGAGTTTCAAGTACTTCTCTTAGATGCTCTTCATGCTCCTCAGGTGACTTACTATAGATCAGGATGTCATCAAAGTAAACAAACACAAATTTTCCAATGTAATGACGTAGTACATGACTTATCTACCTACTGAATGAGCTAGGAGCATTAGTCAAGGAAAAAGGCATAACCAACCACTCATAAAGACCAAACTTAGTCTTGAACGCCATCTTTCATCATCTCCTTCCCGAATTCGAATGTGATGATATCCACTCTTAAGATCAATCTTCAAGAACAAGGTGGATCCACTAAGCTCATCTAATATATTGTCCAATCTAAGAATGGAATTATATTAATACTTGATATTAACGTTATTGATTGCTCTAAAATCAACACACATCCTCCATGTATTATCCTTCTTAGGCACTAAAAAGATGGGAACTGCACATGGACTCAAGCTTTCTCTCACATAGCCTTTATCTAAAAGCTCTTGAACTTAATCTTGAATCTCTTGACTTTCCTGAGGATTCATCCTATAATATGGACGATTAGGAAGTGTAGCACCTGGAATTAAGTCAATTTGATACCCAATGCCTCGAAAAGGTAGATGTCTTGCGGGAATCTCATCCGAAAAACATCACAAAACTCATCCAAGAGGGTTAGATTTATTTTGGGTAAGGCAGCCTTGACTTCATCACTTAAAGTCACAAGGCTTTTACATAGACTCATGATAATGACATCCAAGGGGTATAATCATCAATGTATTCTTTCTTGGATGCTAGAAGGGCCCTTGTAGACTAGGGAGAGATTTTTGTACTAGGGTGAGATTTTGCAATAGGTTGAGGTTTTCCTACACGGGGGTGAGATCTCCCTTCACTAGGGCGAGATAAATCATCCCTGGAGCGAGATTCTTCGCTAGAATGAGAAAAACCTTCATTGGTGTGAGATTTCTCTTCTATGGGGCGAGATTTTGCTTCGCTGGGGTGAGATTCGTCACTAGAGTGAGGAATTCCTTCACTGGAGCGAGATTTGATTCCTTCGGGTGAGATTCTGCTCCACTAGGGCGAGATTCTTCATTGGAATGCTTTTCTCGTTCCTTTCCTTTGCCAAAATTTTACTCCTTGCTTTTGTCTTTCTTTTTCTCATTGCTTTCCGAATTCACTAAAGGTGTAATGAGTTTCAAAGTTAATGTTTGACCCTTATACTCAAAAGATTGTCTATTAGTATACCCATCATGCTAAATCTTCTATCAAATTATCATGGACGTCCTCATAGAATATGACATGCTTGCATGGGCACAATATCACAAGTATTGGTATCCTCATAGCTACCTAAAGTGATGGTAACTCTAGCTTGCTTATTCACCTTCAATTCACCACAATCATTCATCCAATGCAACTTATATGGTCTAGGATGATAAAACATAGTAATTTGCAATATATTTGTTACGTCTAGGAATTGTGACACGCAAAAAGCCTTAAATTTATAACTCGATATTTTTTTCCTAACTCCTAGCAAACCCACGGTGTATGGGTCGTTTTGTAGTAAGGATAGTATTCCGAGGTCGAACACAAAGACTAAGGTGAAATTGAATCAATAGTGACTAAGGATAGTGTTGATCTAGGCTAAGAAATAATGAAGGAAACAAAGAAAGGAAAATAACAATGTTTTTGGGTTTGGTTTTGTGTGGTGATCAATCAAGGATCACAATGATGTAAGATGGCAAAACAAACTAAGGAATCAAGCTAAAACACAATTAAACAAGGCAAACACGAAATATGTGATCGAAGAGAGAAAAACGGATTCTAGGGGTTGGGAATTCTGATTATGGCATTGGACTCAAGCTTCTAATCAACCTTGGATAAACTATGGTATGTTGGGAAAGGGTGTTTCTCAAATGGAACCAATCACCGGGTAGGTCTCATGATCCACTAATCCTGCAACTAAGGTCCTATCACCGGGTAAGTCTCTAGGAGCCTAGGGTTGGGAAATCTACACAAACCGGATTGCTATCTAGGTATCTAACCTCTCCTTACCGGGTAAGTCTCGGGAAGGTAAGTCCTAATCATCGATCCTAGCACACTCGATCCAATAGCGGCTTATGAGGCTCACTACTACCTAGAGTTCGTCATCTTCGGTATCTAAGAGCAAGAACCACCCGGTAGGTCTCTTCTAACACTTAGTTGCTAACACTAGGTCACCCTAGGATAGATTTAGCTCAACAAACACTAGGGTTTCAACAATCTAACATCCTAGCTCTTAGGTTCATCAAAACAAGCAAGTCAGTCAAAATCACGGGCAATTCATCCCTTTCCACGGCCGTGGACTGTTAAGATCAGACCGTGGTTTGCAACAGTAGCTAGGTTCGAGCAAAAAATTCATCCAAGGGTACATCTAAGTCCATTCTATCATAGTCCAAGCCATAACCATCTTTCCCTTACCCTAGAATCGCATCTATTTAGCCAACAACATGCATCTTAACAATCAAACTCAACAAGCATACATTCATGGAGTTCATATCAAAAGGATGAAATGAAAGAGAGAGATAGCAAATAGAACAAGAAAACAAGCTGAATAATTGTTAAGAAAGACTTACAACCCTTCAAAAGAAGGTTCAATCCATTCCTTACAAAACCTTGCAAATGTCCTCAACCAAAGTTGCTCAAAATCACTCTAGAAACTATGAAAACTCTAAAATGGTGTGTTCTTCTTTTCCTCACCAAAATGAGAGTGTTTATTCTCCTCCAAGAATAGCTCCAATCCAATGGTGAGAGTGTGGAAGAGAATAGAATAATGGGGTCTGCCCTCAACAGCATGCAGGACCACTTTTTATACACCATCAAGGGCAAGGGTCAGTTATGGAGATCGTGGGACAGCTGTTGCAGCTGTGCAGGGAGAACCACGGCCTATTTCCACGCCTGTGGAAGTCCCAGTGGCCGTGGTTTTGGTGATGCAGCTTTCTTTGGATCATCAAGCCACAATTTGGTGCAAGGCATGCACCAACAAGGTCCCATGTGTCCTCCTTAGCTCCTAGCTTGCTTCCCAATGAGTCCGAAGGTGTGTCATCTCGAGGAACGATCCTCGAATGTATCGATTAAGCTCCTAAAGCTCCCAAAATACCTACAAAACATGCAAAAGTCCGTGTAGACGTCTATCTCGACAACATACATGAATTAAGTGCAAATCGTCACGAACTAGTGCAAACCATGCATGAATGAGCGGAAAAACTATCTAAATGAATGCCTAAACTAACGTCATAAATCGTGTTATCAAAAATACCCCATACTTAAGGTTTGCTCGTCCCCGAGCAAGTCCCAACTATAGACTAAGAGATGACATGATTTATGCATGCAGAAAAACAACAAAATCTTTTTGGAATTGTGCTTCTAATATTGGATCACCTTCATAGTCATGTTTTATGGCAAATGGACAAGCAATCATGCATCAAATGAATGAAGGCACGGAAAGACAATTATACTTAACTAGAAAACATGCATGAAAGGTAAAAATGAAGAAGCCAAGATGATCATGAGTGTATCCAATCTAGATCTCTAAGTCTTACACACATGCAAATAGGTCACAAGGAGTTAGGAAAGAATAGGCTAAGAAACGTTGTGATTAGGTGGGAATTCTTAGGTTATGTGATGCTAATCCGGGAATGGAACTAACTCCACAATTTCGTTTTTGATCAAATTCCCACAAGTGTATATTTTCTCCTTCTTTTCTTTCTTTTCTTTTCTTTTTCTTTCACTTATTTTTGAGACAATGGCATTGGTGTACAAAAGCCGAAACCTTGGTGATTAGCGGGCCTCGGGCTTTTTTTATTTTTCGAGGTGCTCCACACCGGGCACACATACCAAAAATCGTTAGGACTATCGGTTTATTTGACTTTGGCAAGGCACAAACACCCGATTATGTGAATGGTACCGAGTTACTCGTCATTTAAGCCAACGTCCCCAAACCTATATTTTTTCTATACTTTTCACAACAATTTCAGCACTTCATTCACAACATTCATTCATCAACAACTTCACCCCATACTTGCTTTTCACACACATCAACACACTAGCATGCTCCTATTCCCGGATGGGTCAAAAGAGGTCAAATTTTTCATTAATTGAGACGCTCAAGCAACATGATCAAGATGAGAAGTAGAGGAAAATGAATTGCCTTAGTCATTCCTAAATGATGTGCAAGAACTAGCATGCAATTTTGACTTTCAATCCTCAATCCAATCAAGGCAAGCATCATAATCGCAAATCATTCATGGGATTCAAGATAAGTACTTCAAGTCCACATATGCATTCATCTATTCAACACACAATGCCATCCATAGCCAATTCACAAGACAATTTATCATAAGGGTCATTCCCAAGTTTAGAAGCACTAAAATATTTTTTAAATTTTCTGATATTTTTGGATTTTTCAAAATATCTATGTACAATGCAA
Source organism: Fagopyrum esculentum (assembly GCA_033239045.1). NCBI lineage: Eukaryota > Viridiplantae > Streptophyta > Magnoliopsida > Caryophyllales > Polygonaceae > Fagopyrum > Fagopyrum esculentum. Next base: position 108,930,674 of record BSUD01000003.1, read on the forward strand.
AATATGTGACAATATTAAACTATCCTAGATGCTAATCATGCAAGTGATCATGAAAACCCCACCCCATACTTAGAAACACATTGTCCCCAATGTGTAAATGAAGTAAAGAAGAGTGAAAGAGGGTCATCACAATGTAAAATGGTTTGCTTCGGTATTTGGGTTCACTCAAGTGGAGTGATGGTGGATGATTCAATCAATGATGGTAGTGAGCTCTTTGATATTCATTATGGCGTCGGGACCCGCGCTAGGCACCGCTAGCCGTCCAAGTCCTACGTCCGCTCCACCCACAATTGATATGGGATCATCATCATCACCTCCATGCCTTGCAAGGCTTCCATGCTACCTAGACTCTAGCACACAAACACCAAACACACAAAAACACACAAAAATAGAAAAATCAAAACCAAAACAAAAACGAAAAGGGAAAGATGTCTACCAATGGGTTGCCTCCCACCAAGCGCTTCTTTAAGTTCATTAGCTTGACCAAACTCGGGGGCGTTCTACTCAAGGTGAAGTGGGGCAATCATATTCACCGGAGCTCCCGGGATATATTTCTTCAAACGGTGCCCATTCACCTTAAAATCTCCACAATGCTCCCCTCCTATCTCAACCGCTCCATGGGGAAAGACCTTCTTCACCACATAAGGACCCGTACATCTTGACTTTAGCTTTCCGGGGAAGAGCCGCAACCTTGAGTTGAAGAGAAGGACGAGGTCGCCCTCACTCAACTCTTTCGGGATGAGGCGCTTGTCATGCCAACGTTTGGTCCTTTCTTTGTAGATCCGGGCGTTTTCATAGGCATCCAACCGGATCTCCTCAAGAGCGTTCATGTCTAGCAATCTCTTCTCACCGGCCTCCTTGAGGTCAAAATTCAGCCACCTTATGGCCCAATACGCCCTATGCTCCATCTCCACCGGAAGGTGGCAAGACTTGCCATAAACTAGCTGATAGGGAGTGGTGCCAATCGGTGTCTTGAAAGCGGTTTTGTAAGCCCACAAAGCATCATCGAGCTTCATAGCCCAATCCTTTCTTGTTCTAGAAACCGTTTTCACAAGAATTCCTTTTATCTCCCGGTTGAAGATCTCCACTTGGCCACTAGTTTGGGGATGGTAAGGTGTTGCCACCTTATGAGTCACCCCATACTTAGCCAAAAGTGTCCCGAAGTTCCAATTGGTAAAGTGTTTCCCTCCATCACTTATGATCACCCTTGGTTTTCCAACCCTAGGGAAGATCACTCGGTTGAAGAACCGCACCACAACCTTGGCATCATTTGTAGGAGAGGCGATTGCCTCTACCCATCTCGAGACATAATTTATGGCACTAGTTTAGGCACTCTTTTAGATAGTTTTCCTTTCCATTCATACATGTTTCAGCATTAGTTCGTGACGTTTACGCTTAATGTATGCATATTGTCGAAATAGACGTCTACACGAACTCTTGTCGATTTTGTAGGTATTTTGGGGAGCTTTTGGAGCATAATCGATACATTCGAGGATCATTCCTTGTGGTGGCACACATCCGGACTCTTTAAGGAGCAAGCTAGGAGAAAATGAGAACACATAGGACCTTGTTGGTGCATGCCTTGCACCAACTCATTGCTTGATGATCCAAGGAGGGTTTTTGGAGCAAAACCACGACCCGGAGGCCATTTCCACGCCCGTTGTTTTGGCCGTGGTTTCTGTCTGGACCACTTTGACACGTGTCCCACGATCTCTTTGCCCGACCTTTGCTTATTGGAGGAGTATTTAAGTGATGTTGCAGGCTGTATTGAGGGATCTCTCTCTTCCCTTTTAGACCTAGCTTCTTCCCCAAAACACTTCTCCATTGTAGCCTCTCTTCCAAGCACCCATTGTGGGTGTTCTTGGAAGAGATTAGTGTAGATTTTCATTTTAAAGTGAGATTAGAGTGGTTTTGAGTGAGGTTTCCATTGTTGACAACTTGGAGCAGTTCTTGGAGCCCTTGTAAGATTTGGTAACTTCTATTCTAGCTTTTAATGTCTTTTCTTTGGATTATTCTTCATTGTCTAGCCATGACTTGCAAGCATGCTCTATTTGTGAAGTTTAATCTTGAAATGTATGTTGTTGGCTGAATAGTTGTGATTCTAGGGTGAAGGAATGATGTTTATGCTTTGGACTATGATTGTATGGACTTCCATGTTAGCTTAGGATTGATTTGTGTTCGAAACCCCAACTCAATGTAGAATCACGGCCTGTTCTTCATGATTCTACGGCCGTGGTTTCCATGATCCACCCGTAATTTTCTTTGTTGTGCTTGTATTGATGAATCTGGATGTTAGGATGTAGATGTGTTGAAATCCTAGTGTTTGTTGAGCCTAATCTAGCTTAGGGTGACCTAATGTTAGCAACCTTTTTGAGGGACGAGACTTACCCGGTAATTTCCTCTCTTAGATGCACAAGATGATGAACTCTAGGGAGTAGTGAGCCAAAAAAGCCGCTATTGGATTGAGTGTGCTAGGATCGTTGCCTAAGACTTACCCATTTCGAGACTTACCCGGTAAGGAGGGGTTTGACCCTTAGGTAGTGACCGGTTTGTGTAGAATTCCCGTCCTTAGGTTCCTTGAGACTTACCCAGTAATAGGACCTTAGGTTCGAGACTAGTGGAGCATTAGGCTTACCCGGTAATTGCTCCCATTAGAGAAACACCCAACTCCGAACAACCACAACCTTCCTTTGATCTTTAGAAGCATGAGTCCATTGTCATAATCAGATTTCAAAATCTCTAGGATCTGCCTTCTTACCTCTTATCTTTTATCTTTGTGTGTGTGTGTTTGCTTATTTATTTGTGTTGATATATTTGTGATCCTAATTTGATCACCCAAAACCAACCAAAAATATTGTGTTTTGCACTTTATTTATTCCTCATCTCATTTTAGTTTAGATTTACACTATCTTTGATCATTGAATGCCTTGATTTCACCTCAGTCCTTGTGTTCGACCTCGGAATACTTTCCTTCCTACATAACGATCCGTACACTGCGGGTTTCGCTAGGTAGTTTAGGATTTTAGTTCGAGTTTATAAATGTAAAGCTTTTTGTGCTGCCTAATTAGCGTAACAACTCACGAGTGCGATTGGTGTGTTGGAGTTTATATGGATGTGTATTCATCGGATTTCTGAATCGGATTGTGGTAGTGACGCTCGATTTGTGGTTTTAGGTGGTTCCAGTGTGGACCCTAAGCTTATGTAGTGTTGTAGATTGGTAAGCGTTGTTATATGAGGTGGACAGTAACCTAACGTTTCATGACAGCTATTGATGTGTGAGATGTATGAATGGGTCTGTGAGTTCTCATTTGTTGACAACGGCTTGTTGTACTCTCATAATTGAGAGGAACAAGTGTGACATGGGACGACAGTAATACAAGTTATGCAGGAGAAGCAGAGTTATCTAAGCGGGTTTGTACGTCCGAGGTGACTTCCTAGGAGACATAGTGATATTGAGAGTTATCAAGTTGATCCAATGAGAACAAGGTGATTGTTTTGGTAATACCTCCAAGGTATGTGGATGAGGTATGCGGGTTATAGGTTGGTGGGATATAACCGTCGAGTTGCGGGATGGTTTTGACACTTTCTTCCTTTCTGAGGATGTCAATTACATCATGGGGTCCGAGACGTGTCCATGGAGCATTAATAGAAGCATAAGAGGTGAGTGACCTTCATTCCGTTTTCTTTGGCACATACATTGAGTTATGGGGACTACATGACATTATGGATACATCCAAGCGGGGCTTGGGATACGTATGAAGTAGCGAGAGAGGTTTCGCATGTGTGTTAGACAATTGTGGGCATATAAGAAGAATGACCGAAGAAGGGTCGAGAGTTAGATGCTTTAATACACACGTTTAAGATGACGTCGGTATTTTGTTATGAAGCGACATGCTAGTCTTGTACGGATGATAAGAGTATGATATGTATACATATTCTCTCCACGAGAGCTGAATATCCACATGAGGTGATGATTAGAGTTGGCTAAGGACTTCGGCCTTATGATTTTGGTATCATCCAGGGTAGGTGAATATGATCACCAACACCTTTAGTAAGTAGATGCTTCACGGGGAAGCAACAACTTAACTGGCGGTTCAGCCTCAGTTTATTAACTTAGATAATCTTTGAAGAGACCCAATAGAAGCGCGGGATTTGCATGGTTATGAGGAAGATCCGGGATAGAAGGTCCCGAGGAGAAAGACCATAGTTACCTTTATGGGTTGACGGTTTATTGAGACGTCCGGAGTGTCTATGTGTACTCTTAACGAATAATTGAGACGTCCGGAGGATCACACTACCCTTACTAGTTCACCGTGGTCCTGGTAAGGGGTATTTGGATTGGTGATGTTCACATTAGTGAGGCGGGCTTAAGGCCGATGTGGGTAAGTGCATAGCCAGTATACGACATGCCATTAGGTCAAGCTTTAGCACCACGAGATGGGAGAAGGGTCTCAACCAATGCTAGTCGTGTAGTGGGTTGAGAGGATACCTCCATAAAGATTATTATTGGTTTTAGATCAAGTAACAGTTGTGACGTGATTGGGTCATTGTGGATCGACCAACTAAGACAACATGTTTTACACCTTATTAGGAAGCGTGACTGATGAGACGGCCAGTGGAGGAATTGACTAAGTTGATAGTGAAATTACATGGGCTACAAAGTACGACTATCTTGGATCGAGATGGGTGATTCATCTCGAGATTTTTAGGTGGAAGGATCGTGCCGCTTAGGAAACCATTTTCATTTCATGTTAGTTTTGCATCCTCCGGCATATGATCAATTAGAGAGGGTTTTTCAGGCCTTAAAGGATGTGTTGGGAGCCTCTGTACTGGAATGAGAACAAGTGTGATCCGAACATTTTCCGTGATTGAGGTCACGTATTATATTAGTTGGCACGTGTCGTTTGTGATGGCCCATTTATGAGGCATCAGATGGGAGGAAGTGTTGTACAATGTGGTATTGGAATTAGAGTAGTAAATGTGGGGGATAATCTTGAGCAAATAAGGGACGACCTCGCTCGAGTGGTGGTGGTCCAAAAGCATATGCTAATCAAGCTGAGTCGCCAAATGGTGTATACAGTTAAGAGGTACGGACCTCTTGGGTTCAGATATGGGACATGTCTAGTGCAGGATATCACGGACGCAAGGCGTCACATTGGACATTAGGAGGGAGTTGGGTCCCGGATGTTACTGATAGGTGATGGAATCACTATCATTTAGGGTAGTTTTTAGAGTCTTTTTATTGCATTAGTGTCAGTTTATGCTACTAACTCCTTGATCCAGAAGAAGAAGACTAAAAGAAGCTAAGAAAGGAGTTATAAGCACTTAGGAGTGAAGAGAGATCACGTAGTGAAGCTTCTGCTACTTCACCGCCCCAACGGGTCCTTGCAACCACCCCAGCGGGTGACACTTCCCACTGAAGCGCCCCTAGTGCCTTCACCAGCGCCGGCCAAGAAGTAGGTCACCGCCCCTGCGCCACCCATCGGCGCCCCTGCGGTGACTTGCCTTGACAAGACGAAGATCAGTGCCCCTGCGCCTCTCCCTGCGCCTGGCCTGCGCCTCGCCCTGGGAGCTGGAAGGTGAAGAGTTTGTGTCACCGCCCTTGCGTTGGCCTCAAGACGCCCCTGCGCTTTGACACCAGTAACGGCCGGCAGATGAAGAGTCAGACGTTAAAGAAGCATTGAAGATCCGCCCCAGAGGAATTGCCTAGCCACCCCTCCGGTCAGGAAGAAGATCAACCGATTTTGCCTATACCGCCCCTATGGTTTAACGCCAGAAGCTTCATTCCGGCTGTTTACACCACCTTTATGGCATTAAAGGTGGCTGTTTTAGGCCGGCTATTTACTCCTAATTAAGTGTCTTTTTTAGTATATATAGTCCATGGCTGATTGCTAGAATGATCCATGCTTTTCCTCACAAAATCCATTTTAGACTTGAGTGTTTCCATTGTAATGAGTTGCTAACTCCCTTGCTACATTGGGTTGGTTTGAAGCTGCTTTGTTACTTTGGTTGTAAGTTCTTTTTAATATAAGTTTTTATTTAGTAATGCTTTGTGTTTCCTTGATCTTCATTGTTTAATTGCTTGTTAAGTATTGCTTGAGATTGATCACCTTAGGTTCTAAAGTGCATGTAAACAACTAGGATTAATAGGTTCCGGGTTCGGGTCTTTAATCTAGTAGCAACTTTAAGTAATAACGGGTTGTAATTACTTAAAGAAAAGGAACACAAATATAAAGATAAGTTTAACGGTTTTAATCTTCTCTTTATATCCCTTAGTCTTTGTTTGAATGCTAACTTATTATTTGTTCTTGTAGGTTTATGGAACTTTGATAAGTTAAGTTGTGTTGATGCCGGTTGGCTCAACACATATGTATGATCAAGACGAGAGCCTACTTAAAAAATTGTAAAAGGAACGCACCAAAGTAGCAATTGCATGCCTAGAATCAACCTAGTGTAGATTCACCCATCATTGTCTTAGTTGTTGCGTTAATTGCTTTTATTAAAGTTATTGTGTGTACTTATTTCAACCAACCCCCCCCCC
>BSUD01000003.1:108937412-108960104 GCA_033239045.1 Fagopyrum esculentum
ACCCCCCCCCCCCCCTTTCGGTTACTTGTTACTTGAAATCAATAATTGCATCTAAAACCTCAAACTCTCTTGGGTTCGACCCTTACTTAATCACTATACTTGTTCTTAGTGCTAAGTCGGGAATTACTTTTGATTGGGTATAGACGACCATAAAAATACCTTCCTGCGTTTTGGCGCCGTTGCCGGGGAGTTTTTGTGTTTTGTTGTTATTATTGATTATTTATTTGAACTATTTTTATGGTTCCAACCCGTGCTACTAATTCCGGCTTTGCTTCTTTTGATCCAGAAATTGAGAGGACGCACATCCGGCAACGAAGACAACAACAACTACAACAAGAGATGGCTGACCGTACTCTTCGTCAACTTACGTAGCCCACTTTGCCCAAAACCCTCTTGTGGTCGCTATACCGGCACTAGGGGAAGGAGTCAACTTTGAGCTCAAGCCGGGCCTCATTCACTTACTTACATCCTTCCATGGGCTAAGTGGTGAAGACCCCATCAAGCACCTTGGGAAGTTCCATACCGTGTGTATGAGCATGAAGTCGGCCAACATTACTGAAGAACAGATCAAGATGAGGGCATTCGGCTTCACACTCAAAGATTCGGCGGATGATTGGTATTACCACCTTCCATCCGGGAGTATTGACACTTGGGAGAACCTTCAAAAAGCGTTCCTGGAGAAATACTTTCCAGCTAAAAAGGCCAATAGCTTGAAGAAAGCTATAAGCAACATCGAGCAAGAGGTAACCGAAACTCTCTACGAGTACTTCGAAAGGTTTGCACGCCTCCGATCCAGCTGTCCTTTCCATGGATATTCAACTCAAGATCTAGTCTTGTACTTGTACAATGGCTTGCTAGACAATGAAAGGAGGATCGTCGACGCGGCTTGCGGAGGTAATATTCTTAACTCTACTCCTGACCTTGCCTTGGAAAAGATACAGGAACTAGCGGAAGGAACTCGGAATTTTGGAAGGACCCCGACTAAGAAAGGAGTTCATGCCGTGAGTTCCGGGAAGAGCGAGATTTCCACCGAGCTGGCGGAATTGAAGGAAATGGTGAAGAGGCTAATACTTATGGGAACACCGCAACAGCTCAAAGCTTGCGGAGTTTGTGCTGACCCGTATTATCCAACGGACATGTGTCCACAAATTCAAGATGATGATGCTGAAGTAAACGCAATGGGTTATGGACAACCACAACAACAAAGACCTAGGAACGATCCCTATGCACAGAATTTCATGCCAAATTGGCGTGACCAACAGAATTTTCGTTCGAGGGATCAACAAAACCAACAACAACAGCCCCGCCAAGGTAAGTATCAGTCAACTAAAGATATGTTGCAGGTTTTGACTAAACACTTTGCTACTCATGTCCAAACAACAGAATCAAGCATCAAGAACCTTGAGAAGCAGGTTGGTCAAATGGCGGAAGCTATTTTAAGGACCGAATCAAGGCTTTCCGGAGGATTGCCCTCGCAGATGATTATAAACCCCAAGGAGAATGTTAATGCGCTAACATTAAGGAGCGGGAAGCAAATCCGACAAGAACCGACAAAAGAGTCACAAAGCGAACCTTCTGTCGTTATTTCCGCACCCACAGCTGCCCCTGCGGCTGCAGATGCGCCCAGCCCAGAAGGAAGGACGCCCCTGCGGCTGGCTGCCCCTGCCCCTGCGGTGACAACCCCTGAGCCGCCCCTGCGCCTTCAAACTGACGCCCCTGCGGAAAACACAACAGAAGGTCCTGCTGAAAAGGATACTTACGTCCGGCCTAACTTTCCGCCACTGTACTCCGAAAAGCCACCGGCTCCTTTTCCCGAAGCATTGAAGGAGCGAAGAATTATAGAGGACAAGGACCTCTTTGAGACTTTCTCTAAATGCGAGGTAAACATTCCCCTCCTTAAGTTGGTGAAAAGTATCCCTAAGTATGCTCGTTTTTTGAAGGAACTTTGCACTATCAAGAAAATCCAAAGTTAAAGGGGAAACAGAAAGTGCAAGTGAGTGAACATGTGTCGGCAGTTTTCCAACGGAGAATGCACAAGAAATGCAGCGATCCGGGCATGGTAAGCATTCCTTGTATTATAGGGGAAACCCGCTTTGACAAAACAATGCTTGATCTCGGTGTTTCTATTAATGTCTTGCCATATTCGATTTACAAATCACTTGGCCTTGGGCCCCTAATGGAAACTAGGATTGTAGTACAACTTGCTGATAGATCTAATGTGTACCCGAAAGGGATAATTGAAGATGTATAGTGATGGTAGACAACCTAATTTTTCCTGCTGATTTCTTTGTAATGGATATGGAAAATGACTCGCATGCTGCACCCATTTTATTAGGTAGGCCATTTCTGAAAATGGCTAGGACTAAAATTGATTATGTTAGTGGTAAATTGACCATGGAGTTTGATGGAGAAGTAGTAGAGTTTGACATCTATGATGCAATGAAATTTCCTAGCGATGATCATTCTCTATGTGCTATTGGCATTGTTGAACCTTTTGTGCAAGATGTTTTTTATAACTCTGACCTGGATGAATTGAGAAATGTGATTGAGCATGACATTGATGATTTCAAATCAGATTATGTGTTAACATCTAGTAATTTGGCCATTGGGCCCACTTTACTAACCCCAAGCAAAAAGCTTGTTCCGTCCATAGTGCAGGCACCGGAAATAGAATTGAAGGATCTTCCGTCACACCTCAAGTATGTTTTCCTTGGAGCACACAATACCTTGCCGGTGATCATCTCCAATAATTTGACCACCGGACAAGAAGATAAGTTGGTGAACGTACTAAAGGAGCACAAGACAGCGCTCGGATGGACTATTGCGGACATCAAGGGGATAAGTCCTTCCACTTGCATGCATAGGATTTTACTTGAGGACTAAGCCAAGCCCTCTAGGCAACCTCAAAGGAGGTTGAACCCACCAATGATGGATGTGGTCAAAAAAGAAGTGTTGAAACTCCTCCAAGCGGACATGATCTTTCCTATCTCGGATAGCACTTGGGTTAGTCCAACCCAAGTAGTTCCAAAGAAGGGAGGCATCACCTTGGTGGAAAATCAACATGGAGAGATGGTCCCAAGCAAAATACAAACTGGATGGAGAGTTTGCATTGACTACCGCAAGCTCAATAAGGTAACACGAAAAGACCATTTCCCATTACCTTTTATTGATCAAATGTTGGAACGTCTTGCAGGTCATCAATACTACTACTTTATGGATGGATATTCGGGTTATTTCCAAATAGCCATCGCACCAGAAGATCAAGAGAAAACGACGTTCACTTGCCCATTTGGCACTTTTGCATTTGGACTTTGCAACGCGCTGGGCACTTTCCAACGGTGCATGATAAGTATTTTCTCTGAATACATAGAAAATTTCATTGAAGTCTTCATGGATGATTTTACCGTCCATGGAGACAGTTTTGACGCATGTTTAGGGCATTTAAAACTTGTTCTTGAAAAATGTGTTGAAACCAATTTAGTTCTTAATTCGGAAAAATGTCATTTCATGGTCGAAAAACTAATTGTGTTAGGACATGTAATATCCTCAAAAGGGATAGAGGTAGATAAGGCAAAGGTTGATGTTATTCAAAACTTACCTTATCATACTAATGTTCGGGAAATCCGATCTTTTCTTGGTCATGCAAGTTTCTACCGAAGGTTCATCAAAGACTTCTCAAAGATCTCAACACCCCTGTGTGAATTTCTCAAGAAAGATGTAACCTTCATAGTGGATGAGGATTGCAAGAAGGCTTTCGACACTCTGAAGTCATGTCTCACCACCGCTCTGAACATCCGTTCTCCGGATTGGGAGAAACCTTTTGAAATCATGTGTGACGCTAGTGACTACGCCGTCGGAGCTGTCTTAGGATAAAAAGACGGAAGGGCCTCCCATGTGATCCATTATACGTCTATGACACTAAATGGAGCACAAAGGAATTACTCCACCACCGAGAAGGAGATATTGGCAGTAGTTTTTGCCCTTGAGAAGATCAGACAATACTTACTTGGGGTAAAGGTAATTATTTTCACTGGCCATGCAACCCTTAGGTACCTCATGGCAAAGAAGGAGGCGAAACCACGATTAATCCGTTGGGTGCTCCTTCTAAGCGAATTTAACCTAGAAATAAGGGACAAAAAGGAGGCTGAGAACCTAGTGGCAGATCATATGAGCAGACTAGTGCAAGAGGAGGAAGAACCAGGAAAAGAAAGAGAGATAGCCGGAAGCTTTCCAGACGATACATTCTACACAACTCTCTGTTGTGTAGCCGCCCCCGCGCCTCACACCAGCCGCCCCTGTGGCCAGCCGCCCCTGCGGCTCTGTCTAGGCGCCCCTGCGGAATTGTCGACAGAGGTTTGTCTTAAGCTTCAATTTTTAAGCCTTGGTTTGCTGACATTGTGAACTTCATTGTCAGGAAGGAGTATCCTCCAGACTTCACCAAAGCACAATGAGAGAAAGTCAAAGTTGAAGCTCGACACTACATTTGGGACGATCCTTACCTTTGGAAGCATTGTAGTGACCAAGTGATCCAGCGTTGCATTCCGGACAATGAGGTACAATCCGTCTTAACTTTCTGTTATTCCGAAGCATGTGGGGGGGCACTTTGGAGCAAATAAAACTGCAAGAAAAGTTTTGGATGCCGGTTTCTTTTGGCCACACATTTTTCGAGACGCTTTTGCGTTTTGTAAAGTGTGTGATAGATGCCAAAGGGTGGGAAATCTTTCAAGGAGACATGAAATGCCCCTATCCTCTCTTATATTTTGTGAAATATTTGACGTTTGGGGAATTGATTTCATGGGGCCATTTCCTACATCATTTGGGAACACATATATTTTGCTTGCGGTGGACTATGTTTCCAAGTGGGTGGAAGCAAAGGCCACCAAAATTGATGATTCAAAAGTTGTTGCAGCATTTCTTAAGGAAAATATCTTTGCGAAATTTGGAATTCCGAAAGCCTTAATCAGTGATAGGGGTACCTATTTCTGCAATAAGACGATCACGGCTCTCCTTAAGAAATACCATGTTCACCAACGAGTATCAACAACCTATCATCCTCAAACAAACGGCCAAGCGGAGGTATCCAATCGGGAAATAAAGACCATCCTTGAAAAGACGGTCTCTCCCGGCCGGAAGGATTGGAGTGCAAGGCTAAATGATGCCCTTTGGGCATATCGGACAACCTACAAAATTCCCATCGGAATGTCTCTTTTTAGGCTTGTGTTTGGGAAAGCTTGCCACCTACCGGTGGAGTTAGAGCACAAGGCTTGGTGGGCGGTAAAGAAGTGAAACATGAACATAGAAGAAGTGGGAGAATTCCAGAAGCTCCAATTGCAAGAGTTGGAGGAACTAAGGCTAGATGCATATGACCATGCTACCACATACAAAGAGAAGACCAAAGCATGGCATGACCGGAACATCCTCTGGAAGGACTTCAAGGTAGGTAATTAGGTACTTCTCTTCCAAACCCGTTTGAAACTCTTTGTAGGTAAGCTACATTCAAGATGGATAGGGCCGTTCATAGTAGCCGAAGTACACCCTCACGGGGTTGTGGATCTCTATGACCCGCAAACGCACAAGGTGTTTAAGGTGAACGGACAAAGGCAAAAGTGTTCGCCACTTAGCGTGCGTGCAAATAAGCTTTAAATTTATAAAACTAGAATCAAGCAAGCGAACCCGCAGTGTACGGATCGGCGTAGTAAAGCAAGAATTCCAGAGTATCGAACTCAGGGATTTGGGGAGGATAAATTCAATTGTAAAGTTGTCAAGCAAGAAAAAGGGTAAAGCTTTGCAAATATATTGGGAAAACAGCAACCCTAAAGATCCAGGTGTCTAATTGTGGCAATCGATTCAAGATATACTAAAGAGCTAAGGACAGAGTTAAGAGTTGCAAAGGTATGCTAAGGTAAAGCAATGTACGGTGAAGTTCCAAGGCTTTATATGACTTATCTAAAGACGCTCTCTATAAAGGTTGTTGAGGCTTCAGTATAGAAAGGATCTATGGACAAGAATTGATCTCAAATACCCAAACTTGTAACCCAAGGATCAAGACTAACTAAATCGATTAAGGTTGTGACACTCGAAATCGAAGTAGAGGTTGTTAAGGCTTCACTACTACCTAGAAAAGGGCAAACCTAGACTAGATTAAAGCTAATCTTTAACTTTAGATCAAAGTAAAAGCAAGGTTCGTAAACTGGTATAAATTACGGGCAGATCTTGAGTTCCACGGCCGAGGAATCTCAAGAACAAACCGTGATTTTGGTTCGTCGGCGAAATCTCTCCAACTCTCAGGGTTCAATCTGTTTATGATCGATCTATCATTATCTAAGCCACAACTATTAACCCTTCACCTTAGAATTGCTAAAGGGTTTTAGCCAATAATTGTCATTATAATATCAAAATCAAGTTTAAGAAGAATGAAAGATGAAAATCTTCGAAAACCTTCAATAAAACTCAAATCAATCTCAAATCCACACACAAAGATAATAATGTATATCAGATTTGGAATAAACACAAACTAATTACAATCCTCGATAAGAATGAAGAACGGGATGTCAATCCGTCTTCAAATCAAACCTAAGGACAAAAGTCGTAACTTCCGCCACAAGCTATTTCCAAATCTTCAAACCCTCGTGAATCACCGTTTGCAAGTGCAAAATCTCCTGACGTCCAATGTAGCCCTAAGCACGTGTGTCAAATTCTCTCCTCTCCAGCCTTTTTATAAGGAAGGATAAAATAACCGTCCGGCCCATGTGCGTAAATGATGCGGCAACAACTTATTCGACAAAAGATCGCCTAAATCACGGTCTCCTGGATTTCCACGACCGTGGTTTAGAGCGTGGAAGTGGATTACGGTTCCATATGATTTCCACGACCGTACTTTATACCGTGTAACTTTCTAGAATACTCCACGTTGATGTTGCCAAGATCCACGACCGTGGTTTTGGGCGTGGACTTCTCTACGGCCGTATTTTAGAGTGTGGAAGTGTAAATTGCTTGTGGTTTCCTTTATGTCGTGCCATTCCTCATCCTAGCATCTCTCTTGACTTCTTTGATGTGTACTTAATCCTTGGATGTGCTCAAATCTTCTCCTATCTCTCTCAATTGGTTCGGTTTTAGCTCTTATTCACCTATAATCAACACAAAGCTAATGTAGACCTCCATATCGAAAATATAGACAAACTAGCTAACAAATGCTTCAATGCCTTATCAATGAACACTATAATGGATGAAAAACAATTAGAAAAAGTGCCTAGAATATCGCAATATTTCATGCTAACAAAATACCCCATACTTGCCACTTGCTTGTCCCCAAGCAAGGTCTTTTAAAGCTTTAGAACATAAGTTAGGATGAAATATGCATGCAATCTCAAAAACAAAACAACTTTTAGGTAAATGTGTCTCTAGTCAATAGATCAACCTCAAACCTTGCTTCAATCATCCTAGAAAACACTAACATACACAAACCAAAGTATTTAAAGTAAAGAAACATCACAAGCTGTTTAATCCTCAAAACAAACATCATAACCTTCAAATACCATCAAAATCAAGAATAAGAAACTTCAATTTAGATCACTAAGTCATATAACACTCTTTTGATCTTAAGGACTTTCAAGTAAGGTCTAGAATGCGGAAAGGAAGGGAAAACTTATAAAGAATGTGGTGCATGAAACCGAGAAAGTGGACAACTAACTCTTTTCTTTTTATTTCAATTTGCAACATCATCAACTTTTGAGCTTTGCTCTCTTCTTTTCACATCATTTTTCGACTTTACTTTTGGAGTTATGGACAGAGGTGCACAAAAACCGAAGCCTAGGAGATTGACGTTTCTCAATTTTGAGATGCCTCAAACCCTTGATGCACATACCATAATCCTCTAGGAATATCGCTCAATCCGACTTTGGCAAGACACAAACACCCGGCTATGTGAATGGTGCCGAGTTACTCATCGTCATGATTGACTTCCCCAAACCTACAAGTTTTTTCTATTCTTTGAATGCAAAATTTTGCTTTCATGGCCCTCCCACATCAAACATGCCAAACACTCAACTCTTCCAAATTCCCGGATAGGTAAGGGAGGCAATTATTTCATTGAGGGGCTAAATGAACAAAGAAAGGAAGAAGAAAGGTCGAATTGCCTTAATCATTTCATAAAGAAGCATAAGAACTTATTATGTAATTTCAACCTCAATTTCTCAAATTGATTTAGATGAAGTTCTCACATTACGAAATTTGCAAGAAAAGACAAACAACTCATTCAATTTCTTTCCAATTCATAATTTCGTTCAAGCATGCAAAGATCATCAAAAATTCATTCCGCAAGTAAGATTTATCATAGGAATCATCTCAATTCTTAGAAGCACAAAATTTTCAAATTTTTTCAATTTTTATGGGTTTTTCAAAAGCTTTTTTTTCATGCAATGCAATAATGAAACGTGTGACAATGGAATGAAACATGCAAAGTGTTCTCGAATTAAGGCAAGCAAAGTGAGTAGAGTTATTACAAACGATAGTCACACCCCACCCCACACTTGAGACAAACATTGTCCCTAATATTCAAAAAGAAATAAAGAAAAGAAAGAAAGAAAATGAACTCACAAAACGGCGGTGGAGCGGCTAATGCTAACAATCATCAATGGTCATCACTGAGGTGGAGGCGGTGGTGGAAACGGGAAGAAGCCGGAGTCGAAGTTCCACCCAAACTGCTGGCAGTAGATGTCTCTCATCATCGTGTCATGCTCGTCAGCTCGGACATCTCTAGCGTCCTGCTGGACCTCCAAAGCTCTTACTCTCCTGGAGAGGTCGGTAGCCCAATCTGGAAGCTGCTCGTACCACCCCGGTGCCTGGCTGTACCAAGCTGGTGCAGACGGTGGTTGTTCATACCATGTCGGTGAAGCTCCCATCCACTCCGGCAGTTATCTATACCAATCAGGAGGGGAATCCATCCATGTCGCCTCTCGCTCACGCTAGCACAGCGGCATGAAGAGGCTGCTGAAGGTCTAGCTGGTCGTGGTGAACGTCTGGGAGGGTTAGGGAAATGTGCCGGCTGATCCGGGAAAGTGCCAAAGTCATGCTCCTCACCTCCTCCCTCAAAACCATCACCTCCTCTCATCTCCTCCTCATCTGCAGCTGGTACCTCAGGGGGGACGTAAGGAGGGGCTACTAACCTATTCGCATGCATAGCAGCAAATGTCTACTTCCATATATGGAGTCCAGCCATAATGGAATACTCGGGGAGCCATGCAACACCTCTACCTCCTCTATCCTCCCAAGGCATGGCAGCGGTGGGTGGACCTCTATGCCTAGGAAAGATCAAACCTCTAGTCATGAGGCCCTGGAGTCCCAATGGTCTAGCTGTTATCCTAGTACACGTAGAAAAATCAATCCCCAACTGTCTAGCAATGTGGGTGACTATCCCACCATATCCAATATTCTCAGCCCTCTTGTTCTTGAGCTTACTCATGGTGGAAGCTAAGAGGGTAGCACAGTCAGCAGGTCTACCGTGCAGCATACAATACAAAAGAAACAACTCATCCGTCTTGATCTTCTAAGGAGTCTCGGTCCTAGGGAAAAGACACTCAGAAAGTACTATATGGGCTATCTTCAAGGCTAAGTGATAGATAAGCTTAGCCTTGGTATCAACAGGTTGCCAACGGTCCTCGTTGGCATAGATCATAGCAATGTCCTCCCAGAAATCCTTAGCGTATACACCGCTAGGAAAACGACCATTGAAGGTCTCGTGGAACCCAAAGAAGGCTCCGAACTCTAAGATCGAGAACTCGTAGTTCTCCTCCATCAGCCTAAAAGAAATTGTCCTCTCCACATGACTATGCTCAAAAGAGGTCACAAACTCTCTAGTGATCTCCTCATATGCATCTTCTCTAATAGCGGAGAAGATGATCAAGCCGGCTCTATCTAAAAGCCATGTAAGGTCACTCACCACATTCAGTGGCTCTAACTCCTCAAAAAGCAAATAACGTGGTCCTATGACCGGTCTCTTCTCGATCCTTTCTAAGGCATCGAGGTAATCCTCATGGATCTTTGGAATTCTAGGGGGTGGGGGTGATGGTGGCTCACTAGGAGGTACTTGGGAGGAGGAGGAAGCATCACCTTTCCTCTTATTATTCCTAGTGGACATTCTCCTAATCAAATCCATTTCAGTCAAAAAATTACGACCTGTTCTTCAGTTCCACGACCGTGGAATACCCAAAGACCGTGGTTCGGCTTTGAATTTCTCCTAGGTTTTAGATTTATAAAATTCAAATTATGTCTTCTCTAGTGATTGTCCACTCGATTAGTTGCTTGGATCTTGTAGATGGTTGAATTTGCTTCACTTTGGGCTCAAGAATCGTTCGAAACGATTAACGAACGATGATTTGAGAGAGGGGTACGATTTACGGCTGTTTGGGTCGTGGAAGAGGGATTATTCTGTGGTTTTTGTGAAGAAGGTGGTTTATATAGTAACCGTAAAATTTTTGGAAAATTACGGTCAATCGAGGGTTTCCACGGCCGTGGAAATGTACGGAACCGTGGTTTTGGTGAGTTTTCTCAGGCTTTTACAAATTACGGTGTCAGAGGGTTCCATGACCGTGGTTTTGGGCGTGGAACTCTCTGTAATGTGCCAAAGTCCAAGTTTCATCAATTTCCTCCAACCTTTCCTTCTCCCTTGCCTGTTCCATTGCTCCTACATCCAAAAACACGAACATACCGGAAGGTATCGAAGGCAAAACAAAACAAAAACGTCTAAACTAATCTAATCTATGAATGACAAACAAAAGCATAAGTGCAATACCTTAGGTTGCCTCCCAAGAAGCGCTTGTTTAAGGTCCGTAGCTAGACCGTACTTGCACTTATTCGAGTGCGGTAGGCGCAAACTCTTCAGCTTGGAGTTCCGGTGAGTACTTCTTAAGTCGTTGGCCGTTCACCTTGAAACTTCCGCCCTTTTCACCCCATACTTCAACTGCACCATGGGGAAAAACATGTTTGATTAGATAAGGTTCGGTCCAACGAGATTTAAGCTTACCTGGAAAGAGACGAAGTCTTGAATTGAAGAGGAGAACTTGATCTTCTTCTTTGAGGTCTTTTGGAATGATATGCTTATCATGCCAACGCTTCGCTCTTTCTTTATAGATCTTGGCGTTTTCGTAGGCGTTTAAGCGAAGTTCTTCAAGCTCGTTAAGGTCCAAGAGGCGCTTCTCACCCGCTTCCTTTATGCTGAAGTTCAACCACTTTATTGCCCAATACGCCTTATGTTTCAGCTCTACCGACAAGTGACAAGACTTCCCATACACAAGGTTGTATGGCGTCATTCCTATGGGAGTCTAATATGCAGTCCGGTATGCCCACAATGCATCATCTAGCTTCAAAGACCAATCCTTCCTTGTCCTTGAAACCGTCTTCTCTAGGATTCCTTTAATCTCCCGGTTTGAAATCTCCACTTGTCCACTTGTTTGTGGATGGTAAGGGGTGGCGATCTTGTGAGTCACCCCATACTTAGCTAGTAGGGCTTCGAATCGTCGGGCAATGAAGTGAGAGCCTCCATCACTAATGATAATCCGTGGTGTCCCAAATCGTGGGAAAATGGTCTTGTTAAAGAACTTAACCACAACCATGGCATCATTAGTAGGAGAGGCAATTGCTTCAACCCATCTCGAAACATAATCTACAGCTAGAAGTATGCATTGGTTTCCACAAGATGATGGGAAAGGTCCCATGAAGTCTACTCCCCAAACGTCAAAGATCTCCACCTCTTGAATGTTGTTAAGAGGCATCTCATTTCTCCTATATATGTTCCCTGTTCTTTGACAAGCATCGCAGCAGGAAACAAAGGTTTGCACATCTTTAAATAAAGTAGGCCAAAAGAATCCAGATTGCAATACCTTAGCGCTAGTCTTGTTCGAACTAGCGTGTCCTCAACAAGGTAGTGAATGACAATGACGGACGACACTTTGCATCTCGTCTTCCGGCACACATCGTCGAATGATGCCGTCAGGACCTCTCTTAAAGAGGAGAGGTTCATTCCAAAAGTATTCCCGAACATCCTTAAAGAACTTCTTTCTTTGTGCATAGGATAATCCGGCTGGTAATTCGTGGCAAACCAAATAGTTAACAAAATCAGCAAACCATGGCTCATTACCTTTACTAATCTTGTCGATGCACTCCTCTATGATATGTAAATGCTCGTCCGGAAAGGAGTCATCTATGGGTATATTGTCGTCCTCTAGATGGGGTAGACGACTCAAATGATCCGCAACAGAATTTTCCGAACCCTTCTTGTCACGGATCTCTAGATCGAATTCTTGTAGGAGAAGAATCCATCTAATTAGCCTTGGCTTCACATCCTTCTTTGCAAGTAAATACCGGATTGCAGCGTGATCCGTGTATACAATCACCTTTGCACCTACAAGATAATAACGAAACTTTTCAAATGCATATACAATTGCTAAAAATTATTTTTCGGTAGTGACGTAGTTGAGTTGCGCTTCATCTAGCGTCTTGCTAGCGTAGTAGATAGTGTGGGTTCGTCCTTCCTTCTTTTTCCCAAGCACAGCTCCTATAGCTACGTCACTTGCATCACACATAACCTCGAATGGAAGATTCCAATCCGGAGGTTGAATAATCGGGGCTGAGATTAGAGCTTCCTGAATCTTATTAAACGCATCTAAACATTCCTGCAAAAAATCAAAAACTGCATCCTTCATCAATAGATTAGTAAGCGGCTTTGATATCTTAGAGAAATCCTTTATAAAGCGTTATAAAATCCAGCATGTCCTAGAAAACTTCTTATCCCTTTCACCGAAGTTGGAGGAGGAAGCGTTTCTATAGTCTCTATCTTAGCCTTATCTACTTCAATCCCTCTACTAGAGATCAAGTGTCCTAATACAATGCCTTCTTTCACCATAAATTGACACTTCTCCCAATTAAGAACTAGGTTAGTGTCTTCACACCTTTGTAGCACAAGAGCAAGGTTATAAAGACAATTATCGAAAGAGGAACCAGAAACGGAAAAGTCATCCATGAAAACCTCCTTGATTTCCTCTATGTACTCCGAGAAGATAGCCATCATGCATGTTTGAAAGGTGGTTGGGGCGTTGCAAATCCCAAACGGCATTCTCCTATAAGCAAACGTACCCCACGGGTACGTGAATGTGGTCTTCTCTTGATCGTCCGGATGTATCGGAATCTGAAAGAAACCACTATAACCGTCAAGATAGCAAAAATGTGAGTGTTGTGCTAACCTCTCAAGCATTTGGTCGATGAATGGTAGTGGGAAGTGATCCTTCCTCGTTGTGTTGTTTAGCTTGCGGTAGTCTATGCACATCCTCCATCCCGTCACGGTTCGTGTAGGGATGAGCTCGTTGTTCTTGTTGGTGATGACCGTCATTCCTCCTTTCTTTGGAACCACCTGTACGGGACTCACCCACTTGCTATTAGAGATAGGGTAGATGATACCTGCATCAAGTAGTTTAAGAATTTCCTTCTTGACAACCTCCTTCATGGTCGGATTTAACCACCTTTGAGGTTGTCACGAAGTTCTAAAATCTTCTTCCATTAGAATCTTATGCATGCATAGTGAAGGCTTGATTCCTACTAGGTCCTCTATGGTGTAACCTAAGGCTTTCCTATGTTTCTTAAGAACAACCATAAGCTTACTATGTTCATCTATACTCAAATCGGAACTAACAATTACCGGAAAGGTAGAATTAGGTCCTAGAAATGCGTACCTTAGATGTGCGGGAAGTGGCTTCAATTCCATCACTATAGGGCTCTCTAATGACTCTTGAGGAGTGTCCAATGCTTCCTTAGAAGTCTCTAGGGTTGTAGAAGTTTTTGGAGAAGAATCAAAAGAAGTGGTAGAAAGAACACAATTGTCTTCAGATTCACCCAAAATTACGGCTCCCCTGTTTCCTCCACGGCCGTGGTTTTGGGCGTGGAAGTCAACTACGGTGCCTCTGCTTGTTCCACGGCCATGGTTTTGACCGTGTAACTTACTGGAGTCCTCTGAATAGCTGATTACGGTCATGTTGGTGGAAACCACGGCCGTGGAATAGCACGACTGGCCGTGATTCCTCACGTTCTCTGACCCATCGTAGAGTTTCTCAAATTCTTCTTCATACACTTCCTTTTGCTTCTCTAAGGCTTCAATTTCCTCATTGCATTCCTCTTCTTCCCCTATGTCCATAATGCTCATAGAGATCACCTTTTGCAAGGGATCTTTGAAGAGAATCGAACTTACTTCCTCTCTAGATAGCTCTTTGTCATGGATGTTGAATATATCCTCTTCAAAAGTTGGTTCCTGCACCAAAGTGGAAAGAACGAACTCTACCTTTTCCTCTCCTATGTCGAAGGCGAGTCTAGCATTCTTGCAATCAACCATACAACCGGATGTTGCAAGAAACGGTCTTCCGAGTATGATCGGGACCGGACTATCTGCAGGAATGTCAAGCACAACAAAATCTATAGGAACATAGAACTTACCAAGCTTGACCAGGACGTCTTCAACTATGTCGACGGGATAAGTTATGGATCGATCCGCCATGTATAACGTCATCTTCACCGGTTTAGGTTTGCCTAAACCGATCTTCCTGCATAAGGCAAGCGGAATGATGCTCACGCTTGCTCCTAAATCACATAATGCATCATATGTGACATCTCCCACTCTTATGGGAACACAAAACGACCCCGGATCCTTTAGCTTTGGGGGCATCTTTTCTTTCATTGTCTTAATGAGATCCGACGAATCCGAACTCATTTTGACCTCTCCAAAATCCTCTAATTTTCTCTTGTTAGAGAGGATCTCTTTTAAGAACTTTCCATAAGCTCGCATACCTACAATTGCATCAATGAAAGGTATATTAATATGCAGTTTGCTCATGAGTTCAATAAACTTACCGAATTGCTTGTCTAGACCGCTCCTAGTTGTGATAGCCATCACCCTTCCTTTTGGGTTATCCTCCGTCTTTCCTGGAAGTTTTCCTTGATTCCTAGGAACTTCCTCAGCATTGCTAAACATTTGATTTTCTAAAACCTTTTAGGCTTTATCAACCTTAGTAATGTGATTATCAACTTTAGTGATGTGACTCTCCAATCCTTGAAGCTTTCCCAAAATTGTTTCCAACATGGGATCGGGCTTCTCTTTCCCCGAAGTACTTCCACTATTAGATGCTTGTTCCTGACTTTTCAAAGGAATGGAAGAAGAAGAAGGTGGAGTTAGTGAATTTCCTGAATTGGGATAAGAATTACCGGAATTTTGTTGTTGGTTGGAACGCCAATTGTTGTTGTTTTAACCCCTATTGTTGTTCCAATTGTTATTCCGGTTGTTTTTGTTGTTCCAATTGTTCCGGTTGTTGTTCCGGTTGTTGCGATTTGTGTTCTCATTCCCATTATGGTTATTGTTGTTCCCTAAATAACCAACATCTTCCTCCTTTTGATTTGGAAAGCTAGCCTTGATGACTTCCTTGATGACTTCCTTAAATTCTTTAATCTCGGAGTTGAGATAAAAGATTTGAGTTTGAGCGGCTTGTGTTAGCTTTGCTCCTTGCTCTACTCGATTTGCTTCTACTTTCCGGTGAGAATACTTCTCAATGACTCGGGCTTGCTTCTCAATAAAGTCACAAGCGTCATCTTCCCTCATGTCCATGAATGTACCACATGAAAGGGATTGGAGCTTGAATTGTGTTTCCATATCCAGCCCCTTATAGTATATCTCCAATAGCTCCAATTCGGAAATGCCATGATGTGGGCAATCCAATAGTAAATCCTGAAATCTTTTCCAAGATTGAAATAAACTTTCGTTAGATCTCATAGAAAATACATTAATCTTACCTCTCAACTCCGCCGTCTTAGATGGCGGGAAGAATTTGGTGAGGAACTCCGAAGAAAGATCCTCCCATGTGTTGAGTCTTCCATTTGGAAGAGCTTGATACCAAGATAATGCTTTCCCTTTCAAAGAGAAGAATAATGGCTTTATCTTGTAGTTGTTGGTGGTTGCATTCTTTGGCTTCATTGTCTCCATCAAGATCTCAAAATTCTGTAAATGTTGATGTGGAGATTCGCTACTCGTTCCTCCAAACTGACTTTGGCGAACAATGGTAATGACTTGTGGGTTGAAGCTAAACCCCTGCATATCATCAGCATCAAAGTTCACACCTAGACGGCGTGGTTGCTGGATTGGATCCATCCTTTGGCCAAGATTTCTTGGCTCTTCATCTACACGAGCGGCTCTCGCACCCCCAGCCGGGACATGATAGTTGGCAGCCGGTCTTGGATTATATTGATTCATGTTGACCGTCGGATTAATGTCCTCAAGAGGTGGCATGGAAGAGTCGCTATCCTCATCGGATGAGTTGGTTCTAACCGATCTTACCAGTTTCCTCCTCTTCTTCTTCTTGGAATCGCTCAATTCCAGCCTCATTTGAAACATCATATCCCTTAGCTCATCAATTTGCAATTGATGACGGTCCGATTCTTCTTTGCGAGTCTTCTCGCTCTATCTAAGTTGGGCTTCGGATTCCACCAACTCTGCTTGAAGATCCCGCTCCTTGTCTTCAGCCATCTTTCTTTCTTTGAGCTTCTTCCTCAAAGTCTTCTCAAGTTCTTGATCAAGAGGTAAGAGGTCCTTGTTGTTCCTAGACCTGCGCATATACCTAAGGTAACCTGCAAATATCACTCAAAGGAGATATCAAATAACAAGAGCAAGCTCCCAAGCTTGACAACCGATAACCGAATTCGGCCTAAACCAAATCCCCGGCAACGGCGCCAAAAACTTGTTCGCCACTTAGCGTGCGTGCAAATAAGCTTTAAATTTTCAAAACTAGAATCAAGCAAGCGAACCCGCAGTGTACGGATCGGCGTAGTAAAGCAAGAATTCCAGAGTATCGAACTCAGGGATTTAGGGAGGATAAATTCAATTGTAAAGTTGTCAAGCAAGATAAAGGGTAAAGCTTTGCAAATATATTGGGAAAACAGCAACCCTAAAGATTCAGGTGTCTAATTGTGGCAATCGATTCAAGATATACTAAAGAGCTAAGGACAGAGTTAAGAGTTGCAAAGGTATGCTAAGGTAAAGCAATGTACGGTTAAATTCCAAGGCTTTATATGACTTATCTAAAGACGCTTTCTATAAAGGTTGTTGAGGCTTCAGTATAGAAAGGATCTATGGACAAGAATTGATCTCAAATACCCAAACTTGTAACCCAAGGATCAAGACTAACTAAACCGATTAAGGTTGTGACACTTGAAATCGAAGTAGAGGTTGTTGAGGCTTCACTACTACCTAGAAAAGGGCAAACCTAGACTAGATTAAAGCTAATCTTTAACTTTAGATCAAAGTAAAAGCAAGGTTCGTAAACTGGTATAAATTATGGGCAGATCTTGAGTTCCACGGCCGTGGAATCTCAAGAACAAACCGTGATTTTGGTTCGTCGGCGAAATCTCTCTAACTCTCAGGGTTCAATCTGTTTACGATCGATCTATCATTATCTAAGCCACAACTATTAACCCTTCACCTTATAATTTCTAAAGGGTTTTAGCCATTAGTTGTCATTATAATATCAAAATCAAGTTTAAGAAGAATGAAAGATGAAAACCTTTGAAAACCTTCAATAAAACTCAAATCAATCTCAAATACACACACAAAGATAATAATGTATATCAGATTTGGAATAAACACAAACCAATTACAATCCTCGATAAGAATGAAGAACGGGATGTCAATCCGTCTTCAAATCAAACCTAAGGACAAAAGGCGTAACTTCCGCCACAAGCGATTTCCAAATCTTCAAACCCTCGTGAATCACCGTTTACAAGTGCAAAATCTCCGGACGTCTAATGCAGCCCTAAGCACGTGTGTCAAATTCTCTCCTCTCCAGCCTTTTTATAAGGAAGGATAAAATAACCGTCCGGCCCATGTGCGTAAATGATGCGGCAACAACTTATTCGACAAAAGATCGCCTAAATCACGGTCTCTTGGATTTCCACGACCGTGGTTTAGAGCGTGGAAGTGGATTACGGTTCCATATGATTTCCACGAACGTACTTTATACCGTGTAACTTTCTAGAATACTCCACGTTGATGTTGCCAAGATCCACGGCCGTGGTTTTGGGCGTGGACTTCTCTACGGCCGTATTTTAGAGCGTGGAAGTGTAAATTGATTGTGGTTTCCTTTCTGTCGTGACATTCCTCATCCTAGCATCTCCCTTGACTTCTTTGATGTATTCTTAATCCTTGGATGTGCTCAAATCTTCTCCTATCTCTCTCAATTGGTTCAGTTTTAGCTCTTATTCACCTATAATCAACACAAACCTAATGTAGACCTCCATATCGAAAATATAGACAAACTAGCTAACAAATGCTTCAATACCTTATCAATGAACACTATAATGGATGAAAAACAACTAGAAAAAGTGCTTAGAATATCGCAATATTTCATGCTAACATAAAGCTTTACCTTGAAGGAGTCAAGGATGATCCGATTGACGAGATGGTACTAGAGGAGGCACAGTGAGGGAAATAGAGATCTTACGTCGAGCCAATGACGTAAAACAAAGGCGCTTCTCGGGAGGCAACCCGAAGGAATAAGAAGATGAGCTTCTTTCAAGAAATGCGCCCTTGCGGTTTAATATCCCGCCCCTGCGGTGACACTCAGGCCAGCACCACCCCAGGCGCTGAGCCTGCGCCTGTCACACGCATGTCACCGCCCCCGCGGTGACATCCCCACGCCCCTGCGGCGGCCATCCTGGACACAAATTCCCAGCGCCACCCCCGGCGTTGGGCCTGCGTGCTCCTCTCCCTTGTCGCCGCTCCCGCGGCGACACACCCCGCCCATGCGGGTTTACCCAGAAAAGAAAAAAAATAGGATCTCAAAAAAACACCTATACCTACCACGCACCACCCAACAACCCTCCTCACCTAACACAACCACAACCCTCGCACCTTCTCTCTCTCTAAGCTGCGAACACCCCTGCGCCCTCAGAGAAACCACCCAACCACCCTCTCTGACGCCCCTGCGCCACCAACGACGCACATCCCCAACCCCCTTGCGTCACCTGCCCTCGGGCCAAACGCCACCTCCCTTCAATTACAACGATTCTCCACTCCTGCGCCACCTTCAACGTCGCTTGCACCAAAAACCACCACCGGAGCCACGCCAAGGCACCACCACCTTCGAAGCATTCGGAAAAATCGCCTTCCGTTGTTCTCCCGCACCTGCGGCTGCAAGCATCCGCCTCTGCGCCTCACCGCCCGTGCGCCTGCACAGCCGCGCCTGCGGAAAAACCAACAGATAGGTGGATTCTCTTCTTTTTATCCAAACATTCACTAATCCTTTGCTCGAATCTTTGCAAGAATGGAAGCCCCAAGGAAATACAAGATGACTCAAACAGAGAAGGACCATTATAGGATTGTGTAGGATCGAGTTGTGTATGCAACTCGATTTCTGCATATCCTGACCTTGGAGAAACTGGGCATGCTGGAGAGCATGCAAGCATTTTTGGCCAATGTTGGGCTCAGAGACTTCCTCTGGAAGAGTGCTCCAACATATCCAGAGCTCAGTAGACAGTTTATCTCAACTTTCACAATGGAGAAGGAAGACCACGTGTGTACCGGCCTCACCTTCAAGTTCAACAAGGTGAAGTACACTCTCGACTACGCCGATCTACAGGAAGCTTTTGGGGTGATTCTAAACCCTCTGAGAGCTGGTGGAATCCAGTCCCGGCCCCAGACTTGTGCGAATTCTAGCAAGAAGCTACCAGGTCGGAGTTCCATGTTGGGGGTGAGTACTCCAACAAACTCACTCACCCCAGTTTGAGTTTGATTTCCAAGATCCTCATGAGTGTCTTCTGTGGACACAAAGAGGAAAACAAGGTCACTCTCAAGGACCTCCCACTACTCTACACCTGCCTTCCACATAGCGAGAAGGTGATGCATTGGCCCTCTCTCTTCATCGCCGCTTTGAAGCGGATCAGGAGGAATAAGCCGAGGGATATTGTCGGTGGTGGGGTGATCTCTTTGATCGCCTCACAAGTGATGGACCTATGCGAGTTAGAGGATGGGATGGAGGCTCCTCTCTACACTGAGGGGATGCTTAGGAGGTGCAAGCTCCTCCGGTGGGACGGGGAGAACCTGTTTTGGATCTCCCTTGCAGATGGGGGCCATCTCACCTACCTCCCCCGACCTTTACCACTAGGAGGTGAGCTCTCCGAGCTCTACATACCGGTAGATCCTTTCGTGCCGAGGAGGCCACTAGTGGCCATTGTGGAGAGGCATGCCGCCAGCTCCAACCGGGCCCATCAGGAGGAGCACCTGTCCATCCCAGATGACGAGGAGATGCCCACAGTGGAACCAGAGGAGGACCCGGCCCTTGCAAGCCTTCAGGCTCAGATGGCGGCCATGACGACCCAACACCGGGCTTGGCAGTCCGACTACCAGCGGACTATGCTGGAGCAGCAGCAGAGCTGGCAGGACACTTTTGCCACCTCCATGACCTCACACTTTACCCAGAGGAAAGAGGCCTAGCAGGAAGCCCAGTAGGAGCAGCTGGAGGCTCAGCAGCTAGCTTGGCAGGCCAGTTTTGAGTCATCTTTTGGTCGTCGGATGTCTGCTCAGGAGGACCGCATTGACGCCCTTTACCGCCGCCAGGAGCACTTCTTCAGCCACTTCCCGTACCCGCCGGAGGAGGGTCCTGGTAGTCCATCCGGACCACTCCAGTGAGGGGTACATTTCTTTCCCTTCTCCAGCATTTATCTTTTACTCATTTCCACTTTGAGGACAAAGTGCACTTCAAGTATGGGGGAGGGATATATATCATTGCTTGTACAATTCATTTAGTTGTTTTGTTGCATTGATTTTTGCATTGTTGAATTCAGTTTCATTTGAAAAAAAAAAAAGAAAAAGCCAAAGAAGTGAAAAAAAGGCATGAAAATCCTTTGATAAACCGAAAACCCGAAAGGGCGGTTTAAGTAAAAAGAAGGTAGTCCGACCAACCTTAGGTTGGTGCAAAATTGGACTTGAGGAATGTGAGTTTAAGTGAGAAAAGAAGAAGAGTGGCAAGGTGAAAACCCGAAAGAGCGCCTTGGCAAGATGAGCGACACCGAGTGTAGGTTTCCCTTCCGGCGTTTTGGCGGCATAAGAAGGGGAGTCATAAGGAGGTTGTCCGGGTAGGCTACTCTTGGAGCGATAAGGATGGTAGTATCTCTTTTTCTCACATTTCCTCTCTTTTCCTTCCTCTCTTTTCTTCTTTTCTTGGTTTTCTTTTGTTTTCATTATCTTTTCTTTCTTTCCCTTGCTTCCTGAGACCTTGAGTCTAATTGTTGTCATTTGTTTTACTCGGGACGAGTAAAAGGTCTAAGTATGGGGAGTTTGATAGGTGATGGAATCACTATCATTTAAGGTAGTTTTTAGAGTCTTTTTATTGCATTAGTGTCAGTTTATGCTACTAACGATCCAGAAGAAGAAGACTAAAAGAAGCTAAGAAAGGAGTTATAAGCACTTAGGAGTGAAGAGAGATCACGAAGTAAAGCTTCTGCTACTTCACCGCCCCAGCGGGTCCTTGCAACCGCCCCAGCGGGTGACACTTCCCACTAAAGCGCCCCCAGCGCCGGCCAAGAAGCAGGTCACCGCCCCTGCGCCACCCATCGGCGCCCCTGCGGTGACTTGCCTTGACAAGACGAAGATCAGTGCCCCTGCGCCTCTCCCTGCGCCTGGCCTGCGCCTTGCTCTGGGAGCTGGAAGGTGAAGAGTCTGTGTCACTGCCCTTGTGCTGGCCTCAAGACGCCCCTGCGCTTTGACACCAGTAACGGCCGGCAGATGAAGAGTCAGGCGTTGAAGAAGCATTAAAGATCCGCCTCAGCGGAATTGCCTAGCTGCCCCTGCGGTCAGGAAGAAGATCGACCGATTCTGCCTAAACTGCCCCTGCGGTTTAACGCCAGAAGCTTCACTCCGGCTGTTTACACCACCTTTATGGAATTAAAGGTGGCTGTTTTAGGCCGGCTATTTACTCCTAATTAAGTGTCTTTTGTGGTATAAATAGTCCATGGCTGATTGCTAGAATGATCCATGCTTTTCCTCACAAAATCCATTTTAGACTTGAGTTTTTCCATTGTAATGAGTTGCTAACTCCCTTGCTACATTTGGTTGGTTTGAAGCTGCTTTGTTACTTTGGTTGTAAGTTCTTTTTAATATAAGTTTTTATTCAGTAATGCTTTGTGTTTCCTTGATCTTCATTGTTTAATTGCATGTTAACTATTGCTTGAGATTGATCACCTTAGGTTCTAAAGTGCATGTAAACAACTAGGATTAATAGGTTCCGGGTTCGGGTCTTTAATCTAGTAGCAACTTTAAATAATAACGGGTTGTAATTACTTACAGAAAAGGAACACAAATATAAAGATAAGTTTAACGGTTTTAATCTTCTCTTTATATCCCTTAGTCTTTGCTTGAATGCTAACTTATTATTTGTTCTTGTAGGTTTACAGAACTTTGATAAGTTAAGTTGTGTTGATGCCGGTTGGCTCAACACATATGTATGATCAAGACGGGAGCCTACTTTAAAACTTGTAAAAGGAACGCACCAAAGTAGCAATTGCATGCCTAGAATCAACCTAGTGTAGATTCACCCATCATTGTCTTACATGTTGCGTTAATTGCTTTTATTAAAGTTTTTGTGTGTACTTATTTCAACCAAACCACCCCCCCCC
>BSUD01000003.1:108960297-108986012 GCA_033239045.1 Fagopyrum esculentum
CCCCCCCCCCCCCCCTTTCGGTTACTTGTTACTTGAAATCAATAATTGCATCTAAAACCTCAAACTCTCTTGGGTTCGACCCTTACTTAATCACTATACTTGTTCTTAGTGCTAAGTCGGGATTTACTTTTGATTGGGTATAGACGACCATAGAAATACCTTCGGTCAGTTACGGACCTTTTTGAGAGATGAGAACCAGTAGGAAGTGATTTACAGATTTGCATTACCATCAAGAGTGGAGGGTGTTCACCTGATGTTTCAGGTGTACTAGTCATGAGAATACATACAGTATTCGAGTTATGATGTTAGTCATTATGATTTAGTGGAAGACGAAGAGCCGATGAGGCTACCGGGGAGACGTGGAATAGTATCTTTGGTTGAGTTTTTACGTTGAGGTAGTTGCATCGATATGACCGATGAGTTAGATTTTATGTGCATGCACGAGGTTATGCATATGTGCCTCGAGCGAGAATGTATTGTATGATCGGTTAGATCTAGATGTGATATGTTATGTGTGTTTCATATGAGTATGTGTGTGTACCTTGCGAGGTCTTGATCTGGCTACAGAAGTAGGCTTTGGATTAGAGGACCGATAGTTGGCACGTTTATGTTTTTTGAGTGGTTATCGAGACATGTTTGACCGAGAGTTCAGCGTTAGCAAGTTTCGGGACGTAACTTGTCTTTTAGGGGGATCTCATGTAACGCCCAGAATTTTAATTCCCGTTAGGGGTTAGTTTAGTGGCCTTCCCGTAGGTGCGACTCAGTATTTACTTAGGCACGAGGTGCTGAGTAACGGGATTTTATCCCAAATCCCGATCTAACACTTCGTTTTCCCATCCTTTGCTTTTTACCCCTCGTTACCTAGCCGAAAGGGAGCCAATGAGGGTTGCTGACCCCTTGTTATTTCCCCCATGTATTAGCCTTCCCACTCTTGGTCCTCACTTTTGCTCATTCACGTGTTTCACTTCCTCTCATTCACCTTGTTTCTCTCTTATTTCTCTTCTTCCTTGGATCTTCTTGGGTGTGGCCAACAGTGGAGTAGTTGTAGATCCAGCTTTGTAAGTCTCTTCCTCCTCCATCCCTTCTTCTTCCTTGCTTCCATATCTCTCTTCTTCTTCTTCTCTTCTCCATTTTCATCGAGGAAGCTATGATGGAAGACTCATAAGTAGTCACCTTTGCATGCATGTTTCCTTAGGCTTGTTTAGGTTGTGGAGGAGAGTTAAGATCGGTTGGAAGAAGCTTGGAGTCGACCCATTCAGGAAAGGAAGCCATTGGAGCCCTGCTGCACAATCGAAGACTAACGAAATCGCTTTCGGGAGTTTGACCGCGGGGCGGCTGCACAGTGCCGCGGGGGCGGACCCAAACAGCCGCAGGGGTGGTGTACACTGCCGCGAGGGTGGCGCCAGAATTTGTCAAGAGCCGCAGGGACGGTGAACAGTGCCGCGGGGGAGGTGACCTTCAGCACGCAGTCACGCCTTTTGTTTCCACGACTGTGTTTCTTCAACAGTAGGCTCTTCTTCTCCCTTCTTCTTCATTCCTTCCTTCATTGTGAGGTTGATCCATGTTAGTATCATGCCTAGGATGGACCTAGGATAGTTGTGAATGCCAGTTAGTGGTTGTGAACTTAAGAGTCCTTAGAGCTTGGAAGTGGTCTTGTGAACTCAAGTATGATAATCATGTGTTTCTCCTAGACTAGTTGTGTACTATTATGACTGTTGAGTTTGATCTTGTGAAGAGTGGGATGTTATGATACATTTACATAGGCTTGGTGAGATTATTGTATCATGGAGTCTTAGGATGCGATCCTAGCTTGAGAGTTTGGAGGATCTTGTAAAGATAATTACAGTGAGAAGTCTAAAGACTTCTACAACGTGAGAAGTTATTGATTACGTACCTTGGTGTGAGCAGGTTGTGAGCATCTTCCTACGGGAAGCAAGAGAGGTTGTATGATTTAGCTTTCGGACGAGGTAATTTTCCGGACTTACATAGCTAGCTTCTTTGTATTAGCATCGATGTGTGAATGGTTGTGTGTGTGTTTAGTTATTATTATAAGAACGAAACCGGAACTAGGACGACCCTTA
Source organism: Fagopyrum esculentum (assembly GCA_033239045.1). Lineage (NCBI taxonomy): Eukaryota > Viridiplantae > Streptophyta > Magnoliopsida > Caryophyllales > Polygonaceae > Fagopyrum > Fagopyrum esculentum. Next base: position 108,962,379 of record BSUD01000003.1, read on the forward strand.
TATATTGATATTTGGCCCAAGTGTATGATAACGGGCGGTGACAACACTACCTAGATCTGGTGAGAGCTAGGAGGTTCTCTACGACTAACCCAGGCAGGTAGACGGTCGGATGCATCAGTACCATTCTTTGCTGGTAAGTAGGGACAAAGGCGAGTCTCGGGGATTCTCGTGGCACAAACCTAAGTTGAATTAGTAATGGAATGACGTAAATGAAAAGATAATAAGCCAGCTTGTGTGTCTTTGAGCATGGTGTGTGTTTATGTTGATTTATGTGTGTATGTGCCATTAACATGATTCTAATGCTTTGGAATGTTTGCTAACGGTTTTATACCGATGTTGTAGTTTCCCTACAGGATAGGAATGCGGCCGAGCGATCCGGAAGAGTGGGCAGCTGAGGTTCCGTACATTTTAGGATGTGTTTTGTTTGAGTCTTGTATCTTGTATATTGTGTATACTACGTTTTGGTCTTTGGAGTTGAGAACTCGGCTGGAGTCTTTCAGTTGTATGTTTTGGGAATCATATCATTGCACTAAATGTATTTCGGTTTTGCCTTTATTTGTGTCTTGTTGTAAGATCCGGTGAAATTGTTGTCAAGCTAAGGGTCAAAACTCATTGTGAGGTCTTTGCCCGTAGCATCCCGAGTCCCGCGGATTCGGGGTGTTATATTTCGTACGTAGATGGTTTACTTATTATCAGACTATTACTTTTGCATTTGTTTTCCTTGGGATATTTGCCCTTATGTAGTACTCGGGTGATAGTCTTTTATTTGAGTTCATGACATTATTGCATTTTATATCTTATTCGGTTTTTCTTTATTAGTGCCTTGTTGTAAGATCTAGTAAAATTGTTGTCAGGCTAGGGTCGGAACCCATTGTGTGGTCCTAAACCTGTAGCGCCCCGAGTTTTTGAAATTTAGTGTGTTACAAAATATGATCCTAAAAGATATGATCAAACCAAAATATATATCTTTAGAATGTTTAGGGCTTTAAAGGTATTAAAGATACAAAATCTAACAACTAACAAGATCTCGACTCGATCTTTATTGATCTCTACAAAAGCACATCTCGGTCGGAATCTCGAACGAGATTTGGTCCTCAAGGTCGAGATTTCTTTCTGGATGGCTTGAACCTCGTGTTTAGAGGTGTCAAACAGGGCCAACGGGTCGGGTCACAACAAGCTCGGGTTGAAAGGGGTCGGGTCAAAAAATTCCTTGGTTAATAACTGGATGGTTCGGGTCGGGTCGGTTTGGGCCGAGTATCAATTATTCGGGTTATAACGGGTTCTCGGGTAACCTCGGTTCTCGGGTCATAACGGGTTGGTTTAGCTCGGTTCTTGATAGCAGTGTCAAACGGAACCAACGGGTCAGTTCAGGTCGGTCATAACAAGCTCGGCTTCAAACGGGTTGGGTCAAAACAATCTCTCTCTTTTTTTAGCAGTTTGTTTCGGGTTGGGTCGGTTTGGATCGGGTATCAATTGTTCGGGTTCAAATGGGCCGGGTCAAAACAATCTTTCTTTTTAACTGTTTGTTTCGGGTCAAGTCGTTTTAGATCGGGTATCAATTTAGGTTAATACCGGTTTGAATCGTGTATCAATTAATTTGATTATGATCAATAATCGGAATATCGTTAATGTAATTTTATATTAATCAACCATTACTTTCTTAAACTAGTGAAAAACACAATATATATTATTTGATACTTTATTTGAAAGTAATATTTTATTCGAATGTAACTATTTATCACTTTTCACCGAATAGGATAATAATCCGTGGATATTTGTTGATCTGTTTGATCCAAATTATAAAATATTGTGTTTGAAAACGATTATAGTCAGATCGGATAATTATCCGCAAATACTTGGGTGATTTGTTTGATCGGAATGATTTTAGCATGATCCGTTTGATTGAAAATGACTTTAACCGGATCCGGATATCCGGCTGATCCATTTGATCCATATATCTAATGTGAATGATCCATTTGATCCATATACCTAATGTGACTTATCCATTTGATTCATATATGTTTTTTTTTTTCTATTTTGTTTGTTATAAAGTGTACAATAAAATATATCATATTCAATTAGTAACATAACTTAACTCAAATGAAAGTAAAAACCGTATAATTGATACAATTTTTTTAAAGAAACTTATTTTTAACTTTTATAAGACATCTTTTCTTCAACAAAGTAAAAAAGTTAATACTTAAAAAATGTCATCATATATACTTATACAATTATACTATGTATTATGTAATGTATATTTTTTGATACTTGTATAGGAAATAGAAAATTAAAGTTGGAAAATATTTCTAAAAAGTAATTAGTAAACCATAAGTTAAAATCTAAACTTATTTTAATGAGTTAAAAATATTGTTACCTTACATTAATCGTTTCGGAGTTGTAGAATGTCATTATATAGTTATAGTATGGAATATATAATATGTAATATGTATTTATGTATATATAGACAATATAATATATATAAAAAAATTATCTTTAAAATTCCGATTCTTAAAAATTATAGTAAGGATTATGTATTTATGTAAAAAATGATTTTAGTCAGTTTGAATAATTATCCGCAAATATTTGGGTGATTTGTTGATCGAATGATCTTTAACCAGATTTGGATATCCGACTTATAGAATGGATTATGTAATATGTATTTAATATGTCATTATAGACTTTTAATATAAACTTATAGTATGGATTATGCCATTATAGACTTATCGGGTCACTTCGGGTCGGGCCACTTCAGGCTATCGGGTTACTTCGGGTCGGGTTATTCGGGCAATCGGATCCTTTGGGCCAGGTTACTTCGGGTCATTTATTACTTCGGGCTAAATTGGTTTCAAGCGGGCCGGTTCTGGGCATTCTTTTTTTCAAAATTTTCGGGGCTATGTCGGGTTCGGGTTCGGATTCGGGTTCATCGGGTCGGTTTCACGGGTCAGGTCAACTTTTGACAGCTCTACTCGTGTTAGCCACATTTCTTGCTTCCTTGACCATCCTCACACATGTATGGCTCCTCTACTGTAAGTATCAATGTCACTAAGGAAGACTTAGGCATTAGTAAGGTCTCATTTGATGCACATCATGTTCATAAGCTAGCAACCTTCTCTTGGATGGCTTTATTGGATGGCAATTGCTTCTCCTTCAATGCCCTTGCTCTTGCTCTAGTGATTGGTCCATGTGTAGGGGATGTTGGAGATGGTCACTCACCAGTTATCATCTTGTTTGTTTGTGTTTTGCTTGATTTTCTTGTTTTAGATTGTTTTACTTTTTTAGTTTAATATTGATCCTTGATTAACAACCAACCAAAAACCTAAACAAAATATGGATTTTCTAACCTTTTTTTCTTGCCCTCGTTTCTTATTCTAGACTTATACAATTCCTTGATCATTGTGTACAACAAACTCACTTTAGTATTTGTGTTCGACCTTGGAGTGCTTACCTTGCTATGAAATGACTCATACATTGTGAGTTCGCTAAGAAATCTTCGATATCTATTGCAAGAAATATAATTTTTAGAACTAAGCATCATTTTTAGAGAGAATAGGGATGATTGGCCTCACTTGTGAATCATGTTCAAATTAAATCAAGTTTATTTGAAGCTAAATCCTCCTTCTTGGTTTTGGACATCATCTCTTCCCTTTTAAAGTTCATCCTTGGATCTTCGATTCAAGACTTCACATTCGAGGATTATTCAAGAATCAACTATCCACTCCACTTCACATTTTGCTCGATCAACCTTGATTGGATCAACCAATCACTTCCGCATCCATCTCAAAGCTTCATCTTACCCTATTCTATCTTTTGACCCCACACATCAACAATCGGATTAGTTGAAGCTCTAGCTCGATCCAGATCCGAAGCTTATCCTTGAACGTTTCCAAGGAAGCATCAACACTTCACTCATCTGACATCTACATGTCTCCCCCTTTACTTGTTGATCTATCCTATTTTTTGTTCAACTAATTAGCTATTAGGAGTGTAGTTATATGCTCCCCTTTATTACTTTAGCTAATCTAGTAAGTTGTCATATTGGGAGTTAAAATATATTATTTCTTTTTCTATTTTACAATCAAATAATATAACTTTCTTGTTCGATTAACAACCTTCAAAGTCTAGCTAGTAGTATAAATAGAAGACCATCCTCTTTGTATTGTTTTAACTTGGAACTGAGAATATTGTGTATGAGTTGCCAATATTATTCAATAATCCAACACATAATATATTTCAACATATGAAATTCCAACAACGTTCTCCTTGTTTGAGACGTGTGGCATTGTTCTTAATTTAGTTTTTTTATTCAATTACTCTAGATTGTTGTATTGAATTCTTCTCTCTTTTTCTTTGCTTTTGGTTACTAATGTTTGTTATTGAGATTGCAATTTCAGGAAGCCTTCAAGAACAACCATTTCCGCTGATTTGAAGGAGGATTTAGGGCTGAAATTCATCAACTAGGTTGAATCAAATTTGCTCACTTTTCTAGTTTTGTTTGTCAAAATTCGGTTTCAATATTGATTGTCTTATTTGCAGCTTTCAGTTACACAAGATTATCATTCCAATATCTTCTTCTAAATTTTTATCCTTAATCTCCTTTTCTTATATCCGGCTATTAGTTCCTAAGTATTGATGAGGGATAGGAGGTTACTTGAGTCGAGGAACCTAGATACCTAGTTCACCACCCTAGAAAAATTGCGTATTGACGAGGCTAAGGAATTCCTTGGAGGTGACATCGAAGATCCCATTCGAAAGATCGGTTAATACATCTAGAGTTAAGAGTTCATACCCTTGGTTCACATCATTGTTGCTACCGACAATCTTTTTAAAGAGGAAGTAGAAAATTGTTGAACATTCCCTTTGCATTTGTTGAACATAATTATTTCTATTTACATAAATGAAATCTTGTTGCACCTTTGATGTGTGTTGTAATTCATTTTGAATTTGTTGTTTCTTGTTTTGATGAATAAATTATCACACATTTGCTCAATAAATTGTCACAAATTTGCTCCGAAGTTGGATTATGCACCTTTACTTCTTGTAGTAATTCATTTTGTTATTACTAGTTGTTTTAATGAATAAATTAGCACAAATATACATTAAAGTAGTAAGGAAACTCCCCCATATTACCACAAATTTGCTTCTTGCTATTTTAAAAAATAAGAAGATATCGGAAACCATCTGTTAAATAGGGTCATTTGTAGCTAACCAACTATTTACAGTCGAAATTACCAAAAATCACTCTTTACAACGACTCCATCAATAGAATAACGCCCCTCGTCCCCTACTATTGTTCCATCCAAATTTTCATTATAGGGTTCCATTTTTAAATCTTTTAGTATATTTTTCTCTAAGCCATGACATCTGGAGCAAAAACAAATGACGGGTGATAGAAAGCTCTCTCTTGCGAGTGTACGGACAACAAAAAAAAATTAGATAAATTAAAACAAAACCGGAATTATTTTTTAAAAAATGAACCCATCTCTTCCCTTCGCCATCTTCTTATACCCTAGATTTGTATCCAGACTCATCTCCTCCATCCCAGGTACGAAGCATCCTTGATATGTACCCAACTCGATCAAGTCCAGGAAACAGTTACGAAGAAACCTAGATATGTATCCAAACCCATCTCCTTCATTCAAGGTTCAAAGAACCCTACATTTGAAATGGTTAAAAATCAACAGTAGCAGTAAGTTATTGCTTCGTTTAAAATGAATCTTACCCAAATTCAGAATCCAATCACACTTGAGAACTACACATTACAGCTTAACAACCTGTTGCTGAGTGATAACACGATTTATGACGTTAGTTTAGACATTCATTTTGATAGTTTTTTCCGTTATTCATGCATGTGTTGGCATTAGTTCATGACGTTTACGTTTAATTTATTCATATTCTCGAGATAGACGTCTACACGAACTATTGTCGGTTTTGTAGGTATTTTGGGGAACTTTTGGAGCTTAATCGATGCATTCGAGGATCATTCCTCGTGATGACACACTTCCGGACTCATTAAGAAGCAAGCTAGGAGCTAAGGAGAACACATAGGACCTTGTTGGTGCATGCCTTGCACCAACTCGTGGCTTAACGATCCAAAGGAAGTTGAACCACCAAAACCACGGCCCAGAGGCCATTTCCACGCCCGTGGTTTTGGCCTTGGTTATCTCTGGACAGCTGTGACAGCTGTCCCACGATCTCCATAACTGACCCTTGCCCTTGATGGAGGATATAAGTGGTCATGCAGGCTGATGCTAGAGCATCCTCTCCCACACTCTCTCATTACACATCGCTCTATTGAAGGCTACTTTTGGAGAGGAAGAAAACACTCTCATTTTGGGGGAAGAAGAAGAGCAACACTAATCTTAAAGTTTCATAGCTTTTGAAAGATTTTTGAGTGAACTTGTTGAAGACATTTGCAAGGATTTGTAAGGAACGATTTGGACCTTCTTTTGAAGGGTTGTAAGTCTTTCTTAAACATATATTCAGCTTAGTTTACTTGTGTTTACTTGTTTCTTTTCTCTTTCATTTCATTTTCTTGCTATGGAAGCCATGAATGTTTGCTTGTTGAGTTTGAATGTTAAAATGCATGTTGTTGGCTAAATAGATGTGATTCTAGGGTAATGGAATGATGGTTATGGCTCGGACTATGATAGAATAGACTTGAATGTACCCTTGAATGATTTGCTTGCTCGAACCCAACTCTTGATAGAAATCACGGTCAGTTCTTGCCTAACCACGACCGTGGTTCCTGACTATCAGCCCGTGATTTTCTCTATTGTGCTTGTATTGATGAATCTGAATGTTAGGATGTTAGATTGTTGAAATCCTAGTGTTTTTTAAGCATAATCTAGCCTAGGGTGACCTAATGCTAGCAAACTAAGTGAGGGAAGAGACCTACCCGGTGATTTCCGACCTTAGGTACCAATAATGATGAACTCTAGGTAGTAGTGAGCCTCACAAGCCGCTATTGGACTGAGTGTGCTGGGATTGTTGCTTAGGACTAGCCTTCCCGAGACTTACCCGGTAAGGAGAGGTTTGACCCCTAGATAGCAATCCGGTTTATGTAGATTTCCCAACCTTAGGCTCCTAGAGACTTACTCGGTGATAGGACCTTAGTTGCGGGATAAGTGGATCATGAGACCTACCCGGTGATTGACCCCAATTTAGAAACATTCCTTCCCAACTTACCATAGCTAGTCCAAGGTTTATTAGAAGCTTGAGTCCAATGCCATAACTGGAATTCCTAACCTCTAGAATCCGCTTTTCTCTCTTTGATCACATATCTTGTGTTTGAGTTCTTTATTTGTGTGCTAGCTTGATTTGTTAGTTTGTTATATAATATTGAACCAATTGTGATCCTTTCTTGATCACCACAAAACCAAACCCAAAAATATCATGATTTTCATTTCTTTATTTCTTTCTCTTTTCTTAGACTAGATTTTCACTATCCATAACAACTATTTGATTCGATTTCACCTTAGTCTTTGTGTTCGACCTCGGAATACTATCCTTGCTACAAAACGACCCATACACTATGGGTTCGCTAGGAGTTAGGAAAATATATCGAGTTATAAATTTAAGACTTTTGTGCTATACAATCTTAGCGTAACAAGTTTTTGGCCTTGTTTCCGGGGACTAAGTCTAGATTGAATCATTGTTTGTGATTGTTTATAATGTAGGTCTTTCTTGTTGCTTTTGATCTTGTTTGGTTTGTGTCTTTGAATTTTCAGGACATCTCTCATTCTTTAGGTGCATGCGAAGATCTCGTGGCAAGGATTTAGCTCCATTCGATCCCAAACCGGAGAAAACCCTTAAAGCTAGCTTAAATCATTGTTTGTGAGTGTTTATGGATGATTTCTCCGTGTACGGATCTTCATTTGATGATTGTTTAGCTAACTTGTCTTTGGTGCTGAAGAGATGTAAGGAAACTAACCTTGTGTTGAATTGCGAAAATTGCCACTTCATGGTGAGTGAAGGCATTGTGTTGGGACACTTGGTTTCCCAACGAGGCAATTGAAGTTGATAGAGCAAAGATAGAAACGATAGAGAAGTTGCCACCACCTACCTCAGTGAAGGGGGTAAGGAGTTTCTTAGGGCATGCCGGTTTTTTACCGGAGGTTTATAAAAGATTTCTCTAAAATTTCTAAGCCTCTCACTAACATACTAATGAAAGATGTTGAGTTTGTTTTCTCCAAGGATTGCCTTGAAGCGTTTTGTAGCTTGAAGAATGCCTTGATCTCTGCCCCTATCATGCAACCTCCGGATTGGAGTCTTCCGTTTGAGATAATGTGTGATGCAAGTGATGTGGCCGTTAGGGCTGTTTTGGGACAAAGGAAAGATGGGCTTACACATGCCATCTATTATGCTAGCAAGATGCTGAATGATGCCCAACTCAACTATTCCACAACCGAGGAGGAGTTGCTAGCGGTGGTGTATGCCTTTGAGAAGTTTCGGTCATATCTTGTGGGAGCCAAGGTCATTGTACACGGATCATGTTGCGATCCGTTATCTCCTCACAAAGAAGGATGCCAAGCCTCGGTTGATTCGTTAGATCCTTCTCCTCCAAGAGTTTGACTTGGAAATTCGGGACAAGAAGGGTTCCAAAAATTCAGTGGCGGACCATCTTAGTAGGCTACCACCATTGGAGATTGAAAGAGATGACATCCCGATTGATGACTCATTCCGGGATGAGCAATTGCAAATGATGAAGGAGTGCTTACTTCAAGTGTCTAGAGGGAGTGAGCCATGGTATACGGATATAGTGAACTACCTTGTGTATGAAGAAGTGCTACCCAATTTGTCATATGCCCAAAGGAAAAAAAAAATTTCAAGGATGTGAGGCATTACTATTGGAGTGAGCCTCTCTTGTTCAAGAGACGACCGGATGGAGTCTTTAGGAGGTGCATTCCGGAGGATGAGGTGGAGAGTGTGATCCGCCATTGTCACTCCTTGCCATGTGGAGGCCATGCTAGCTCACACAAGACTTGTGCAAAGGTATTGCAATCCGGTTTTTATTGGTCTAACTTGTTTAAGGATGTGCAGAATTTTGTGGTAGCTTGTGACGCTTGCCAAAGGACGGGAAACATCTCAAGGAGGAATGAGATGCCCTTGAACAACATAGAAGAGGTTGAGATATTCGATGTTTGGGGTGTGGACTTCATGGGGCCATTCCCCTCTTCGTGGCAACTTCTACATCCTCTTGGCGGTGGACTATGTGTCGAGATGGGTGGAGGCAATCGCCTCTCCCACAAATGATGCCAAAGTTGTGGTGCGGTTCTTCAACCAAGTCATCTTCCCTAGGTTTGGAATACCAAGAGTGATCATTAGTGATGAAGTGAAGCATTTCACCAATAGGAACTTTGGGACACTTTTGGCTAAGTATGGGATGACTCATAAGGTGGTCACACCTTACCATCCCCAAACTAGTGGTCAAGTGGAGATCTCTAACCGGGAGATAAAGGGGATACTTGAGAAGACGGTTCCTATGACAAGAAAGGATTGGGCTATGAAGCTTGATGATGCTTTGTGGGCTTATTGAACTGCCTTCAAGACACCGATTGGCACCACTCCCTACAAGCTAGTCTATGGCAAGTCTTGCAACCTTCCGGTGGAGATGGAGCATAGGCCGTATTGGGCCATAAGGTGGCTGAATTTTGACCTCAAGGAAGCCGGTGAGAAGAGGTTGTTAGACATTAATGCTCTTGAGGAGATCCGGTTGGATGCCTATGAAAACGCCCGGATTTACAAGGAAAGGACCAAGCGTTGGAATGACAAACGTCTCATCCCAAAGGAGTTGAGTGAAGGTGACTTAGTCCTTCTCTTCAACTCAAAGTTGCGGCTCTTCCACGGAAAGCTCAAGTCAAGATGGACGGGTCCTTATGTGGTGAGGAAGGTCTTTCCCCATAGAGCGGTTGAGATAGGTGGGGAGCATTGTGGAGATTTTAAGGTGAATGGGCACCGGTTGAAGAAGTACATCCCGGAAGCTCCGGTGGATATGATTGCCCCACTTCACCTTGAGTGAAACGCTCCCGAATTTGGTCAAACTAATGACCTTAAAGAAGCGCTTAATGGGAGGCAACCCATTGGTACATGTCTTTCCCTTTTTGTTTTTGTTTTCGTTTTCACTTTTTGCTTTTGTCTTTGTTTTGGTGTGTTTGTGTGTCTTATGTTTGTGTGCTAGAGTGTAGGTAGCATGGAAGCCTTGCAAGGCATGAGGATGATGATGATGATCCCGAATCAAACGTGGGTGGAGCGGACGTGGGACTTGGACGGCTAGCGGTGCTTAGCGCGGGTCCCGACGCCATAATGAACATCAAGAGCTCTCTACCACCTTTGATCGATCATCCACCATCACTCCACATGAGTGAACCAAAATACCAAAGCAACACCATTTTTACATTGTGAGGACTCTCTTTCACTCTCCTTTACTTAATTTGCGCATTGGGGACAATGTGTTTCTAAGTATGGGGTGGGGTTTTCATGATCATTTGCATGATTGCATCTAGGATAGTTTCATATTGTCACATGTTTCATTAGCTTTTGCATTGTACATATATATTTCGAAAATTCCAAAAAAAATCAGAAAATTTAAAAAACATTTAGTGCTTCTAAGTTTGGATATGACCCTTATGATGAGATTGTTTTGTGAATTGGCTATGGATGGCCTTATGTATTGAATGGATGTATGCATATGGGGACTTGAAGTACTTCTCTTGAATCCTATGTATAAATTGTGATCATGATGTTTGTCTTGATTGGATTGAGGATTGATGGTCGAAATCACATGCTAGTACTTGCACATCATCTAGGAATGACTAAGGCAATTCATCTTTCTCTACTTCTCATCTTGATCATGTTGTTTGAGCATCTCAATTAATATAAAAATTTGACCTCTTTTGACTCATCCGGGAATACGAGCATGCTAGTGTGTTGAGTATGTGAAAAGCAAGTGTGAGGTAAAGTTGTTGATGAATGAATGTTGTGAATGAAGTGCTGAATTTGTTGTGAAAAGTGTAGAAAAAAATATAGGTTTGGGGACTTTGGTTTTGATGACGAGTAACTCGGCACCATTCACATAATCGGGTGTTTGTGCCTTGCCAAAGTCGGATAAACCGAATGTCCTAACGAGCCTTGGTATATGTGCCCGGTGTGAGGCACCTCGTAAAATTCCGAGGTCCACTAATCACCAAGGTTTTGGCTTTTGTACACCAATGCCATTGTCTCAAAAATAAGTGAAAGAAAAAGAAAAAGAAAATAAAAAGGAAAGAAAAAAGAGATGGAGAAAAATATACACTTGTGGAAGTTGATCAAAAATAAAATTGTGGAGTTAGTTCCTATCCCGGATTAGCATCACATGACTTAGAAAAACTCCCACCTTTATCACAACGTCTCTTGGCCTCTTCTTTCCTAAGTCCTTGTGACCTATTTGCATATGTGTATGACTTAGTGATCTAGATTGGATATACTCATGATCATCTTGACTTTTTCATTCTCACCTTTCATGCATGTTTTCGAGTTAAGTATAATTGTCTTTTCATGCCTTCATTCATTTGATACATGATTGTTTGTCCATTGACATGAAAAATGACTATGAAGGTGATCCATCTTATGAAGCACAACTCCAAAAATATTTTTATGATTTTTTCTTTATTCATAAATCATGTCATCTCCTAGCCTATAGTTGGACCTTGCTCGGGGACGAGAAAATCTTAAGTATGGGGTATTTTGATAACACGATTTATGACGTTAATTTAGGCATTCATTTAGATAGTTTTTCCCGTTATTCATGCATGGTTTGGCATTAGTTCATGACGTTTACGTTTAATTCATGCATATTCTCGAGATAGACGTCTTCACGAACTATTGTCGTTTTGTAGGTATTTTGGGGAACTTTTGGAGCTTAATCGATACATTCGAGGATCATTCCTCGTGATGACACACTTCCGGACTCATTAAGAAGCAAGCTAGGAGCTAAGGAGAACACATAGGACCTTGTTGGTGCATGTCTTGCACCAACTCGTGGCTTAACGATCCAAAGGAAGCTGAACCACCAAAACCACGGCCCATAGGCCATTTCCACATCCGTGGTTCTCTCTGGACAGCTGTGACAACTGTCACACGATCTCCATAACCGACCCTTGCTCTTGATGGAGGATATAAGTGGTCTTGCAGGCTGATGCTAGAGCATCCTCTCCCACACTCTCTCATTACACATCACTCCATTGGAGGCTACTCTTGGAGAGGAAGAAAACACACTCATTTTGGGGAAGAAGAAGAGAGACACTAATCTTAGAGTTTCATAGCTTTTGAGAGATTTTTTAGTGAACTTGTTGAAGACATTTGCAAGGATTTGTAAGGAACGATTTGGACCTTCTTTTGAAGGGTTGTAAGTCTTTCTTAAACATATATTCAGCTTTGTTTACTTGTGTTTACTTGTTTCTTTTCTCTCTCATTACATTTTCTTGCTATGGAAGCCATGAATGTTTGCTTGTTGAGTTTGAATGTTAAAATGCATGTTGTTTGCTAAATAGATGTGATTCTAGGGTAATGGAATGATGGTTATGGCTCGGACTATGATAGAATAAACTTGAATGTACCCTTGAATGATTTGCTTGCTCGAACCCAACTCCCGATAGAAATCACGGTAAGTTCTTGCCTAACCACGGCCGTGGTTCCTGACTATCAGCCTGTGATTTTCTTCGTTGTGCTTGTATTGATGAATCTAAATGTTAGGATGTTAGATTATTGAAATCTTAGTGTTTGTTAAGCATAATCTAGCCTAGGGTGACCTAATGCTAGCAAACTAAGTGAGAGAAGAGACCTACCCGGTGATTTTCGACCTTAGGTACCAATGATGATGAACTCTAGGTAGTAGTGAGCCTCACAAGCCGCTATTGGACTGAGTGTGTTGGGATTGTTGCTTAGGACTAGCCTTCCCGAGACTTACCCGGTAAGGAGAGGTTTGACCCCTAGATAGCAATCCGGTTTATGTAGATTTCCCAACCTTAGGCTCCTAGAGACTTACCCGGTGATAGGACCTTAGTTGCGGGATTAGTGGATCATGAGACCTATCCTGTGATTGACCCCAATTGAGAAACATTCTTTCCCAACTTACCATAGCTAGTCCAAGGTTGATTAGAAGCTTGAGTCCAATGCCATAACCGGAATTCATAACCCCTAGAATCCGTTTTTTCTCTCTTTGATCACATATCTTGTGTTTGAGTTGTTTATTTGTGTGCTAGTTTGATTTGTTAGTTTGTTTTATAATTTTGCACCAATTGTGATCCTTGCTTGATCACCACAAAACCAAACCCAAAAATATCATGATTTTCATTTCTTTATTTCTTCTCTTTTCTTAGACTAGATTTGCACTATCCATAACCACTATTTGATTCGATTTCACCTTAGTCTTTGTGTTCGACCTCGGAATACTATCCTTGCTACAAAACGACTCATACACTATGGGTTCGCTAGGAGTTAGGAAAATATATCGAGTTATAAATTTAAGACTTTTGTGCTATATAATCTTAGCGTAACACTGAGTAGGGGAGTTGGAAGCGGCAGTGGGCGACATGGAGAAGCACCTGTAAACCGGCGGCGCAGGGAAGAAAACCGGGAAGGAGGATAGAGGGTTTAACGGCGGAGGGAAGAAAACCGGAGAGGCGGTTGGAGAGATAGACACTGGGGGCGACGGATGAAGAGCTTCGGTGGAGGGTTTAACGATGGAGAGAGGCCTGGAGTAGGGGTTTGTGAGCATTCTCAGGGCAACTACAAGGAAGAAAGGTGAAGTTCGGCTGCAACAACTCATCAACCTTGGAGGGGGATTGAATTTTATTTCATCTCTTACAAGACACTCAAATTTATATTTTTCTTTAAACAAAACCCGGTTCGGTTTACTTGTTAAATACATAACCCGTTTGGTCCAAGGTTCAGAAAACTCTGCACAGGTTTGTGTTGTAACCGGTCCTGATCCTGACAACTCGTTCCAAGTCCGGTTTCTGTTGTTTAGGTCCGGTCCTGCTCTGATCCAGGTCCAGACCTATGAACAGTGCTAGGGTAATTATTATTTTAAAAGTCTAGCACCCTTGTCAGGTTAATTAGATACAATAATTCTATCGATGATTGGGTGAGAGCAAACTACTACATAACATGTAAAAGGAATCCGTGGCTATATGGATAAAAAGCATTACTGAACCATGATAACTACTTAAAACTGATCATACATAAGCACAAGTTTTTACAGAATGACGCGCAACTTATTTCTTGCAAATAAGTGTCCATGATGTAAACTGTCTGTTACAGCATAAGGAGGCGAGAGAAAACTACAACATCGATAACAAAAGCAAGCAAACTGACCAAGATCTGATGATCTTTTATTCGAGCATCCCTAAGGCGTAGTGAGTATCATACCCTGCATGGGAAGAGTTTGGTTACACATTAAAGAATGGGTAAGGTTCGCAGAAATAGTCCTCACCATCAAAACTGGAAAAGAAGATTCTAAACAACACTACACCGTCAAAATGTAAAATCTTTCAGTAAATAACCTGATGATGCAATGGAAATCGAAGGCTTAGCAAGAGTCAATAACCCCAACCTATAACGGACTGATCATTAGGATCCGGTTTTAATACAGCAGAATCAGAACATTCAACTGGTTCATTATAATGACAAGGAGAAAACAAAAGGGCATAAAAGGTTAAATTGGGAATCAAAACTTCGTAAATGCACTACAGATGGAAATCGTGACTAACAAATAGTGTGTGATAACAGATATTTGTAAGTTTAGCCTAATCCAAGACATCCAATACTGTCATATTCAACAGATCATCAATTTGAAATAAATATCCAATTAACACGGGGCAGCTTAAGCATTCACACAGCTAAATCAATAGGCTGTGTTTCGCAATATATATTATAACACCTTTTTTTTCTTCTAAAAGTACATAAAACTATCATAAATACTTCAAATGTTGAACCATTTTAATCACATATAAAAGCATGATTGTAATCTACTTGCTGCAAATAAGTACTTATATTTGAGAAGCACATGTATCAAACACACATTACAATCATGAGTTACCCGTTTTTACATTTCAGCTCCCTATTTCCAGTTTACTGGAAGAAAATTGTGAAAAGAATTAGGCATTGAAGCAGAACTCTGGCCAGTCTCTCACAAAATCTAAAGGATACACCAAAGTCAGACGCCAACAAGAGTGATTGATTCAGTACAGGGGCTAGTGCCGAAAGAGGATGGATTTCCATATTAGCAATGAATTAATGAGTAGCATATTTAAGAAATTACATTGAACTGCTATAGACAGATATAATCAAATTGAATTAAGATAAGCAGGGAAAACTTATAAAAAATGTTCCCTAAGATATAGCACGAACTCATAACATATAAATAACACGTACTTTAAGAATAAGTGGCTTAATACCAATTACAGATTCGTCGACATTGAAGATTATGATACTTAATGCACCTAACATACATGCTAGAGCCTAGAATTACATTTTGAATCTTACTACGGCAATAATCATATCAAAACATGATATTCATACCAGAAGGTCAACAAATTGAACCAGATAATGAATCACAAATCATACATAAATCTACAGCAAAGCACAAATCCATTCATGTCAGCCTAAAAGCATTATGTCAAAATCTGATCTTCAAATATAAAAGGATGATCGTAGAAGCATTGAAACGAAGCAATTACCTTAACCCTAAGCAACCTGAGAAGGAATCATGCCAGCCTTCCTAGCATAGGCGAAAATCCCACCAGCCTCAATAACAGGCCCAGCATCCCCAATTGGCTTGAGCTTGTACTCCTTGCCAGTAGTGTGATTAATCAACTTACTCTCCTTAAGCTCCACCGTCACCACATCCCCAGTTTTACACTCCTCACAAATCCTAACCTCGGACTCCAACGGATAAACCTCACCAGTAGCTACTGAATTCCTGAAAAATATTCTGGCATACGACTCCGCCACCACAGCCACCGTGCCAGCGGCACCCAAAGCCACAGGAGCGTGTTCCCTTGAAGACCCACATCCGAAATTATCACCGCCGATTATAATGTTGTACTTTGACTTAAATTGACCCTCTTCGACGAATCGAGTTTTGTAATTTTCGGGGAGGCCAATGAGAGCGTAGGAGCCTAATTTCTGGTACTCGTCAGGATTGGATGGGACGAGGGTGAGGTATTCGGCAGGGATGATTTGGTCAGTGTCAATGTTGTCACCGACGACGTAGCACAGGCCATGGAAGGAGGTGGCCGGAGGTGCGTCAGAGGTGGGGGTGACGGCGATTGGAGCCAGACGGGGCTTGGAAGAGAGGGATATCTGGTTGGGGAATTTCGTCGAATAGAAGGTTCGAAATCTGAGTGAAGACGGGGAGGAGAAGGGGAGGCAAGGGCTATGGGATGCGGAGAATCTACGGTTTGAGGAGATGGAGGAAACGGCGGACGAGGCGGCAGCCATGGCTGAGCAGAGTAAGAGAGGCGGCGGGGTTAGAGGGAAAAACCTTCTACAGCTGCTTAGATTCAACTCTTCCTTTCAGTTTATCTGACGTCTTTCTTAGAAATAACCTAAACTACACAAATTTTTTTTACCAAACTTCTGTCTCTCGTCACATCCACGTAAAAAACGTTATTTTATTTTATTTATTTAATTTTTTTATATAAAATTTTTCGTTGGATTTTTTTTTTCTTGCTCTTCATAAAATTTTAAAATTTTCCTTAATATCCTCGTTGTTTTTTTTTTATAAAAAAAGGATGTTCGATTACACCAAAAGTAATTGGTGTATTGAGAGGCCGACAACCGGCACACGGACACACCGTCATGCAAAAAGAAAAAATCGGGAAACAATACAAGCACCATAAGCAAAAAACCGGAAAGGTAAGAAAGATCCAAAAAGTCGGAATAACCAAACCATGAGAGAAGACGAGGAACACTCGAGGCTGGAAAAACATGGAGTGGACGGGATAGATGAACTAGCGCGGTGTCTCGCCGCTCGGAAGTAGGATAGTAGAATCCTTTTTTAGGGTATGTCATATCTCCTGCGGAAATGTGGATCCACCACCTAGATGCAGGATCTTCAGAGACCTCGAACAAAACCATGATCAACACGATCAACAGGGGCATGTGACTACGGCATCTTCCAAGACAATCGTTTAGGCCACACTCGAGAAACGTCTTCAAAAAAGGAAAGGCATCCCAACAAATTTTGGAAGGATGAAAAATAACGAGATTTGAGTGCCAAAAGATTGGAAGTATTTGTTTTAAAAGGCTAACTTTTTGTTGTTTATTCATAGCACTAACGTGGATCCACAACATAACAGAAATGGAGAATCTTCAAAAGGAAAAGGCTAACTTTTTGTGACACTTTTGTTCCATGGTGGTAGTTTTAGATACCATTTGGTTGGCTGTAAATTTTCCTCATAGTACCATGATAGTCTTTGGAAGACTAGTTACTCTCGTTTTTTCCTTTCCTTCACCAAAGGAGAACTTCCTCGGTTTGGTTGCACTTCATCTCTCAAAGATTTCTACTACACGAGTTTTAGTTGCTCATTCTCTTTGTGTTGTTTTCAGGCATTGTTTGGACTGGCATCGAAGGATTTTCCGGTGATTTTGCTTCCTCTCAGCGCCAAAGACCAGAAGCTTCCATTTTCGTTCATTAATCGAGATTTTAATATGTGGAAGAGCAAGGATATTGATTCTGGGTGGAGATAGTCGCTTCTTTTGGTTAGCAATTTAGGATTTCTTTTCAGAGGCACAAAATTTGGGTTTTTTTTCCTTTGCGCAGAGTCGAGAGTCCCTCAATCTTATTCATAAATGATCTTCTCGTTGAAATTTGTGCAAAATGGCTTAATTACACGAGATTTTTCACAATCTAAATTTTACAAGTATTCCGTATTTCTAAAAATAATAAGGGCACATTTGTTGGCCTAATTCTTATACACAAAGGTTGCAACATTACTGTCATACCCATACCTCAAGCATTTTCAACTCCTTTATTTGAGGATAAATATGACAGGATAGGTTCATACTAATATTTTATATGAATATAGATTCATACATATGCATAAGTCCTATATAGATGAGCCCTTCTCATACTTGTACTTACTCTTGATCCTTTTTTCAATATCTCTTCACAGTCATCTTGTTTTTAGTTTCCAATGAACAACTCCCGTTCATTTGCTCTAATAGTTGGCCTGATGCGATTTTCCTTAAACACTCTGTTATGGGCTCATGTCTTAGAGGCAACTGCAAATCATTTTATTGAGTCGAGGGATTTCCATTTGCACAATAAAGAAAAACTAATAAGTTCATGGATCTTATTGAGCCTTAAAACAAGTTCAAATGATCTTGTTCACACTGATAAGATTCAGGGTAATCACACAAAAATATCAAACAAAAACAAGAGACATGAGTAAAGGGATTTGGGATAGAAAGCACCTATTCCTTAAACTGATTAGCTCCTCTTGTGCAAGCTATGACTAGTACTTCGTTCTAAGGAAGGCTTATCAGCCTTTGCTCTGAGCTTAACTCCAAGGTCGACTGGGACGCACTAGACAACCTATTGAGGCCGAAATTATTCTTCTTGTTTCTGGTAGACTTAGAACAATTAGGTTGGTGTCCTCGATTCTGGATTCTATATTCATTCTCACCCAGGGTTCCGGTTGGATGCTCAATCGAGTCCAATATTAATTTGTGCTTCATACACAAGCTGAAACTTGTGTCTTGTTCAATCAAATCCCTCACATTCTTTGAATCACATGAAGAGATTTACAAATGACCCGTTATCAGAACGACACTTGAAGAGATATCGACCCTCCCTTCCACACACACCGTCGCCAACTTGCGACCCCCGCACCGACTCCTATCCGACATAACAAAATGAGGGTTTTTTTCCTCTCCTTTTCGTTTATATTGTTTTGTTTGAAGTTTTTGGGCCAACTGCCATCATGAGCATCTTGGTTTCTTTCTTCTGGATCCAATGAGGATGACCTCGATACGCATTGTAATCGAACATCGCTTGTGAACTTGCACTCTTTCAGAACTTTGGTGATGAATAACGGTGGTGGAGGGATATCGATTATGCAAGAAATGGATATGTTTTTGTTTTGAGAAGCACACACAATTTGCAGAAATACTAGGCAAAAGAAGGAGGCACAATCGTTCTTTTGGAATTTAGGTTTTCAGATGGAAGAAGGGGAAGGGAAAGGGGAAGGGGAAGAGGGCGCGTTCTTAAGTGCGTGGGAATGTTTTTCTGAGGGTTTTTTTTTCTTGTTGTTTATATCTTTCTTAGACCATCTACAATGGATATTTCTAATCAATATTTAACATTAAACTCTAGTAAATAGTAATCAAAATGGTTAGAAATTTTTTTTGAAACAATTTGGTTTATTAGGTTTTTTCTAGTTTTGTGTTTAGTAAATGTACCCCTTGAGAGAAGAGTGTGTAGAGTTTGAGAATAAATACAAAAGGTTAGGGTATATTTACTTAATTGAAAAATTTAAAAAGTCTAGTTACTACCACAGTTTTTCAAAAAGGCGTAGTTACCAAAATTGCCCTTTTTTCACATAGCGAAGTAGAAAATTATAAGAGAATTTTGTAAATATAAAAAGCAATCACACGGTACACTTGTCACAATTTGATTCATTCTTTTCATAATTTTATTCATAATTTTATGTACACCATTACATCAAAGGTCTAATATTTTTTTGTTTTTAAAGTGTTTTGATTTACATATAAATAAATATTATGGCTAACATAAATATATTTTAATAATTTTTTTTTTGAATATTTATAATTTATCTTTATCCATCCATAGTCAAATATTAGACATGTTTAGAATGATTATTTTTCATTATAGAAATAAGTAATATAATTAATGAACTAATTTTAATATGATATTGATATTTATTACATAAATAATTAATCTAACATATAAAATCATCACATAAATTAAGAAATCATATTACATGAAAAATAATAATAAATATACTTAAAATATATAACTATTTTACAAAAAAAGTAGTACGAGTAATGTATAAATTTAGTATCAATGTTAACGTTTATTATAAATTTAGTAAATTTAACACATAAAAATTAATATATTATAAGAAATTACACATACAAATTTATATTTAACAAGACATCACCTGAAATATAATATTTTATAAGATATCATATGAAGTATAAACTTACGCATGATTGTATATTTATGTTTTGCATTTTAATTTTTTAATTTAATTATTTTAATATATATGTATGTTTTTTATTTTTAAATTAAGTGTTTATTAAAAATATTTTTTATTGATTATTTTACATTTTTGAAATAAATTTAATAAAATTTTTTATAGTATTAACATTTTAAAAAGTCTACGAATATATTGTGTAATAAATATAGAGTTAAAAATTACTAGTTAAGAAATAATGAATGTAGGAAAATAAATAGAGTTTAATAAGGTGACGTGGCAAAGAGAGTGCGTTAAGAAATGTGGTTTAAAAACTCACCATTGTATATAGTCGTATACCTTTCTTAACATGTTTTATTAAAAATTGGGGTTTGTTATTCGGTCAGACATTCGGAGGTAACACGCTCACGATCTGCGTGTGCCTCCTAGACGCAGTCCAAGTGCGCCTCTTAGGCACATTGAGATTGCACCTCTAAAACGCATTGTGATTGTGCCCCAGAGGCGCACTTGACTACGCCCCGCATTCTTACTTTGACTATGTCCGGGCCTCCTCTTTTCGAATGTTACGCAACAGACAAAAAAGTAGCCGTTGTAATTCGAACGTTGTAGGACAAAATAACTATATATTTACTTACATTCAAATCACTATTCACATCTCAATCCAAAAAAAACTCGTAAAATATGTCTAAATATTTTTGAAGAGATTGAAGTTGAATCCGATGGTGAAAGCGTTAATCTTCCGTTCAATGAAAAAAGTATAACGATCCGGATAAGCTTCTTACACATATGGAAGCAAGTATATTATTTCAATTTAGTGGAATTGTTATTTCCCTTCTTTTTTGTCATTCTATTTTCCAGTTTTAAGCATGGTAGAATAGATAACCGAAATCATAAAATTAATATTTTATTTCGTTTTTATTAGTTTTAGACATGTTAGAATAGATAACCGAAATTTTAGAATTAATACTTAATTTTGTTTTTATTAGTTTTAGACATGTTAGAATAGAGAGCCAAATGAAGTCTCATAATTTTGTTTTCCGTGGCTGTTTTTATGCTTGATCGATCAAGCATAAAAACAACCACGGAAAAAAACTCTCTTTTGCCCTAGAAGCAAAAGGTCTAGGGCGTCTTTGGTTTTCGAGTGTTACAGAGTAGGTTATGATGGAGGAGAGCCCACCGGTGGTTGGAGCCGCTGCTATTGTTGCAAAACCTCCATCCAATGATGATGTTACTATAGGGGATACCAATGTGCAACTGTTAAACAAGTAGTTCTGGGAAGTTCGACAGTGTCGGAAGTGATGGTGATCGACCCTAGCGGGGCTCACCGAATGGATCTTGCAATGTCACCTGATTGTTAAGGTTGAATCTAGTAAAGCGGAGGGTTTTAGTGTGGGTGGGGATGAAGTTTTCTGTGGGTTCTTCTTCTGTTATCACACGATCTGTGCATATTCTTGCAATTGAACCCTAATAGGGTAAAGTTAGCACAAGCAAAAAGGTTGTCGTTAGAACTTGGAGTGAAGAGATTGGAGGCGTTAAAATCAACTCCATTAGCAAGGATAAGATTACTGGGGAGACTTTGAACAGTCGGATTAACTCTAGTTTCCCCCATGGTCATGAGGGTGATACGGTTATGGTGATTGATAAGGAAGTTGATGATGATCTAGAGGGAAGATGGCATAATTCTATAGTGTTCAAAGTCTTGGGCTTTCCGATTGTTTTTCCAATCATGGAAAGGAAGATAAGGGAACTCTAGAAGTGTGGCGAGAACCTACTGTTCATTGATCTAGATAACAACTACTTCATTGCTAGATTCAAGAGCGAGAATGAGCTTATGATGGTTCTCACAAGGGGACCTTGGACAGTCTTTGGGAGGTGTCTTATTATGAAACGCTGGACACCGGAGTTTGTTACTTCTAATCCCATTATGTCGGCGCTCACATAGATTAGGATCACAGGAATTCCCATGAAGTGGTACCATGAAGCTATCGTTTGGAGCATGACTGAAGCGATAGGGCTTCCAATCACCATTGATCCAAAAACGCTTCAGTTTAACAGAGGAAGATTTATCCGCATCTATGTAGAAATCGATCTCAATAGACCTTTAAAGAAGGATATCTTCATCAATGGGAGAAGATGCCCTATTGAGTATGAAGGTTTCGATATAAGCTGCTTCAAATGTGGTAGATACAGTCACTATGCATTTTAGTGTGAACTTGGAGAAACCCCGAGAAACCAGGAGAATGAGGCTATAGAAGCTACTAAGAGGAATGCGGACGTTGAGTGCATGGGAGCGACTGTCAAGTGATTGTACGCCACACCCTCCTCCGGTTATGGTGGATGAAAGTTCCGAACTATGGACCGTGGATGCAGGTGGCAAGACGAAGCAGAGCTCAGAAAGGAAAGAGCAATCAAGGGCTATCTCGGGACCGGTTGCGAGTCATGCAAGGAAGGTTAGCAGCCCTATCCAAGGAAGGGATTTACAAGCAAAAGGTAAGTCAATATATTCAGCTATCAAAGGGACTTAGAAGGATTCTGTGGGATCCAAGTAGTGGGCCAAGCTAATTTCGGTAAGAGAGTGCTAGAGAAAGGTAACTCCTCAAGTGGGCCCATTCAAGAGTCTAGCCCACCTACTAGTGATCATGTTCAAGGCATTTGCAAAGGCCCGACTTCTAAAGAAAAGCAACCAGGAAGTGATAAGTGTCAGGGTAATACGTCATTATCTCCCACCTTTGTAGCTACTGCAAGTAATGAACAAGTAAGCAGCAGGCTTGAGAGCAAGTAGAGAACACGTAACAAAGTTAAAAACGACGCCAGAAGAGTTGCTTGGAGGGCTAAGAAGGTTGAGGAAACGGGGCTCGAAACAAGTTCGCTCAAGAGACAACGCCATAATATCTCATCTTCATCTGAGATACTATGTAGTGAAGCTAGGTCTATTGCTGGAAGTACAGTCCCAGTTGAGTGCTCGAACTAGGGTCACCCCCAAGATTCCATTCCTATGGAGCATGCCATTTTGGGTAAGATCCCTTGTACTTCTTAGTTTGTTTATGAGGCTGGTGCCCATCAAGGATCTTGCTTGTCCGGTGACACTGGGAGTTGATAGTCTTATTGGTTCACAAGCGGTATCTTGACTACGACGGACGAAGAGATGATGGAAAGTTGTGGTAATAAGGAGGTTGCGGTTGTAGGAGTGATGGGTAAGTAGTTTCCCTAATCGCCTGTTCCTCCCTCTCTTTTTATTGTTATTATGAATTGTCTTTTGTGACCATTTGAGTTATTTTGGGTGCTTCCGTGTTGAAGCCGGGGGTTTTAAAAGGAGGCGTGTGATTACTTTGGAAAAGTGAGAAGATTCATCTCAGTATTGTGGGTAGTAGTAAGTGGTTCGTACATGATAAAGTATCTGAAGATTTTAATGTGTACAAGCTGATAATGGTTA
>BSUD01000003.1:108986386-109309568 GCA_033239045.1 Fagopyrum esculentum
CCTCGAATGTAAGTAGGCATATGGAGTATTGGAATGCCCTAGATAGTGAGCTTACTACTGTCTCAGATCCCCTCATCATTGGAGGTGACTTTAACTATATTCGCTTTATTTATGAGCGGCAAGGTGGTTCGGGGAAGTTACTTGCGGACTTTGATGTTTTTAATGATCTTGTTCTAACCCATGGTTTGATCGATCTTAGGTACACTAGTGCGGACTTCACTTGAGATGATCGTAAGTCATCCAAAAGGAATGTGCTTAAGAGACTAGATGGAGTTTTCATGAACCAGGAAGGACATATGGATTGGCTAAACGCGCATGTCAGACACCTTGCCCGATTCCCTTAACATCACACCCCTCTCCTTTTGTCCGTGGATCCCGCAACAACATGTAGAAAGGAGAAAAGACCCTTTAGATTCGAGGCATCATGGATGACCCATTGTGACTTCCAACCCATGGTGGAGATGTGATGGTTCACTAATCCGGAGGTTAGTAAGGCCCTTCCCATTCTTAAAAATTCTCTTATTAACTGGAATAGGTATATGTTTGGTAATGTCTTTCTTAGGAAACACGAAGTGGTGACCAAACTAGCTAAGGTTCAAGCTAGGATTTGTCGTGGTAGTACCCCTACTCTAGTTAAGGAGGAGAGTTCTTTGAAGGCAAAGATTGAGATTGCTTTGGAACAGGAAGAGACTATCTGGTTTTTGAAATCCCGTGAGTTATGACTCCAACAGGGTGATAGGAACACCACCTTCTTTCACATGTCTACTATCATTCATAGGGCTCAAAATAGAGTGATGGGTATTCTGTTGGATAATGAAGAGTGGGAAGAAGATCATACTAGACTTTATAAACATGTTGTTGATTACTTCAGAGAACTCTATAGCCTTGGTGATGCGTAGTTTCTTCCGTCTAGTAAGATGTCTACATTGGATTTTCCTCTAGTAGAGGCTTCAGAGTGGGCTAATATCCAAAAACCGATTAGTATGGAGGAAGTGTTGATTGCTACGAAGAGTATGGGGGCCTACAAAGCACATGAAGTTGATGACTTTAAGCCGGTGTTCTATGAGAATGTTGGAGTGTAATAGGTCAGTTGATGAAAGAAGAAGTTACCCGCTTCTTTTTGTGCAATGAGGAGAGGTTGAGACGTCACATTAGTTGATTTGATGAATGCGGTAGCTGTAGACAATGTCTAGAGACCTTCCTTCACCTCTTCAAGGACTGCTCGAAAGTAAGCTCCATGTCGAGGTCCTTACAGGCTGGCTACTAGATTGATGATTTCTTCACTGCACAATTCTCGTCCTAGTTAAGAGGTAATGTGCTTTCTAAAGTCTATGTTAATAATGATTATTTGTGGAGTGAGTTATTTGCAGTCGGTATTTGGCGGACCTAGAAGTGGAGAAATGAGGCTACCTCTACCAACATCATCTATGGAGGTAATAAAAGTCGGGATGTAAAAGAGACTACCAAGGAGTACATCCAAGTTTGGACAAGGCGGCAGGAGATTCATGGCCGACCTACTAGGAGCAAGATCAATGTAACTTGGGACCCACCGTGGGCTACATGAAAGTGAATATGGATGGCTTGAAGAAGGCTGATGGCTTAGCTAGCGCGGAAGGTGTTGTTAGGAATACATCATGCGATTGGGTGAGAGATTTTGGTGTAAACCTTGGGATATGTTCCGTTCCCATAGCTGAGTTATGGGGGCTGGTTCATGGCTTGAGGTTTACTTGAGAGTTAGGTTTCCGTTCGGTAATCGTTTAATTGGATTCCCAATTGGCTATCAATCTGATCAAGAATACCATAGCCTCTCATCACACTCTTGCTAGTCTGGTACATTTGTGCCAAGACTATATGAAAAGAGACTAGGATATCTAGTTTTGTCATGCCTACCGTGAGGCGAATAGAGTCGCGAATTTTATTGCTAGTTTTTCTTTAAACCTTCCTATTGGATTGAATGTATTGTTTGACCCGCCAAAGGGTGTAGTTGACCTGTTACTTGATGAAGTAAGGGGTCGGGTTATCCCCTGCTTGAGGACTACTTAACCTTCTTTCCTATTGTTTGACCCGCCAGATGCGCCGGAGACCATTGACTCTCCTTCACACCAATAAAAGAATAGAGAACCAAACTTATATGACTTATACTTTATTTCATTTTTAATAGGATCTTATAGAATATTTTTGTGTGATTGGTACCGATTTATGATCTAAATTTGAGCTTCATAGAGATTTTTTATTTGAGATAAGTCAGTGGGTTAGACTTGGTTTGTGAGGTACTCCATGAATATATTGTCGGTCATAAACAAATATTGGTTGGATAGATGGGGGTTCCGTATCTTACATTTGACATGTGATAGACACAGAGCACCTAGAAAGGTGAAAGATGCTGATCCCGATCACATGTCAAGTACTTGCCGGAAAAAGAACTCGAAGATGTGTATGTGCAAGTTTGAACTTGAGGTGACATAAGTTGAAAAACAAAAATGGACATTGAGAGTTTTATGTTGAGTCGAAAACCACTTTTGGGAAGCAAGTTCAGTGGACTCCAGTTACATTTCCTCATGTTGACATGGATGATGATGATGATTCCATGAACCCGAACCTAGTGTTGTTGAACATGTTTAGAGAAAGAATGGACGCAAACACACTCACCCCCAATGACGTAGATAAGATGACATCTTGCTTCGACGATATCGAGAACCCGAGGAGAACCACAATGAAGGAGACGTCATAAAAGGCCCATGCCTAGGAAAGGCTGCCGACCATGAGATCGGTGATCCGTACGATAGCGCTTGTATCAGATGACACACACTTTGTAGCGGTTAGTCAAACTTGTACATTATCTCATTTTAACATAATTAATAATCTACAATATCCCTTTGCACATTTTCTACTCCTTTGGCTCAAGGAGAATACCCCATTACCCGAGGTGGATCATATGTGGACTTACCATCACAATCCGAGCGTTGATGGATGGGATGTGCCGTACATTGAAAGGATATTTCGTTACATAGAGCTTCGTCATATTGAGTGTCCTCCAATACCCGAGCCAAGGACAAACGTTCTAGTTGAGTAGTAAGATTCACCACATTTGAAATCGTGATGTAATTAGTGATTTGCTCTATGACATTAAAGTTTTCAATATTTTACATAGTATCTATAAATTGAACTCAATATCCATACAAACCAAATTATCCATAAAATAGAAATCAATATACATACAAGCAAAAATATCCTTAAAATAAAACTCAATATCCATACAAAAGAAAGTATCCACAACCAACCCAATATCCATAAAAAATATCCAAATAATGCAAAATGTTTAATGATGTGATACCCGGGATTGAGAAGGAGCAATTGATGTCTAGTGTCTAATTGCCTCCTCAAGCATGAAGACTAGCTCATTAGTAGTATACGGTGAACCATGACCTAGAATATCACGTACACGATCGATCATGATACGAAGACACTGTAATGCCTATAATGACAGTTACAACCATCTAACGGTCATGTTGTAACAGTCGTTACCGTCATTTTGTAACGGTCGTTAACTAATGCTAACGACCGTTACAGGTATTTAAAAAAGAAATAGGTATTAACGACTGTAATGTTCAATACAGTCGTGTTGTAACGGTCGTTAGCTAGTGCTAAAGACCGTTGTACGCAACAATTTTTTTTTCCTGTTACAGTCTTGTAAAGGTCGTACGGTCATTTGTTATGCTTGTTACATCATATTCGTTACACTGTTTCGAATGTCCTAATGGTTGTTAGCTACTTCTAACGACCATTAGCACGTTCAAAACAAGTAACCAACATCTAGAGTGGTGTTTAGAATGGCAACTAAAAGGTTTTAACTTGTCAAATTAATAGTAAGGTGGGACGGATGACCTATTAAACAAAGTTCAAAACATTAGAGCGGTATTTTTTGTTTAGGAAAATGAACGCGTTTATAAAACTTAATAAAATAAAAATGTGTTGAAAATATTGTAAAAAATGCTCCTACTTGATTATATATATATGTATGGTTAGGTTGAGAATCACTTTTGTAGTAGGGAGTAGGATCTTTTAGTATCCACAGAATTTAATAATGAGCGGTCAATATTTATAACCATTATAAGCGTTCACGGGTGAGAATCATTGGATAAAATTGGAGAGATTTGCTGTCACTAAACATACTTTTAATTTAGGATATACAATAAATACATCTAAGGTTGAATTGTTAATTTTTACAATAGGAAGACATGGATGAAGCAACAAAAAATGTTATTGAAAATGTGGAAGAGATGTTCCAAACTGAATAACGTCTCTTATGAGGTGAAGTTCGTCCTAATTGTGGGTTAATTATTGAAATGATTGAAGAGATTGTTAACAAACCAAATGATCCGATTTTATTGGCAATTGATGAAGAAGATTTTGATTATGATGATTACGATGAGGATTGTGTACATTTGGGCAACATTGAGGTTGTTTTGGATCTTAATTGTGCTAATATGTTTCCTAATTCCCAAAAATCGTCCCCCCTACATTCCATCTATCTTCGAGAAGAGGACGACTCAATGTCAAGAAGGGGAGGATAATATGATCTGTAATGTAAGACCCCAACCTTTCGCCTTCACCGCCCCCGCGGTGAAGTGTGCCGCCCCTACGGTTAGCCACACCCGCAGCAGGGTCAGCCGCCCCTGCGGCTGACTACAAATCACACCCGATCTTTCTTTCGTTCGTTTTATCTTCTTTCCATAGATAGAAGATCCAATCTTCTATCTTATGGGCCGACTTCCTTATCTTCTCCGAGCCCTAGACGTCCTTTCCATCTATCTTTCCCGCCTCTACTATATATTCATGTCTTTTCTCCTTTTTCGCGTTTCTTGCTTACGTCTTCTTCAACCCTAGAGCGTTGCAACCTTGCTTCCTGTGACCTTGTTGAACGTGTAAGTTTTTCCTCCCTTGTTCTTCATCACGTTCATGTTGTGGATGTATGCTTATCCTTCTGTTTCATTTTCTCCTTTCGTTCTTCCTTTTCTTCTTCTCCAAGAATCAAGTTTGAACCTTGATTCTTGTTTGCATCCCCGTTGTTGATGTGTTGTTGTTCTCAGGCTCTTTTGGTTGAGTCTTGACGTGGTTGGATCAAAGGTTCGAGCTTTAGATACCTTGCTGAGAAATATCTAAGATAGAAGATCCGATCTTCTATTTTAGATACCTTGTTGTTCTCAGTCCGAGCAGACCATCCAAACTCTGGAGTTCAGAGTTTGAGCTCCGGTTTGGTTGAGAATATCCCCGACACGAGACGTCAAACGTTTCGGTGTCAAGGGAAAGCTTAGTCCAAAATACGTTGGAACTTTCGAGATTTTTGAGCGAGTTGGAGAGGCAACTTACAGACTTGCTTTGCCACCGAGACTTGAGGGTGTTCATCCGTCTTCCATGTGTCTCAGTTATGGGAGTAAATACTAGACCCGAAACACAATACCAGTCACGAGGATCTAGTGATCGACCCAGACAACACGTTCGTTGAGCACCCGATAGCTATCTTAGAGCGTAGTAAGAGACACTTGCGTTCGAAGGACATACCGGTGATGAAGATTCAGTGGTCGATGCGAGGAGCAGATGAGACGACTTGGGAGACAGAGGATAGTATCCAGAGGAACTATCCGGAGTTTTACGCTGAGCTTGATGCACCTTTAGCGTAGTCGTTTTGTTTAAGTTTTCTTTTGTTGCGTGGCATACACTTTTGTGACGTTTTGAGTTACATGCCCCGAGTGGGAATATATGAGTTGTGTTCAGATTATGTGTTGTTGTTATGTGATCATTCAGGCTGTTGCAAGTTTCGGGACGAAAATTCTTTTTAGGGGGATATGATGTAAGACCCCAGTCTTTCGCCTTCACCGCCTCCGCGGTGAAGTGTGCCACCCCTGCATTTAGCCGCACCCGCAGTAGGGTCAGCAGCCCCTAGGGCTAACTACATATCGCGCCCGATCTTTCTTTCGTTCGTATTATCTTCTTTCCAAAGATAGAAGATCCGATCTTCTATCTTATGGGCCGACTTCCTTATCTTCTCCTAACCCTAGACGTCCTTTCCATCTATCTTTCCCTCCTCTTCTATATATTCCCCTCTTTTCTCCTTTTTCTCATTTCTTGCTTACGTCTTCTTCAACCCTACAACACTACAGCCTTGCTTCAGGTGACCTTGCTGAATGTGTAAGTTTTTCCTCCCTTGTTCTTCATCACGTTCATGTTGTGGCTGCATGTGATAACGCGATTTATGTCTTAGTTTTAGGTAATCATTTAGATAGGTTTCAAACTCATTCATGCATGGTTTAGCACTAGTTCACGACGTTTGCATTCAATTCACGTACTTTGTCGAGATAGACGTCTACACGGACTTGTGCGTTGCTTTGTAGGTATATTGGGAGATTTAGGAGCTAAAACGATACGTTTGAGGATCGTTCGTCAAGATGACACGTCCTCGGACTCATTAGGATGCAAACTAAGGGCTAAGGAGGACTCATGGAACCTTGCCAACACAAGCCATGCACCAAACCATGGCTTAACGAGGCTAGGAGAAGCTTCTGGAGCAAACCACGGTCTAGACCAAGACCACGACCGTGGTTTTACCCGTGGATTTTGCCAGATTCTTGTGACAGCTGTGCCACGACTCTCATGGCCAGCTCATGCAAATTTGTTATAAAAGTGGTCCTTCATTGGCTGAGAAAGGCATCTTGGAGCAGCTCTCCATTATCCATGATCCTCTAACAAAAATATTCTCTCAACAAGAAGTCTTTCTAGGAAGGAAAGTGCCAAAAATGAAGAAGAAGAGCTCCATTGAAGGAGAGAAGAAGAACACACACCATTACCACACCTTGATAGTTTTTTTGTAGTGAAGAATTTCGGATTCTATTTCTAGAGTTGTATGAACCATTTGAACCTTCTTGTGGAAGGATTGTGAGTTGTTCTAATTCCATTTTCAGCTTGGTTTTCTTTTAAGTTCACTTGTTCATCTCTTTCTCTTCATTATTTTGCAAATGGATGTCATGATTTTATGTTTGGTTGTTTCGATTTCTATTATGAATGTTGTAGGCTAAATAGATGTGGTTCTAGGGTAAGGAAAAGATGGTTATGGCTAGGGCTATGATAGGATGGACTTAGATTTACCTTTGGATGACTTGTGTGCATGAACGTAGTTTCTGTTAGGAATCACGGCCAGTTCTTGCCAAACCACGGCCGTGGAAAGGTAGAACAAACCGTGATTTTCCTTGGTTCGATGGATCTAGTCTTAGATTGTTAGAATGTTGAAATCCTAAGTGTTTGTTGAGTTAAATCTATCCTAGGGTGACCTAGTGTTAGCAACTAAGTGTTAGGAGAGACTTACCCGGTAATCCTTACTCTTAGATTCCAAAGATAACAAACCCTAGGTAGTGGTGAGCCTCATAAGCCGACATTGGACTAAGTGTGCTGGATGGTTGCTTAGGACTAACCCTTCCGAGACTTACCCGGTGAGGATAGGTTAAACCCCTAGGTAAAAATCCGGTTTGAGTAGAATTCCGTCCCTTAGGTTCTTAGAGACTTACCCGGTGATGAGACCTTAGGAATGGACTAGTGGATCAAGAGACCTACCCGGTGATTGATCCCAATCTAGAAACACTTAACCCCAACATAGTTAATCCAAGGAATGAATAGATAGCTTGAGTCCTATGCCATAACCGGAACTTCCAACCCCTAGAATCCGTCTTTTCTTTCTTTGATCTTTATCTCGTATTTAGCTTGTTTGCTTGAGTTGATTTGTTAGCTTAGTTGATTGTTTACTTTGTATGAATTGTGATCTTTGATTGATCACCAAAAACCAACCAAAAACAGTTGAGATTTTCATTTCTTTATTTCTTTCTCTTTTCTTAACCTAGATCTTCACTAGACTTAATCATAAATTGAATCAATCTCACCTTAGTCTTTGTGTTCGACCTCGGAATACTATCCCTACTACAAACGTCCCGTACACCGCGGGTTCGCTAGGAGTTAGGAGAAATATAACGAGTATAAATTTAAAACCCATTTGCGCATCACGATCTTAGCGTAACAAGTTTTTGGCGCCGTTGCCGGGGACTAGGTCTAGATTGAGTCTATTTTGTGATTGATTGTAGTGTAGATCTTTCTTGTTGCTTTTGATCTCTTTTTGGTTTGTGTCTTTGCTTTTCAGGACATCCCACTCTTTAGGTGTATGCTAAGATCTCGTGGCAAGGATTTAGCTCCATTCGATCCCGAACCGGAGAAGACCCTTAGATCTAGATCCAAGAGCATTAAAAAGGGAAAGGAGATGGCCGGAAGAGACCTCCAAGCTGAATTAGATGAAGCCTTAGAGCAAATAAGGCTAAGAGATGAGCTCTTGGAGGAAGAAAGGAGACTTGCCAATGAGAGGCAAGAAGCAACTAGGAGGGAGATTGATGAGATTAGGCAAGCCCTTGTACAAGGAGAGCTTAATCGTCAACAACCTCCACCTCCACCACAACCGCAGCCGGCGGCGAATGTTAGGGTTGTACCCATTGCATTTGATGAGCTTAATCTTCATCACGTTCATGTTGTGGCTGCATGCTCATCCTTCTGTTTTGTTTTCTCCTTTCGTTCTTCCTTTTCTTCTTCTCCAAGAATCAAGTTTGAACCTTGATTCTTGCTTGCATCCCCATTGTTGATGTGTTGCTGTTCTCAAGCTCTTTTGGTTGAGTCTTGACGTGGTTGAATCAAAGGTTCGAGCTTTGGATCCCTTTATGAGAAGTTTCTGTCGAGAGAAACCTGACAGTGGTTGTTTTCATGATTTCCGCCCCCGCGCCTCTGCAGTGCCGCCCCTGCGGATTCCATTGCTGCTTCCCCTGTGCCCTTGTCCAGCCACCCTTGTGGTTCCTTCTACAGTAACTCCCGCTCTAGTGAGATACTTCCTTCCTTACTTTTTTTGTCCCTTTCCTTGATTCTTATGGATGTTCCTTACCCCTTGAGTATGTTGTAAGACTAAGGTTGAGCCCTTAGCTTGAGGAGATCTCGTAGAGGTCATTGAGATTAGAAGTTATGGACTTCTAGAAACCGTTTCGTTCCTGAATCGTGATGCTTGTATTAACATGATTTCTTTGCTCCTTTCCTGAGGAACACAGAGTTGTTCTTTGAGTTGTTGTTGAGCTTTGAGATTACCTTCGAGTGAGGTAAGTCCCTTGGACTTACTTAGCTTCATTTCGTATATTGGTTTGAGTGTTTTGGCTTGTTTGTGTTGTTTATCATGTTATAAAGGATAACCGGAATATGATTCACCTTTATAACCTTAATTTGCCGAAGTGTATGATAACCGGGCGGTGACCACTTGTCTAGTTCTACAAGAGACTAGAATGTGCTCTTAAAACCCAGACCTGTAGGTAACGAACAATACTGATTTATTCCTATTGGTAGACGAAAGCAAAGGCGAGTTCCCGGAGATTCTCGTGTGACAAAAGAAGTTGAATTAATAATGGATAACTTAATGAAAGATAATAACCGGTTGAGTGCGAGCATGCTATATGTTTTCTTTACCTTATGTGTGTTTGTGCCTTTACATTCTTTTTGATATTTAGAATGTTAGCTAACGGTTTATACCGATGTTGTAGATGTTCCTCAGGTTCAGGATGCTGCTGAGTGATCCGGATGGTATGGTCAGCCGGGGTTCCCGTACATTATAGAACGGGATCGGGGTTATGTTTATGTGGGTTGCTTTCCCTTTTGTTTTAAACTCCGCTGCGAGTTTTTTACGTTCTCCTTGGTTTAAACCTTTGGTTTTATATTCAGTTTTGGTTTTCATTTGTTTGTGCCTTGTTGTAAGATCCATTTTGTTGTTGCTACTCTGAGGGTCGGGACCCATTGTAAGATCCTAACCCGTAACGCTTCGAGTTCCCAAAACTTGAGGTGTTACAATATGGTATCAGAGCTCTAGGTTGGCAACAATGGCACTCAAAATCTTCTAAAGGTCAGATGAATAAATAAATAGAACCGCAAGGGTTCGAACGTTTTCCAAAAAGGGGTTTTGTTTCAAACTTGTTGGTCTGGGATAGATGTACGGGCGACCACCACTACCTCTGTGGATCTCAACAGTGTAGGTTCTTATATGTTGGCCTTGTATGCTTTTCCTGGATTTCTACTTCAGTTGTAGCGTGGCCTTATATTTATATATTCTTATATATCTATCCTTATAGCAGATGACGCGTATTAGAGCTACATCTGCTATGGGGCGAGGAAGGGGTGGACCACCACTTCCATCTTCCGTCCGTGGACGAGGACGTGTAGGAAGACCTCCACTAGCTAGAGGTAGGGGGCAAGCCTCAGTTGTTGATCCGCCTATCACTGAGGCATTTGTTGAGGATGTTGCTGAGAGTGTTGTTCTTGAGGCTGGGAACGGGACCGCTGCTAGATCCGGAGCATAGAGAGCCAACGACGGAGTCCGGTCGAGTATCTATAGGAGCTTCTACATATAGCGACATTGTGTAGAGAGTTGAAGAGGCTATCAGGACTGGAGGACCTACACCAACACCACCAGTTCCTGCGAGATCAGTTGAGGTTTCGTAGAGAGTGACACAAGTTGTTCCCCCGCTTGCTAGAGTTGTTGAGGTTGTTAGAGCGCCAGCTGAGGCGAAGAAGCCGAGTCCCGATAGTTGGTTAAAGGCTTTTGATCAGTTGAAGGTTTCCTGTTTCATGGGAAAGACAAGATTGGAGATGGAGTTGTGGCTAGGGTAACTGGATTTTACTATGGAGGCAATTGGTTGCCCATAGGGACGTCGAGTCAACATAGCACAAACGAAGCTGAAGGATCAGACTCATTCTTGGTGGAGGACCACTCACAGTAAGGTCGGAAATTATGAGCAGATGAAGACGGTGATCAGGGATCGCTACTGCCCTGCAACTATGAGGAGGGACCGTCTTCAGGATTTTCTTGAGGCTAGTTTCGAGGATTTGCCTATTGCTGAGATCATCAGCAAGTTTCAGGATGAGTTGTATTTGCTGGGTCCGTCTGCACCACCTGAGGATCAACACATTTATCTATTCTCTCGGAGATCGAGAGAGTGTACACGCTCTTATCTTGATGGTTTCCGTTGTGATTCTTTGATGGACTATCAGGATAGAGCTTCTGCATACGAGAGAGACCGACCGGGTCAGCGGAGAGCTTCTTAGACAGGAGGGTCTGAGAAGAGGCAGAAGACTGGATCAGCTAGTAATGGAGTTGGAGCAGCTGGATTTGGGCGTAGCTAGATGTTGGGACGTTCTGGTTTCTAGCAGAGTTTTGACAAAGGACGGTAGTGTCAAAATTGTGGAGGTGCAGGACACATCCAAGATGATTGCAAGAAGCCCACACTGACTTGCTTTTCCTGTGGCAAGCCAGGACATAGAGCTGCGTTTTGCCGTCAAGCCAAGACGCTATCTCAACAGGGTTCTTCACTTGCTAGTATTAAAGGAGGAGGATAGAGGTCTTAGTATCAATAGCAGCAGCAACAAAGAGTTCTTGGTTCAATGCTCCTCAAGGTTCCACTCCAAGAGGTAGAGGATGAGCTGGTGGTTTAGCAAATACCAGGATTGCATCAGCGAGAGTGTATGAGCTGAGGAGTGTTGTAGAGCCGACAACGCCAACGACCACATGTACCATTCATAATAATGGTTTTCATGTCAAAGTTCTTTTCGATACTAGTGCAACACATTTAGTTACCGTAGAAGGTAGACCCTTCTTTATAGGATTACCCGATGGGGGTAAGATTCGAGGTACACGAGAGGTTCGCGATTGCCTTATTAAATTTGGGAGGTCGCGATTGTCCAGCTGACTTCTTTGTCATGTTATTAGTACATGAAGAAGTTATTCTGGGCATGGATTGGATGGATCGACATCGAGCAGTTTTGGACATCGGCAAGAGGATAGTGACAGTAACTAAAGATGGAGGCCATGTTGAGATCTTTAGAGGCTGGGATCTCGGGAAGACTGGTACAATCATTAGTGCAGTGCAAGCTGCGAGACTTATCAATTAGGGATGCAAGGCTTTTTGGTGCAATGCCATGAAGGATAGTACGAGTCCAGCTTTGGAGGAGATTCTAGTAGCTTGCGAGTTTTCCGACGTTTTCGGAGAGCCATCAGGTTTACCTCCACAGAGGAGTGTAGACTTTGACATTTTGCTAGAGCCCGGTACGAGACCGATCTCTAAGGCTCCTTACCGTATGACGCCTTTCGAGATGCTTGAGTTGAAGAAGCAACTCAAGGAGTTAGTAGAGAAGGGCTTCATCCGCCCTAGTGTGTCTCCTTGGGGCGCACCAGTTCTTTCATCAAGAAGAAAGACGGGTCAATGAGGTTATGTATCGACTACCGAGAGCTTAACAAGGTGACGATCAAGAATAAGTACCTATTGCCCCGTATCGACAATCTTTTAGATCAACTGCATGGAGCTTCAGTGTTTTCGAAGATCGGTATGAGATCTGGATATCACCAGGTAAGGGTGAGAGAGCAGGACAAAGCCAAGACGACATTTCGGACCATGTATGGCCACTTTGAGTTTGTAATGATTTCATTCGGGCTTACGAATGCTCCCGCAGTCTTCATGGAGTTGATGAACAACATCTTCATCGACTTCATAGACTAGTTTTTAGTTGTCTTCATAGATGACATTCTAATTTACTCTCACAGCAAAGAGGAGCATGCAGTATACTTTAGGATCGTTCTTCATGTCTTACAAGATAGGGAGCTTTACGTCAAGCTCTCTAAGTATGAGTTTTAAATGTCCGAAGTATCATTTCTTGGTCACATCATTTCAGCTGAACGGATTAAAGAAGATCCGGAGAAGATCGAGTTAGTAGCATCTTGTCCGCCTCCTAAGAACGTCAAGGAGGTACGCAACTTCTTAGGATTGACGGGCTACTACCGACGTTTTGTTGAGGGCTTTTCAATTATTGCTCGACCGCTCACTTCCTTGCTGCGGAAGTCTACGAGGTTCGTATGGTCCGATCTGTGCCTGGAGAGCTTTCAAGAGCTGAAGAAGAGGTTGACCTCTGCTCCTATCCTAGCTCAGCCAGGGGGCATTGAGGACTTCGTAGTTTACAGTGACACATCCAAACTTGGCTTGTGATGTGTTATGATGTAGAAGGGTAAGGTGATTGCTTACGCGTCGAGACAACTAAAGACGTACGAGGAAAATTACCCTACCCATGATCTTGAGTTGGCTGTTATGGTTCATGCTTGGAAGATTTGGAGGCATTATCTGTACGGAGCTACGTGTTAGATATTCACACACCACAAGAGTCTCAAGTACATATTCACTCAGCAGGAGTTGAATAACCGCCAACGGATGTTCGCCTCTAAGCGTGCGTGCAATCAAGTCTTAAATTTATAAAACTAGAATAAAAGCAAGCGAACCCGCAGTGTACGGATCGACGTAGATTAGAATATATTCCAGAGTCTCGATCACAGGGATTTGGTGAAACAAAACCCAGTCTCAAGTTATCGAGCAATAAAAAGGTAAAGCTTTGCAAATATTGGGAAAACAGCAACCCTAAAGATCCAGGTATCTAATTGTGGCAATCGATTCAAGATATACTAAAGAACTTAGGACAGAGTTAAGAGTTGCAAAGGTATACTAAAATAAAGCAATGTACGGTGAAGTTCCAAGGCTTTGTATGACTTATCTAAAGACACTTTCTATAAAGGTTGTTGAGGCTTCAGTATAGAAAGGATCTATGGACAAGAATTAATCTCAAATAACCAAACTTGTAACCCAAGGATCAAGAGGAACTAAAACGATTAAGGTTGTGACATTCGAAATCGAAATAGAGGGTGATGAGTCTCACTACTACCTAGAAAAGGGTAAACCAAGACTAGATTAAAGCTAATCTTTAACCTTGGATCAAAGTAAAAGCAAAGTTCGTAAACTGAGGTAAATGACGGTCAGATCTTGCTATTCCACGGCCGTGGAACTCCAAGAACAAGCCGTGATTTGGGTTCGTCGACGAGATATCTCTAACTCTTGGGATCCAATCAATTTACGATCGATCTATCATCATCTAAGCCACAACTATCAACCCTTCACCTTAGAATTGCTAAAGGGTTTTAGCCAACAATCATTGTCATGATATCAATATTCAAATCAAAGAGAATAAAAGATGAAAACCCTCAAATACTTAATAAAACTTCAAAACCAATTCTCAAATCCGTAACACAAGAAGCAATGTTTGATGGATTCAGAGTGTATAACACAAAACCTCACAAGAATCTAAGGTAAGTATGAAGAACAGGTTGTCAATCTGTCTTCAATGCCAAAACCTAACAAAGACGTTAAAACCTTCAGCGATCTTCAATCCACCCTAGGCAAGAATGCTCCAAGCAAAGTAAGCGGCCGTCAGCGTCTCCGCGGGATCAAACGCAAATGTTGCGTGATTAAGCGAGCGTAAGCGCGGATCCCCAGCACTCTCTTTTGTGACCTTTTTATAAGACGGGACAGAAATAACCGTCCAGGCCCATCACGTAAATAACGTAGCAAATAAAGACTCGTCAAAAGATCGCCTGAATCACGGTCTCAAGGGTTTCCACGACCGTGGTTTAGAGCGTGGAAATGGATTACGGTTTCTTGTGACTTCCACAACCGTACTTTAGGCTGTGTAACTTACTGGAATACTCCACGCTCATGATGCCAAGATCCACGGCCGTGGTTTAGAGCGTGGACTCTTCTACGGCCGTAATTCCGGGCGTGGAAGTGTAGAATACTTGTGGTTTCCTTTGTGTCGTGACATTCTTCATCCTAGCTCCTTCCTTAGCTTCCTTGATGTGTTCCTAATCCTCAAATATGATCGATTTCTCTCTTTTCTCTCTCAGTAGCTCCCATTTAGCTCCTTTTTGCCTACAATCAACACAAAGCTAGAGTAGACATCCATATCGACAATAATAGAGGAACAAACTAGTAATTTCTTCTAAACTTCATTTATGTACACACTAATGAGGGAAAAACAACCAGAATAAGTGCCTAGAATATCGCAATATTTCATTCTAGCAAAATACCCCATACTTGTCACTTGCTTGTCCCCAAGCAAAGTCTTTTAAAAGCTTAGAATACGAGTTAGAATGAAATATGCATGCAATCTCAAAACAAAAACATCCTTTAGGTAAATGTGCTTTTAGTCAATAGATCATCCTCAAACCTTGCTTCATTCATCCTTGAAAAACACTTGTATACATAAACCAAAGAATATAAAGTAAAGAAACATCACAAGTCGCTTAAACTTTAAGACAAACATCATAACCTTCAAGTATTGTCAAAATCAAGCATAAGAAATTTCAATTTAGATCACCAAGTCAAATAACATTCTTTTGATCTTAAGGACTTTCAAGTAAGGTCTAGAATGCGGAAGGGAGTAAAACTTATAAGGGATGTGGTGCATAAATCCGGGAAAATGAATAACCCAACTCCTTTTTTATTTTTACTTTGAATTGCAACGCCATCAACTTTGGGCTTTGCTCTCTTCTTTTTCACATTATTTTTCGCCTTTAGTTTTTGAAAGATGGACAGAGGTGCACAAAAACCGAAGCCTAGGAGATTGGCGTTTCTCAATTTTGAGATGCCTCAAACCCTTGATGCACATACCATAATTCGTTAGGAATATCGCTCAATCCGACTTTGGCAAGACACAAACATCCGGCTATGTGAATGGTGCCGAGTTACTCATCGTCATGATTGACTTCCCCAAACCTATTTTTTTCTATTCTTTGAATGCGAAAATTTGCTTTCATGGCCCTCCCACATCAAACATGCCAAATATCAACTCCTCCAAATTCCCGGATAGGTAAGGGAGGTAATTACTTTCATTGTGGGGCTAAGTGATCAAAGAAAGAAGAAAGAAAATCGAATTGCCTTAATCATTTCATAAAGAAGTATAAGAACTCATCATGTGATTTCAACCTCAATTTCTCAATATGATTTAGATAGAACTTTCAGATTATGAAACTTGCAAGAAAGGATAAACAACACATTCAATTTCTTTTCAATTCATTATTCCATTTAAGCATAGAATTGTCATCAAAAACTGATTCCACAAGTAAGAACTATCATAGAAGTCATCTCTAATCTTAGAAGCACAAGAACTCTTTCAAAGTTTTCAAAATTTTGCAAATTTTTATGGGTTTTTCAAACTTTTTCATACAATGCAATAATGAAACGTGTGACTATGAAAATGAAACATGCAAAGTGTTATGGATAGAAGCAAGCAAGCAAATGTAGTAGAGTTATTACAACACATAGTCACAGCCAACCCCATACTTAGAACATACATTGTCCTCAATGTTCGAAAAATAAATAAAGAAAAGAAGAAAAGAAAAATAAAATCACTAGAACGGTGGTGGGGCGGCTGAAACTGGCAATCCTCATGGCGCATCACTGTGGAGGTGGCGGTGGTGGAAACAGGGAGAAGTCGGAGCTGAAATGCCGCCCAAAGTCCTGCTCCTGACCTCCTCCCTTAAAACCATCATCTCCTCCTATCTCCTCCTCAACATCTGCAGCCGGTACCTCATCGGGGACGTAGGGAGGTGCTACTAGCCTATTCACATGCATAGCAGCGATGGTCTGCTTCCAATTATGGTGTCCAACCATAATGGAATACTCAGGGAGCCACGGGATGCCTCTACCTCCTCTCTCCTCCCATGGCATACCGGCGGTAGGTGGACCACGGTGCCTAGGGAAGATGATACCCCTCGTCATCAAACTATTGAGACCCAAAGGTCTCGCTGCAATCTTAGTACAAGCAGAAAAATCTATCCCCACCTGCCTAGCAATGTGGGTAACCATACCACCATATCCAATGTTGCTGGCTCTCTTATTCTTGAGCTTACTCATGGTGGAGGCTAAGAGGGTAGCACAATCAGCAGGTCTACCGTGCAACATAGAGTAAAGAAGGAACAACTCATTTGTCTTAATATTCTGAGGGGTCTCGGTCCTAGGGAAAAGACAGTGATAAAGGACTCTATGGGCTATCTTCAAGGCTAAGTGATAGATGAGCTTAGCCTTTGTGGTAGCTGGCTGCCAGCGGTCCTCGCTGGTATAGATCATGGCTATGTCCTCCCAGAAGTCCTTAGCGTATACACCGCTAGGAAAACGACCATTGAAGGTCTCTTGGAACCCAAAGAAGGATCCGAACTCCAATATCGAGAACTCGTAGTTCTCCTCCATCAGCCTAAAAGAAACTGTCCTGTCCATAGCACTATACTCAAAAGAAATCACAAACTCCATAGTGATCTCCTCATATGCGTCTTCCTTAATAGCGGAGAAGACGATCAAACCGGCTCTATCTAGAAGCCAAGTCAGGTCATTCACTACATTCAGCAGCTCTAACTCCTCAAGAACTAAGTAGAGCGGTCCTATGACCGCTCTCTTCTCGATCCTTTCTAAGGCATTGAGGTAATCCTCATGGATGGTTGGAATTCTATGAGGTGGGGGTGATGGTGGATCACTAGGGGGTGCTTGGGAGGAGGTGGAGGAAGTATTACCTTTCCTCTTCTTGCTTCTCTCCTTATCACATCAATTTCAAAGAAGAAGTCACGGTCTGTTCTACAGAAACCACGGCCGTGGAACCTACAAGGACCGTGGTTCGGCACTGTTTTGCTCAAATCTCAACAAATCAATCACCAAACTCAGCAAAGCCTGTCCTAGACTAATTTCAATCTCAATCCTATGCAATTCCTCTAAGTTCTTGCGAGAAATAGACCCGAATTGACAAAGTAGATAAATAGAAGAAAAACCTAGGTTTTTGAATCTTTGAATCCAAATTCCACCTTTTGTAGGGACTTTCCACTTGATTTGTTGATTGGATCTTGTAGATGATCGGAAATGCTTCACTTTAGCACCAAGAATCGCTCGAAACGGTTTCCGAACGAAGAAATGCGGGATGGGGAGGATTTTCGGCCTTTAGGTCTTGGAAGAGGGGCGTGGAATTGGGGAATGGGGTGTTTTTGTGAAGGAAGGTGGTTTATATAATGGCCGTAAAAATCTTTGAAAATTATGGTCACTCGGGGTGTTCCACGGCCGTGGAACTGTACGGACCCGTGATTTTTGATGATTTTTCTCAGATTTTGAAGAATTACGGTCACTGTAGCTTCCACGACCGTGGTTTAGGGCGTGGAACTCTCTGTATTGTGTCAAAACCCAAGTTTTGTCAATTCCTTCCAGCTTTTCCTCCTCCCATTGCCTACTCCATTGCTCCTACATCCAAAAACACAACATACCGGAAGGTATCGAAGGCAAAACAAAACAAAAAACGTCTAAACTAGTCTAATCTAAGAATGAAAAACGAAAGTGCAATAGCTTGAGTTGCCTCCCAAGTAGCGCTTGTTTAAGGTCCGTAGCTAGACCGTACCTGCGTCTATTCGAGTGCGGTAGGCGCAAACTCTTCATCTTGGAGCTTCGGTGAATACTTCTTGAGTCATTGACCGTTCACCTTAAAGCTTCCGCCCTTTTCACCCCATACTTCAACTGCGCCATGGGAAAAAACATGTTTGATTAGATAAGGTCCAATCCAACGAGATTTAAGCTTACCTGGA
Source organism: Fagopyrum esculentum (assembly GCA_033239045.1). Taxonomy (NCBI): domain Eukaryota; kingdom Viridiplantae; phylum Streptophyta; class Magnoliopsida; order Caryophyllales; family Polygonaceae; genus Fagopyrum; species Fagopyrum esculentum. Next base: position 109,004,931 of record BSUD01000003.1, read on the forward strand.
AAGAGCCGAAGTCTCGAATTGAAGAGGAGAACTTGATCTCCTTCCTTGAGGTCCTTTGGAATGATATGCTTATCATGCCAACGCTTCGCTCTCTCCTTATAGATTTTGGCGTTCTCGTAGGCGTTTAAGCGAAGTTCTTCAAGCTCATTAAGGTCCAAAAGGCGCTTCTCGCCCGCTTCCTTCATGTTGAAGTTCAACCATTTAACTGCCTAATATGCTTTATGTTCCAGCTCCACCGGTAAGTGACAAGACTTCCCATACACAAGGTTGTATGGTGTCGTTCCTATGGGAGTCTTGTATGCGGTCCGGTATGCCCACAATGCATCATCTAGCTTCAAAGACCAATCTTTCCTTGTCTTCGAAACTGTTTTCTCTAGGATTTCTTTAATCTCCCGATTTGAAATCTCCACTTGTCCACTCGTTTGTGGATGATAAAGGGTGGAGATCTTGTGAGTCACCCCATACTTTGCTAGTAGAGCTTCGAATTGTCGGGCAATGAAGTGAGAGCCTCCATCACTAATGATAGTTTGCGGCGTCCCAAACCTTAGGAATATAGTCTTGTTAAAGAACTTAACCACAACCATGGCATCATTAGTTGGAGAGGCAATTGCTTCAACCCATCTCAAAACATAATCCACAGCTAGAAGTATGTATTGGTTTCCACAAGATGATGGGAAAGGTCCCATGAAGTCTACTCCCAAACGTCAAAGATCTCTACCTCCTGAATGTTGTTAAGAGGCATTTCGTTTCTCCTAGATATGTTCCCTGTTCTTTGACAAGCATCGCAGCAGGAAACAAAGGTTTGCACATCTTTAAATAAAGTAGGCCAAAAAAATCCAGATTGCAATACCTTAGCGCTAGTCTTGTTCGAGCTAGCGTGTCCTCTACAAGGTAGTGAATGACAATGACGGATGACGCTTTGCATCTCGTCTTCCGGCACACATCTTCGAATGATTCCTTCAGGACCTCTCTTGAAGAGGAGAGGTTCATTCCAAAAGTATTCCCGGACATCCTTAAAGAACTTCTTCCTTTGTGCATAGGATAATCCGGGTGGTATTTCCTGACAAACCAAATAGTTAACAAAATCAACAAACCATGGTTCGTTACCTTTAGTTATCTTGTCGATACACTCCTCTATGATGTGTAAATGCTCGTCCGGAAAGGAGTCATCTATAGGTAGATCGTCGTCCTCTAGATGTGATAGACGACTCAAATGATCCGCAACAGAATTTTCCGAACCCTTCTTGTCACGGATCTCTAGATCGAACTCTTGTAGGAGAAGAATCCATCTAATCAGCCTTGGTTTCGCATCCTTCTTTGCAAGTAGATACCGGATCGCAACATGATCCGTGTATACAATCACCTTTGCACCTACAAGATAAGAACGAAACTTTTCAAAAGCATAAACAATTGCTAGAAATTCCTTTTCAGTAGTGGCTTAGTTAAGATGTGCTTCATCTAGTGTTTTGCTAGCGTAGTAGATAGCATGGGTTCGTCCTTCCTTCTTTTGCCCAATCACAGCTCCTATAGCTACGTCACTTGCATCACACATAACCTCGAATGGAAGATTCCAGTCCGGAGGTTGGATGATCGGGGCTGAGATTAGAGCTTCCCGAATCTTATGAAATGCATCTAAACAATCCTGCGAGAAATAAAAAACTGCATCATTCATCAATAGATTAGTAAGCGGTTTTGATATCTTAGAGAAATCCTTTATAAAACGTCTATAAAAATCCAGCATGTCCTAGAAAGCTTCTTATCCCCTTCACCAAAGATAGAGGAGGGAGCTTTTCTATGGTTTCTATCTTAGCCTTATCCACCTCAATCCCTCTACTAGAGATCAAGTGTCCGAGTACATTGCCTTCCTTCACCATAAATTGACACTTCTCCCAATTAAGAACTAGGTTAGTGTCTTCACACCTTTGTAGCACAAGAGAAAGGTTAGAGAGACAATTATCGAAAGAGTAACAATAAACAGAAAAGTCGTCCATGAAAACCTCCATGATCTCCTCTATGTACTCCGAGAAGATGGCCATCATGCACCTTTGGAAGGTGGCTGGGGGTTGCAAAGCCCGAACAACATTCTCCTATAAGCGAACGTATCCCATGGGCACGTGAATGTGGTCTTCTCTTGATCGTCTGGATGAATCAGGATCTGAAAAAAGCCACTATAACCGTCAAGATAGCAAAAATGAGAGTGTTGTGCTAACCTTTCAAGCATTTGATCAATGAAGGGTAATGGGAAGTGATCCTTTCTAGTTGCATTGTTTAGCTTCCGGTAATCAATGCACATTCTCCATCCAGTCACGGTCCTTGTAGGAATGAGCTCATTGTTCTTATTGGTGATAACCGTCATTCCTCCCTTCTTTGGAACAATCTGTACGGGACTCACCCACTTGCTATCGGAGATAGGGTAGATGATACCAGCATCAAGTAGTTTAAGAATTTCCTTCTTGACAACCTCCTTCATGGTCGGATTTAACCGGCTTTGAGGTTGTCGTGAGGTTCTAAAGTCTTCTTCCATTAGAATCTTATGCATGCACAATGATGGCTTAATTCCTACTAGATCCTATATAGTGTAACCTAAGGCTTTCCTATGTTTTTTTAGAACAACCATAAGCTTACTATGTTCATCTTCGCTCAGATCGGAACTAACAATTACCGGAAAAGTAGAATTAGTTCCTAGAAATGCGTACCTTAGATGCGTGGGAAGTGGCTTCAATTCCATCACTATCGGAGTCCGCAATGCTTCCTTAGAAGTCTCTAAGGGTATATAAGTTGTTGAAGAAGGCTCAAGAGCATTGGTGGAGAGGACGTAATTTTTCTCGGAATTTCCCAAAATTACTGCACCACTGTTACTTCCACGACCGTGGTTTTGGGTGTGTGAGTCAATTACGGAACCTCTAATAGTTCCACGACCGTGGTTTTGGCCGTGTAAGTTACTGGAGTCCTCTGAATAGGTGATTACGGTCATGTTTGTGGAAACCACGGCCGTGGAATAGCACGACTGACCGTGATTCCTCACATCCTCTGACCTATCGTATAGCTTTTCAAATTCTTCTTCATGCACTTCCTTTAGCTCCTCCAAAGCTTCAATTTCCTCATTACATTCCTCTTCCTCTCCTTTCTCCGTAATGCTCATAGTGATCACCTTTTGCAATGGATCCTTGAATAGAATCGAGCTTACTTCCTCTCTAGATGCCTCTTGGTCATGGATGTTAAACATATCCTCTTCAAGAGTTGGCTCTTTCACCAAAGTAGAAAGAACAAGCTCTAATTTCTCCTCTCCTATGTCGAAGGCAAGTCTAGCATTCTTGCAATCTACCATACAACCGGAAGTTGCAAGAAACGGTCTTCCGAGTATGATCGGGACCAGACTATCTGCAGGAATGTCAAGCACAACAAAGTCTATTGGAACATAGAACTTACCAAGCTTGACCGGGACGTCCTCAATGATACCGACGGGACGAGTTATGGATCGATCCGCCATGTATAGCGTCATCTTCACCGGTTTAGGTTTACCTAAACCGATTTTCTTGCACAAGGCAAGCGGTATGATGCTAACGCTTGCTCCTAAGTCACATAATGCATCATATGTGACATCTCCAAATCCGATTGGAACACAAAATGACCCCGGATCCTTCAGCTTTGGGGGCATCTTTTCCTTCATTGTTTTGATGAGATCCGACAATTCCAAACTCATCTTGACTTCTCCAAAGTCTTCCAGTTTCCTCTTGTTAGAGAGGATCTCCTTTAAGAACTTTCCATAAGCTGACATACCTACAATTGCATCAATGAAAGGTATATTAATATGCAGTTTGCTCACGAGTTCAATGAACTTACCGAATTGCTTGTCTAGACGCGCTCATGCTCTAGATTATGGAAATGGTAGGGGAGGTTTGTAAGCTGGAGGAGGAATGTAGATATTCTCCTTCTCCTTCCCCTTTTCTTTCTCCTTTTGGACGAGAACTTCAACAAACTTAGGCTACGGGTCGGTGGTTGTTGCTCCGCTCCTAGTTGTGATAGCCATCACCCTTCCTTTCGGGTTATCCTCCGTCTTTCCTGGAAGTTTTTCTTGATTTCTAGGAACTTCTTCATCATTGCTAAACATTTGGTTTTCTAAAACCTTTTGAGCTTTATCAACCTTAGTGATGTCACTCTCTAGCCCTTGAAGCTTTCCCAAAATCGTTTCTAGCATGGGATCGGACTTCTCCTTTCCCGAAGTACTTCCACTATTAGATGTTTGCCCCTGGCTTTTCAAAGGAATGGAAGAAGAAAATGGTGGAGTTGGTGAATTTCCTGAATTGGGATAAAAATTACCGGAATTTTGTTGTTGGTTGGAACGCCAATTGTTGTTGTTTGAACTCCTATTGTTGTTCTAATTTTTATTCCGGTTGTTGTTGTTCCAATTGTTCCGGTTGTTGTTCCGGATGTTGCGATTGGTATTCTCATTCCCATTATAGTTATTGTTGTTTCCTAAATAACCAACACCTTTCTCCTTAGGCTTTTGAAAGCTAGACTTGATGACTTCCTTCAATTCTTTAATCTCGGTGTTGAGAGAAAACATTTGAGTTTGCGCAGCTTGTGTTAGCTTCGCTCCTTGCTCCACTTGGTTAGCTTCCGCCTTCCGGTGAGAGTACTTCTCAATGACTCGGGCTTGCTTCTCAACAAAGTCCCAAGCATCATCTTCCCTCATGTCCATGAATGAACCACATGAAAGGGATTGGAGCTTGAATTGTGTTTCCACATCTAGCCCCTTGTAGTATATCTCCAACAACCCCAATTTGGAAATGCCATGGTGTGGGCAATCCAATAGTAAATCCTGAAATCTTTCCCAAGACTGAAACAAACTTTCATTAGATCTCATAGAAAAAGCATTGATTTTACCTCTCAACTCCGTTGTCTTGGATGACGGAAAGAACTTGGTTAGGAACTCCGAAGATAGATCCTCCCATGTGTCGAGTCTTCCATTCGGAAGAGCTTGATACCAAGATAAAGTCTTCCCTTTCAAAGAGAAGAAGAATGGATTGATCTTGTAATTATTGGTGGTTGCTTTCTTTGGCTTCATTGTCTCCATCATAATCTCAAAATTCTGTAAATGTTGATGTGGAGATTCAACACTCATTCCTCCAAACTAGCTTTGGCGAACGATGGTAATAACTTGTGGGTTAAAGCTAAACCCCTGAATATCGTCAGCATCAAAGTTCACACCTAGACGACGTGGTTGCTGAATCGGATCCATCCTTTGGCCAAGAGTTCTTGGCTCTTCATCTACACGAGCGGCTCTCACACCCCCAGCTGGGACACGAGGAGTTGCGGCTGGTATTGGATTAATCCGGACTGGATTGATCGATGGATCAATCTCCTCTAATGGTGGCATATCCGGATCGAATTCCTCATCATCGGATGATTCCACCCTAATGGACTTAGTTGGCTTCTTGACCTTCTTCTTCTTCTTCTTAAAATCATTCAGCTCCAACTTTTTGTCCAACATCATAGCCTTAAGTTCATCAATTTGGAATTGATGACTTGTTTCCGCATCTCTACGAGCTTTCTCACTCAACCTAAGTTGACGTTGAGATTCGTCTAATTCCGCTTGGACATCTCTCTCTTTATTTTCAGCCATCTTTCTTTCCTTGGCTTTCTTCCTGAGAGTATTCTCAAGTTCCGGATCGAAAGGTACGAGGTCTTTGTTTGATCTAGACCTGTGCATATACCTAAAAGAATGTGCAAATAACACTCACAAGAGATATCAAATAACAAGAGCAAAGCTCCCAAGCTCGACAACCGAAAACCGAAGTTTGGTTTGGACCAAATCCCCGGCAACGGCGCCAAAAACTTGTTCGCCTCTAAGCGTGCGTGCAATCAAGTCTTAAATTTATAAAACTAGAATAAAAGCAAGTGAACCCGCAATGTACGGATCGACGTAGATTAGCAAATATTCCAGAGTATAGATCACAGGGATTAGGTGAAACAAAACCCAGTCTCAAGTTATCGAGCAATTAAAAGGTAAAGCTTTGCAAATATTGGGAAAACAACAACCCTAAAGATCCAGGTATCTAATTGTGGCAATCGATTCAAGATATACTAAAGAACTAAGGACAGAGTTAAGAGTTGCAAAGGTATACTTTAATAAAGCAATGTACGGTGAAATTCCAAGGCTTTATATGACTTATCTAAAGACACTTTCTATAAAAGTTGTTGAGGCTTCAGTATTGAAAGGATCTATGGACAAGAATTAATCTCAAATACCCAAACTTGTAAATCAAGGATCAAGACGAACTAAAACGATTAAGGTTGTGACACTCAAAATCGAAATAGAGGGTGATGAGTCTCACTACTACCTAGAAAAGGGTAAACCAAGACTAGATTAAAGCTAATCTGTTACATTGGATCAAAGTAAAAGCAAAGTTCGTAAATTGAGGTAAATCACGGTCAGATCTTGCTATTCCACGGCTGTGGAACTCCAAAAACAGGCAGTGGTTTGGGTTCGTCGACGAGATCTCTCTAACTCTCAGGGTCCAATCAATTTACGATCGATCTATCATCATCTAAGCCACAACTATCAACCCTTCACCTTAGAATTGCTAAAAGGTTTTATCCAACAATCATTGTCATGATATCAATATTCAAATCAAAGAGAATAAAAGATGAAAACCCTCGAATACTTAATAAAACATCAAAATCAATTCTCCAATCCGTAACACAAGAAACAATGTTTGATGGATTCAGAATGTATAACACAAAACCTCACAAGAATCTAAGGTAAGTATGAAGAACAGGTTGTCAATCCGTCTTCAATGCCAAAACCTAAGAAAGAGGTTAAAACCTTCAGCGATCTTCAATCCACCCTAGGCAAGATTGCTCCAAGCAAAGTAAGCGGCCGTCAGCGTCTCCGCGTGATCAAACACAAATGTTGCGTGATTAAGCAAGCGTAAGTGCGGATCCCCAAAACTCTCATGTCTGACCTTTTTATAAGACGGGACAAAAATAACCGTCAAGGCCCATCACGTAAATAACGTGGCAAATAAAGACTCGTCAAAAGATCGCCTGAATCACGGTCTCAAGGGTTTCCACGACCGTGGTTTAGAGCATGGAAATGGATTACGGTTTCTTGTGACTTCGACGACCGTACTTTAGGCCTTGTAACTTACTGGAATGATCCACACTCATGATGCCAAGATCCACGGCCGTGGTTTAGAGCGTGGACTCTTCTACGGCCGTAATTCCAGGCGTGGAAGTGTAGAATACTTGTGGTTTCCATTGTGTCGTGACATTCTTTATCGTAGCTCCTTCCTTAGCTTCCTTGATGTATTCCTAATCCTTGAATATGATCGATTACTCTCTTTTCTCTCTCAATAGCTCTCATTTAGTTCTTTTTCGCCTACAATCAACACAAAGCTAGTGTAGACATCCATATCGACAAAAATAGAGGAACAAACTAGTAATTGCATCTAAACTTCATCCATGTACACACTAATGAGGGGAAAACAACCAGAATAAGTGCCTAGAATATCGCAATATTTAATGCTAACAGCGGAGATGGTTGGAGTTTATCAAGGACTTTGACCTTGAGATCTTAGACCACCTAGGGAAGGCGAATGTGGTAGCTGATGCCCTTAGTAGCTTCTCGCCACTTAGCGTGCGTGCAAATAAGCTTTAAATTTATAAAACTAGAAATCAAGCAAGCGAACCCGCAGTGTACGGATCGCGCGTAGTTGAGCAAGAATTCCAGAGTATCGAACACAGGGATTTGGGGGGTTAAATCCAGTTAAGATTATCAAGCAAGTAAATGTATGGAACTTTTCAAATTATTGGGAAAACAACAATCCTAAAGATCCAAGAATCCAGTTGTGGCAATCGATTCAAGATATACTAAGGATATAAGGACAGAGTTGAGGTTTGCAAAGGTATACGGATGTAAGGTAATCGACGGTGAAGTTCCAAAAACCTTATATGACTCACCTATAAGACATCCTCTATAAAGGTTGTTGAGGCTTCAGTATAGAAAGGTTCTAAAGACAAGAATTAATGTCAAATACCCAAACTTATAATCCAAAGGTCGAAACTAACTTAACCGATTAAGGTTGTGACACTCATAATCGAGGTAGAGGTTGTTGAGGCTTCACTACCACCTAGAAAAGGCAAGCCAAGACTAAGTTAAAGCAAATCTTTAACTTTGGACTAAAATAAAAGCAAGTTCGTATACTTAAAGGAAATCACGGTTAGTTCTTGAGGTTCCACGGCCGTGGACTCAAGAACAGGCCGTAATTTAGGGTTCGTCGGCGATTTTCTCTAATTCTCAAGGTCCAATCTAATTACGATCGATCTATCATCATCTAAGCCACAACTATCAACCCTTCACCTTAGAATTGCTAAAGGGTTTTAGCCAACAACAGTCATATTAATATCAATTTTAAGATTTAAAAGATTGAAAGATGAAAACTTCCGAAAACCTTCAATAACTATCAAATCAGTTTCAAAGTCACAATCAAGAACAAATATCGTCACTAGATTCAGAATAGAACAAATAAACACAATCTTAGATAAGAAGGAAGAACGGGATGTCAATCCGTCTTCTAAATCAAACCTAAGCAAGAAGCGAAATCTTCTTGCAACAATCTTCCGAAGCTTCAATCTTCCGTAAATCCGGAAATCCCAATGACAAAGCGCAAAAATCTCTCAAACACAATCTCCGCCAAAATGCGAGATTAGGGCAAACTCCAAGCGCGAACGTAGGATACGTCTATGCGCAAGCGAAGGTGAAAGTGCGTCTAAGCAGAGGTGACGGAATTTCTCGTCATCCGTCCTTTTATAGTGTAAGGTAAACTTCCGGCCCGACCCAATCTTTTAAAAGATCGTGGCTTAAAATGTGGCGAAAAAGATCTTCCACGACCGTAATTTAGAGCGTGAAAATCAACACGGTTTGAACCATCTTTTCCACGACCGTAGAAGTTACTGGAATGAACCACGCTTCCCTAGCCATGGTTCCACGACCGTGGAACTGAACGTGGAAAGTGGTACGGCCGTATTTTAGAGCGTGGTTTAGGGCAAGAACGTGATTCTTCTCTAGCCTCGTGCATTCCTCAAGTTAGCTCTCCTTTGGTTCCTAGAAATGCCCTCAATCCATGGACATACTCAATCAACTCATCCTTGCTCAATTCCGTTCGGAAATAGCTCTTAAGTACCTATAATCAACATAAAGCTTGTGTAGATCTCTATATCGACATTATAGATAAACTAGCTCACATATGCATCAATGCTCAATTGATGACTATCAATATGAATCAAATTCGCTTAGAAAACGTGCCTAAAATATCACAATATTTCATGCTAACAAATAACCCCATACTTAACACTTGCTTGTCCCTAAGCAAGGTCTCTCAAAAAGCTTTAGAACAAGAGTTAGGATGAAATATGTGTACCTTCTCAAAGCAATACTTCTTTTGGATAATGTGCCTTCTAACAATAGATCATTCTCAAACCTTGCTTCATTCGTTTATAAGACTTTCATACACTTAATCAAAGAGTAAAGAGTAAAGAAAGCTCATGAATCAATTAAACTTCAATACAAGCATCATAACCTTCAAACATTATCAAAATCAATCATAAGAAACTTCAATTTAGATCACCAAGTCATATAGCATATTTTTGATCTTAAGGACTTCCAAATAAGGTCTAGAATGTGGAAAGGGAAGGAAAACTTTAAGGAATGTGGTGCATGAATCCGGGAAAGTGGATATCTATTCTTTTCTTCTTCTCTTGCGGTTTCCGCAGCACTTTCAACTTAGAGCTTCGCTCTCTTCTTTTCATTTTTCGACTTTACTTTTGGAGTTATGGATAGATGTGCACAAAAACCGAAGCCTAGGAGATTGGCGTTTCTCAAATTTTATGAGATGCCTCAAACCCTTAGCGCACATACAATAATCCGCTAGGAATATCGCTCAATCCGACTTTGGCAAGACACAAACACCCGGCTATATGAATGGTGCCGAGTTACTCATCGTCATGATTGACTTCCCCAAACCTAAAATTTCTTTCTATTCTTTTGATTGCAATATTGCTTTCATGGCCCTCCCACATCAAACATGCCTTTTTCATTCACTTCTCCAAGTTCCCGGATAGGTAAAGGAGGTCAATATTTCAATGAGGAGCTAAAATGATCGAAGAAAGAAGAAAGAAAAAATCGAATTGCCTTAATCATCTCAACAAGAAGCATAAGAACTTATAGTGTGATTTCAACCTTATTTTCTCAACATGATTTAAGTAACATTCTTCACATTATGAAACTTGTAAAAGAGGTATAATCCATTCATTCAAATTTCTTTTCAATTCACTATTCTTTTAAGCATGCAATTGTCATCAAACTCAATTCACAAGTGATATTATCATAGAATTCATCTCTAACATTAGAAGCACATAATTTTTCAAAATTTTTCAATTTTTATGGGTTTTTCAAGTTCTTTTTCATGCAATGCAATAATGAAACGTGCAACAATATAATGAACATGCAAGATAGTCTCGATAGAAGCAAACATAGTGAGTAAGAGTTATTACAAACTTTTAGTCACACCCCACCCCATACTTAGAACAAACATTGTCCCTAATGTTTAAACAAAAGAAAGAAAAGAAGAAAAGAAAAAGAAACTCACAAAATGGCGGTGGAGCGGCTAAAGCTAACTGTCATCATCATCATCACTGCGGCGCTGGTGGAGGCGGGAATGGAGAGAAGCTAGGAACATAAAACCGCCCAAACTGCTGGCGGTAGACATCTCTCATCATGTGATCGAGGTCGTCCAAGCGTCCATCTCTAGCATCGGCTCGAATCTCCAATGCTCCTACTCTCTCCGAAAGACCAGTAGCCCAATCCGACATCTGCTCATACCATCCAGGAGCATGATTGTACCACTCTGGAGCGTCGGATGGTGCTGGTGCTGGTGCAGATGGTGTCTGTGTAGCCCATGGAGGTGGAGCTCCATACCATGCAGGAGGTGTCTCTGCCCAAGTGGGTCTCTCACTCACGCTGGCGCGGCGAGAAGACGAGCCTGAAGCTCTAGCTGGACGTGGAGAACGTCTAGGTACATCGGGGGCCGCATCCGGCTGATCCGGACACGTGTCAAACTCGTGCTCTGCTCCTCCTCCACTCTCATACTGATCTCTCATCTCCTCCTCCTCAACTACTGGCGGCGGTGGGACATATGGGGGAGCTGCAATCCTGTTCGCATGCATAGCAGCGAACGTCTCCTTCCAATTATGGCGTCCTGCCATAATGGAATACTCCTGTAGCCACTCAATACCCCTACCCGTCCTGCTCTCCCAAGGCATGGCCGCATAAGGAGGACCTCTATGTGTTGGGAAGATGAGACCTCTAGTCATGAAAGCATGAAGTCCTAGAGGTACAGCTGGTATGCGTGTACACGCAGAAAAATCAACTCCCAAACTCCTAGCAAGGTGGGTAACTATCCCACCGTATCCAATGCTGCCCTTCCTCTTGTTCTTGAGCTTGCTCATAGTAGCAGCCAAAAGGGTGGCACAGTCAGCTCGACGCCCATATAGCATGGAATACAACAGAAAGAGCTCATCCGTCTTAATCTTTTGGGGCGTCTCCGTCCTAGGGAAGAGACATTCCGAAAGAACACGGTGAGCAATCTTCAAGGCTAAGTGGTACATCAACTTAGCCTTGGTGTCAGCAGGTTGCTAGCGGTCCTCGCTGGCGTAGATCATAGCAACTTCCTCCCAAAAATCTTTGGCGTAAACACCACTAGGAAAACGACCGTTAAAGGTCTCATGGAACCCAAAGAAGGTTCCGAACTCACGAATGGAAAAATCATAGTTTCTTTCCATAAGACGGAAAGAAACGGTCATGTCTACATGGCTGTGCTCGAAAGATGTCACAACCTCCCTCGTAATCTCCTCATAGGCGTCTTCTCGGATAGCCGAGAAGACAACTAGTCCGGCTCTATCCAAGAGCCAAGTAAGGTCATCTACTATGTTAAGAGGAGTTAAATCCTCTAACAATAGGTACCTAGGTCCAATCACAACTCTCTCATGGATCCTCTCAAATGCATCGAGGTGATCCGCATGTATGGTCGGTACTCTAGGGCTAGGAGGAGCGGGTGATGAAGGTGATGATGGAGGTGAAGGGGAGGAAGGTGGTGGTGCTCTAGAGGATGAAGAAGAAGAGAGATTACCTTTCCTCTTCTTGTTTTGGTCACTCTTTTTCTCCTTGATTCTCCCAGAAACTCTCCTCACAAAGTCCATTACTGTTCAAAATTACGGGCTGTTCTTGAAGCTTTCCGAAGATCGTTTCCAACATGGGATCGGGCTTCTCCTTTCCCGAAGTGTTTCCTCCATTTGATGTTTGCCCCTGACTTCTCAAAGGAGTAGAGGAAGAGGAAGGTGGAGTTAGTGAATTAGAATTGGAAGGATAAGAGTTACCGGAATTTTGTAGATTGGAGCGCCAATTGTTGTTGCTTGAACCCCTATTGTTGTTCCAATTGTTGTTCCGGTTGTTGTTATTTTTGTTGTTGCCATTCCAATTGTTCCGGTTATTGTTGTTGTTGTTGTTGTTGCGGTTTGTGTTATCACCGCCATTGTTGTTGCCCAAATAGCCAACATCCTTCCCTTGTTGCTTTGGAAAGTTGGTCTTGATAGCCTCCTTCAACTCTTTGATCTCATTGTTGAGGGAGAAAATCTGATTTTGAGCTTCATGTGTGAGCTTTGCTCCTTGCTCCACACGATTTCCCTCCACTTTCCGGTGGGAATATTTCTCTATGACTCTTGCTTGCTTCTCAATGAAGTCCCAAGCGTCATCTTCTCTCATGTCCATAAATGTTCCACATGAGAGGGATTGGAGGTTGAATTGTGTCCCCGCATCCAACCCCTTATAGTATATCTCTAGCAATGCGAGCTTGGATATGCCATGATGAGGGCAATCCAATAACAAGTCCTGAAACCTTTCCCAAGATTGAAACAGACTTTCGTTAGATCTCATGGAAAAAGCATTGATCTTACCTCTATGTTCCGCCGTTTTGGAAGGCGGAAAGAATTTGGTGAGGAACTCCGCGGAAAGGTCTTCCCACGTATCTAGTTTCCCACTAGGAAGAGCTTGGTACCAAGATAACGCTTTCCCCTTCAAAGAGAAGAAGAAAGGCTTGAGCTTATAGTTGTTGGTAGTAGCATTCTTCGGCCTCATTGTCTCCATCATACACTCAAAGTTTTGTAAGTGTTGGTGTGGAGATTCAGCACTTGTTCCGCCAAATTGGTTTTGGCGAACAAGAGTAATAACCTGCGGGTTGAAGCTAAACCCTTGTACATCGTCAGCATCAAAGTTCACACCTAAACGGCGTGGTTGCTGCGTTGGATCCATCCTTTGGCCAAGAGTTCTTGGCTCATCATCCACACGTTCGATCCTTGCGTTCCTAGGTGGAACACGGCGATTAGCAGCTCCTCGTGAATGGAAAGGATTCACATTGATCGTGGGATCAATTTCTTCTAGCGGTGGCATGGAAGAATCACTATCATCAGCGGATGAATGACTTCTTCTTCTAGATCTTGATGCCCTCCTTGAGGAATTCTTGCTTCCCTTATTCTTAAGGTTGCTTATTTCTATCCTCATTTGGAACATCATATCTTTTAGATCGTTAACTTGAGATTGATGACGATCCATTTCATCCCGGCGGATATTCTCATTCCATCGGAGTTGAGCTTCTTTCTCCGCTAACTCCGCTTGAAGATCACGTTCGTGTTCTTCAGCCATCTTTTTTTCCTTGCGCTTTTGCCTTAAAGTCCTCTCAAGCTCTTGATCAAGAGGTAGGAGGTCTTCGGTGTTCCTAGACCTGCGCATGCACTCAAAAAGATATCAAACAACAAGGGAGAAGCTCCCAAGCTTGACAACCGGAAACCGAATTCGGCCTAGACCAAATCCCCGGCAACGGCGCCAAAAACTTGTTCGCCACTTAGCGTGCGTGCAAATAAGCTTTAAATTTATAAAACTAGAAATCAAGCAAGCGAACCCGCAGTGTACGGATCGGCGTAGTTGAGCAAGAATTCCAGAGTATCGAACACAGAGATTTGGGGGGTTAAATCCAGTTAAGATTATCAAGCAAGTAAATGTATGGAGCTTTTCAAATTATTGGGAAAACAACAATCCTAAAGATCCAGGAATCCAGTTGTGGCAATCGATTCAAGATATACTAAGGATATAAGGACAGAGTTGAGGTTTTCAAAGGTATACGAATGTAAGGTAATCGTACGGTGAAGTTCCAAAAACCTTATATGACTCACCTATAAGACACTCTCTATAAAGGTTGTTGAGGCTTCAGTATAGAAAGGTTCTAAAGGCAAGAATTAATGTCAAATACCCAAACTTATAATCCAAAGGTCGAAACTAACTTAACCGATTAAGGTTGTGACACTCATAATCGAGGTAGAGGTTGTTGAGGCTTCACTACCACCTAGAAAAGGCAAGCCAAGACTAAGTTAAAGCAAATCTTTAACTTTCGACTAAAATAAAAGCAAGTTCGTAGACTTAAGGGAAATCACGGTTAGTTCTTGAGGTTCCACGGCCGTGGACTCAAGAACAGGCCGTAATTTAGGGTTCGTCGGCGATTTTCTCTAACTCTCAGGGTCCAATCTAATTACGATCGATCTATCATCATCTAAGCCACAACTATCAACCCTTCACCTTAGAATTGCTAAAGGGTTTTAGCCAACAATAGTCATATTGATATCAATTTTAAGATTTAAAAGATTGAAAGATGAAAACTTCCGAAAACCTTCAATAACTATAAAATCAGTTTCAAAGTCACAATCAAGAACAAATATCGTCACTAGATTCAGAATAGAACAAATAAACACAATCTTAGATAAGAAGGAAGAACGGGATGTCAATCCGTCTTATAAATCAAACCTAAGCAAGAAGCGAAATCTTCTTGCAACAATCTTCCGAATCTTCAATCTTCCGTAAATCCGGAAATCCCAATGACAAAGCGCAAAAATCTCTCAAACACAATCTCCGCCAAAATGCGAGATTAGGGCAAACTCCAAGCGCGAACGTAGGATACGTCTATGCGCAAGCGAAGGTGAAAGTGCGTCTAAGCAGAGGTGACGGAATTTCTCTTCGTCCGTCCTTTTATAGTGTAAGGTAAACTTCCGGCCCGGCCCAATCTTTTAAAAGATCGTGGCTTAAAATGTGGCGAAAAAGATCGCCATGATCACGGTCGTGGAAGGTTCCACGACCGTAATTTAGAGCGTGGAAATCAACACGGTTTGAACCATCTTCTCCACGACCGTAGAAGTTACTGGAATGAACCACGCTTCCCTAGCCATGGTTCCACGACCGTGGAACTGAACGTGGAAAGTGGTACGGCCGTATTTTAGAGCGTGGTTTAGGGCAAGAACGTGATTCTTCCCTAGCCTCATGCATTCCTCAAGTTAGCTCTCCTTTGGTTCCTAGAAATGCCCTCAATCCATGGACATACTCAATCAACTCATCCTTGCTCAATTCCGTTCGGAAATAGCTCTTAAGTACCTATAATCAACATAAAGCTTGTGTAGATCTCTATATCGACATTATAGATAAACTAGCTCACATATGCATCAATGCTCAATTAATGACTATCAATATGAATCAAATTCGCTTAGAAAACGTGCGTAAAATATCACAATATTTCATGCTAACAGTAGCAAGACTCCCCAGGAGATGGCGATCGCTAGGCTGACAACTCAGTCGCAGTTGCAGCGAGATCTTGCATGGCTTGAGATGGACATCCACTTTCCGGATTCCAACAACTACCTATACACCTTGGAGATAGTACCTGAACTATTGGCTGAAATCCGACAAAAGCAAGAGAGTTGCTCACCTTTGACATAGATTCGAGACCGTATGTCTCGAGGAGAGGCACCACATTTTGCAGTTGGAGCCGATGGGATCTTAAGACGCCGGGAGCGTGTATGTGTACCATCAGATAGAGAGTTGAGACAGATGATCCTTCACGAGGCTCGTTCTTCATCTCACTTAGTGCACACTGGTTCGAGTAAGATGTATCAGGATATCAGACGCTCTTTTTGGTGGGGAGGTCTGAAGCCAGACATCACGAGATATGTAGCTCAGTGTGCGACCTGTCAGCAGGTCAAGATCGAGCATCATCAACCAAGAGGAGAGCTACAACCACTTCCCATCCCTCAGTGGAAGTGGGAAGACATCTCAATGGATTTTGTTACCGGTTTGAGACGGAGTCGAGGCTTTGGTGCTGTTTGGGTCATAGTAGATCGACTGACAAAAACCGCATGTTTCATTCCGATTAAAGAGACGTGGTCAGTAAGTCGATTAGCAGAGGAGTTCACTAGACAGATAGTGAGACTTCATGGAGTACCTAGGACTATAGTCTTTGACAGAGACGGACGGTTCACCTCGATTTTGGCAGCAAGTACAAGCCGCCCTAGGTACAAGTATACAGTTCAAGACTGCTTATCATCCTCAAACCGATGGTCAGTCCGAGCAGACCATCTAGACTCTTGAGGATATGTTGAGAGTCTGCGTGTTAGACTGGGGACAGGTATGGCCAGATCACCTTCCCTTAGTGGAGTTTTCGGGAAAAAAACAATTGGCATGCATCTATCAGAATAGCTCCCTATGAGGCTTTATACGGACAGAGATGTCGTACACCGCTGTGTTTGGGCGAGCCGAGTAGTGCTAGCGGTGTAGCACCTGAGCATATACAAGATGACATGGCTCGAGTAGCGGTGATCCGTGAGCGGATGTTAGCAACGCAGAGTCGACAGAAGTCTTATACAAATAAGAGGCGCAGACCACTGTAGTTAAGAGTTTGAGCTCCGGTTTGGTTGAGATTATCCCCGACACGAGGCGTCAAACGTTTCGGTGTCAAAGGAAAGCTTAGTCCAAAATACGTTGGAACTTTCGAGATTTTTGAGCGAGTTGGAGAGGCAGCTTATAGACTTGCTTTGCCACCGAGACTTGAGGGTGTTCATCCGTCTTCCATGTGTCTCAGTTATGGGAGTAAATACTAGACCCAAAACACAATACCAGTCACGAGGATCTAGTGATCGACCCAAACAACACGTTCGTTGAGCACCCGATAGCTATCTTAGAGCGTAGTAAGAGACACTTGCGTTCGAAGGACATACCGGTGATGAAGATTCAGTGGTCGATGCGAGGAGCAGATGAGACGACTTGGGAGACAGAGGATAGTATCCAGAGGAATTATCTGGAGTTTTACGGTGAGCTTGATGCACCTTTAGCGTAGTCGTTTTGTTTAAGTTTTCTTTTGTTGCGTGGCGTACACTTTTGTGACGTTTTGAGTTACATGTCCCGAGTGGGAATATATGAGTTGTGCTCAGATTATGTGTTGTTGTTATGTGATCATTCAGGATGTTGCAAGTTTTGGGACGACAATTCTTTTTTGGGGGATATGATGTAACACCCCAGTCTTTCGCCTTCACCGCCTCCGCGGTGAAGTGTGCCACCCATCAATTAGCCGCACCCGCAGCAGGGTCAGCCGCCCCTAGGGCTGACTACAGATCGCGCCCGATCTTTCTTTCGTTCGGTTTATCTTCTTTTCATAGATATAAGATCCGATCTTCTATCTTATGGGCCGGCTTCCTTATCTTCTCCAAACCCTAGACGTCCTTTCCATCTATCTTTCCCGCCTCTTCTGTATATTCCCCTCTTTTCTCCTTTTTCTCATTTCTTGCTTACGTCTTCTTCAACCCTACAGCAATGCAGCCTTGCTTCCTGTGACCTTGCTGAATGTGTAAGTTTTTCCTCCCTTGTTCTTCATCCCATTCATGTTGTTGCTACATGCTCATCCTTCTGTTTTGTTTTCTCCTTTCGTTCTTCCTTTTCTTCTTCTCCAAGAATCAAGTTTGAACCTTGATTCTTGTTTGTATCCCCGTTGTTGATGTGTTGCTGTTCTCAGGCTCTTTTGGTTGAGTCTTGACATGGTTGGATTAAAGGTTCGAGCTTTAGATACCTTGCCGAGAAGTTTTTGTTGAGAGAATCCCGACAGTGGTTGCTGTCATGACTTCCACCCCCGAGCCTCTACAATTCCGCCCCTGCGGATTCCCTCGCTACCGCCCTACACCCTTGTCCAGCCGCCCCTGCGGTTCCTTGTGCAGTAACTCCCGTTCTTGTGAGTTGCTTCCTTCCTTGTTTTCCTCGTTCCTTTGCTTGATTCTTATGGATGTTTGTGGCCCCTTGATGAAAATTCTATCATTTTATGTAAGTTTTTATTCACATAAAATGATTAAAATTCACCAAACCCTAGTTATATATGTATGTCTTTTGACAAGGCCATGACAAGCTTTTGACAAGGCCATGCATGAACTTTACAAGGCCAAGATGAGTTTTTGACAAGGCCTTGACAACTTCAGCCCACTCTTTTTCCTTCCTTCCTTGCTGGTCATGGCCCATCTCCTAGCTTGTGTGCTGGCCCAACTGCAAGTCAAAGCATGTGAAGAAGAACAGGAGCAGCCAACCACTCTTCTCTCCATCCCCACGTAACAACAACCACTCTTCTCTCCTTCCTAAGTCAACGTAATGGCTGGGATATCTTGCTGTAACCGCCGGATTTCACGCAGTGAAGATCTTCCTTCTTTCCTTTTGCCTTGCTGCGTAAAGAAGGTCTTCTCTTCTTTCCTTCTACCTTGTTGCGTAAAGAATATCCATCCGAAGGAAACCATCTCGATCAATCTCTTCACACAGTAGACAACCTAGCCACCTCCTTGGTGTAGCCCACGCAACAGTCGCTACTTCCCTTTCTGCAGTAAGGTTGTCAGGCACAACAGCAACTAGGTGAGTCTTTGCTTCACCCTTCTCTTCATTCTGTCTAAACCATCGTCCTCCTTACTCTCATCCTCCGTTATGGTGTGAGAAGCAGCAGCTTCATCTCTTCATCACAACAGTGGTCACGCTCTACACCTGTTGCCTCGACGCTGGGCACGAGTCATCACAATAGCGAGTCTTAGTACCCGGCCCTTTGACTCTAGTCACCTACAGAGTATCAAGTAGGAATCGAACTAGTGACGGGCAGGGCTTGTAGATCTGAGACCTACGAGGTGAGAATAAAACCTGTTACGTGTTACACCTCCAGCTTTTGAAATTTCAGAAAATGTGTTTCAACCATGTTTACGCTTTAGATACCTTAAAACTATAATTCACCGTTCAATTTCTATTATGATATAGAGTAATATGCATAATTTTATGTATCATATATTAGAGTTCATCCAACGGTTGGATCTAGATCTATAAGGTCACAAAGTAAGCTCGTAGTGTAGTTGAGGAAAAGCCTAGATTTTTGGCTAAGTATAGAATGTTGAGTTTTGGAACCAACTTTGGAGAATTTTGTAGAAATTGTTGTTAGAAATTTTTTAGAGTTATTTGATCCTATGGGTAGCATGCATATCATAGATGACCTAGAGATTTATTTTAGAATTTTTATATTTTTATTCGGGCTTCATATCTTTTGGCAAAGTTGGATCCTATTAACTTTTTGGAAAGTTATGAAAATGCGTAGTTTTCTAGTTTCTACTAAAACTCATCCTTAAGAGTTAGAATATGACATTTAGTCCCCACATAAGAGTTTAAACATATATTATGAGATTTTTGGAAGTTTCGGGACCAAGGGTAAAATGGTCATTTTTACCTTAGAGGTGTACTTTAGTAGTTTCTCGTCTGATAGGATCTTACATCTTAGAAGTCTTAGAATTCTAAGTATCTGGGAAATGTGTTGATCGACTTGCCTCCTATGACATGCAATTGAGTTTCTACGGTTACAGATCGACTTGTGATTGAGAGAGTCGAGACCTGATTCAGGTAAGTCCTTTGAGCTTACTTAGCTAGCTTCTAGATACGAGTGTGAATAAGGATAGTGAGTGGTATTTGAATGATGTGTTTATAGTTGTAATTGCTATTAATTATCTACCGACCTATACATTGGACTAAGAGTAACGGGTGGTGGCATTCTGCTCAGTTAGCCCGAGGGCGCTGGGGGTTTCTTTGGGGACTAGTCCATACTTGGTTTGTAGTGATGCTACCGGCGGAGGTATGCTAGACCTACACCAAGTTGGATAAGGAACGGAGGTGAGAAATCTTAAGATTTCTCGTGCCACAACTATAAAACGGAATAAGGTGATTCACTTAAACTATCAAATAATAACCGGTTTGTGTGCCAACATGATGATTTTTTTATGTTATCTTGGGTATGTTTGTGCTATTCTTATTTTGCTTATATCTGGTTAGTTAGCAAACGGTTGTATTGTTGTTTAGACGTGCCACAGGTTAGAGCAGATGCCGAGTGATCCGGATGGTAGTGGTCAGCCGGGGTGTCGTATTTCATAGGACGGGTTGCAGTCTTTTCTTTATGTTGTTTTTCTAGTTATCACTTTTTCATGTTTTCAGATTGTAAGATATTATTATTACCAGCTATTAGTGTTTCTGGTCACATTCATGACTTTGGTAAACATATTTTATGATTTCTCGTTTTCCTTATCTGTTCTTTGTTGTAAGATCTAGTTAAGTTGTTGTCAAACTAAGGTCGGGACCCACTGTGAGGTCCTAACCAGTACCTCTCCGAGTTCCGAGAACTTGGGGTGTTACATTGTTCTTACTATAAATCATGTAAAATGGGTCAATCAAGCAATTTTCAACATACCCCTTGCACATAAAGTCTCCATGTATTCGTGTTTCAACGATGGCTTGGAGATAGACATTTATGGCATCAAGCACCAACACAAGCCTATCGAATATGTTTGGTACCAAACCCATACTTACAGAGCCAAGTAATTGCACATGTTGAGGAACAGATGAGTGATTGGTCATTGTATTAGATCCTATCCCTTAATCCGGCCCATTAGTTGGCATTTCGTAGGTGTCCTCCCAAGGTACCTCCTGGTAGGTTCCCCTAAGCAAGTTTTATCAAGCAGGGTGCTTGTAGTTTACAATAGTTATGTCTGACCACCCCCAACATTAATTTGGGGTGTCGAGTCAAAAGTACCTCCAATGTTGGCTTCAACTTTAGTATCAAGGACAATCTTATCACTTTCACCCATTTTTTAAAGCTTGGAAGGAAAATCAACCTGAAATCAATAGGAAAGAATTATAATTTTCATTATATCTTAAAACTATACAGAAACCGAAACAATTAATAACTAAAGTTTTAAAACATATTATATGTTTTGAAATGTCAAAATCAACAATTTTTAAGGGGAATAAAATTCAAAATTTAGATTTTTTCGTCCGTCTTCAAATTTGCAAAAACAAGTTTAGAGATTTTTCCCCTTCTGATTCGTCCCAAAAAATAATGGTTATAAAAAACATCAAAGTCCGCAAAAATAAAAAACGGATTAGTAAAGTTGGTTCCACAAATATGGTTAAAAATTAAGACTATAGGACCAAAATTTTCAAATCACAGGAAGGGAACATGTAGATAACAAAATCTTACATACCTATTAGCAAATTTTGAGAATTTATAAATGTCAAATTTATAAATTTTAAGAAATATGCGAAACACTTTTTCCCTAAGGACCAACACTTGTATGTGTTTTCCCGGAGGCTAAGAGAGACTACCTTTGCTTATCTTGTGGGATTTTTCTCTGACTCACTGATGGACTATCAAGATCGAGCCTTAGTATACGAGAGGGACCGCCAGGGTTAGAGGAGAGCTACTCAGGCAAGAGGACTTGATAAGAGGTGGAGGATTGGACTAGTCAGTACATAACCTAGAGCTGCAAGATTTGGGCGTAGTCATACACAAGGACCCCTTGGCTTCTAACAATCAGTACATGAGTCTAATAGAGGACTGCAGTGTCATAACTGTGGAGGTGTCGGTCACATGAGCGCCGAGTGTAAGAAGTCACCAACGACTTGCTTTACGTGCGGCAAGCCGGGTTATAGAGCAATATATTTCCGTCAAGGCAAGACACCATCACAACAGGGTTCTTCGCTTGCTAGCGTTGTAGGAGGTGGGCAGAGACCGTCTCAGTATCAGTCACTGGGTCAACAATAGAGGACCCAAGGTTATCCCTTTCCATAGGGTTCCGCTCAAGGGCAGGGTAGGGGTAGAGGACGCCGTGGAGGAACCACAAACAATAGAGGTGCTCATGCCAAAGTCGTTGAGCTAAGGAGTGTAGAGGAGCCAACAACACCAACGACCACACATACCATTCATATTGTTGGTTTTCCCGTCAGAGTACTTTTTGGTACGGGTGATACACACCCTTTTATATCTGATGCATGTGTGGATATACTGACCTTAAATACAGTAGATGGGAGATCCTTCATTATAGGGTTCCCCGACAGGGGTAAGATTAGAGGTACCTGGGATTCGCGATTATCCCATCCGATTGGGAGGTCGCGATTGGCTAGCGGATTTCTTTGTCATGTACTTGGTACATGAAGAAATCATTTTGGGTATGGACTTGATGTACAGACACCGGGCAGTCTCGGAAAGACCGGTATAATCATCAGCGTAGTCCGAGATGTGACTTATTAGACATGGTTGTTTGGCTTTCTGGTATTATGCCATGAAGGATAATACGAGTCCAGCACTAGAGGATATTCCGGTGGCGAGCGAGTTCATAGACGTATTTAGTGAGCCACCAAGGCTGCCACCGCAGAGGAGTGTGGACTTTGACATTAAGTTAGAGCCCGAGACGAGATCGATCTCAAAGGCACCATACCACATGACACCTATTGAGATATTTGAGCTAAAGAAGCAACTCATGGAGCTAGTTGAGAAGGGCTTCATTCGCCCTAGTGTATCTCATTGGGGCGCATTAGTACTCTTTGTTAAGAAGAAGGACGAATCTATGAGGTTATGCATCGACTACCGAGAGCTTAACAAGGTGACAATAAAGAATAAGTATCCGCTACTCTGTATTGACAATTTGCTAGACCATCTACATGGAGCTACAATGTTTTTGCGGATAGATATGAGGTCAAGATATTACCAGCTGAGGGTGAGAGAGCAGGATGTGCCTAAGAAGGCATTTCGGATTAGGTATGGATACTAAGTGATTGTAGTGATGCCATTCGTGTTCACGAATTGCGCCCGCCCTCTTTATGGAGTTGATGAGCAACATCTTCATCGACTTCCAAGACCGGTTTGTGGTGGTTTTTGATAGCATGTATTATAGTCTATACTTTGGGATTGGTTTGGACGTTTTATCTTTATAAATATGCATGTATGTATGCATATTCTTCGATCATTATGTTGTTTTTGTCTATCTTTGCGAGAATCAAGGTCTACACCTAGTTTCATTGTAATTATAGGGAAAGTGGCACGTTTTGGAACGAAATGGAGCTAAGGAACTAAGGAGTCATTAGAGCTACATTTTGGAGCATTGATGAGCTATAAGAAAGGCTCACAAAGCATGGAAATGGGATAGAAGATTGATTTTAGACCAGATCAGAATGATTGACGCTTAACTAAGATTCACCTCGGTTGGCTACAATGTCACCTCGACCGAGGTGATCTTCACGATAGGATGGACCGAGGCAAACATTTGACGGGACACGAGATCTTTATTTTTGGTTGAGATCTTCTAATTTTGGAAAGTGAATATCACATATTTTAGGATGGATTTCTAGAAGGAAGAATATCTCTTTGGTTGATTTATTTTGGAAGATTGGAAGATATTTTATGGATGGAAAATGCCTTTTAAGATATCTTATCTTAGGAAGGTGATTCTCCTATATAAAAAGGTTGATTTGCTGAAAAGAGATTATCTCAGAATTGCCGGATCAAGGAGTAGAGTTCTCCAGAGTTGGAAGGAACTTTTGAAGGTTCAAGGAAGGAAGGAAGCTAGTTTGAAGGAAGTTGTAAGATTTTCTTAGTTTGGTTTGATTGTTGTCTTTTCTGATTGTGATTGAGGAACACAATTTGATTGATTGTTTGATTCAGTTATTGAGACCTTTGTGTTAAGATTTTCTTGTTTGAATATTGATTCCTTTCTTATATATTTGATTATTGTTATCATGATGATTGTTGGTTAAATTCTTTATGCGATTCTAGGGTGATTGGCTGAAGGTTGTGGGAAAGACGATGAAAGAATGAGCCTTTACCCTAGTGGACCCTGAAAGCTCGAGCCATTACCTAACCGACGAACACCTCGGTCAGTCGTGGAACATCTTCACCGAGATGGTACATAAACTGAGCGAGGCGAGACCTCTCCTGATCCTTATCTGAGTTGAGGTTTAAGTTTGCCAAATCCTATCCTTGTTATACCTTTCCTGGTTCACGCAAGCCTAGGATAAGACTTACCCGGTGATTCCTTTGTTTGTATACCCAAGATCATTAGTGTAGGTAATAAAGGTTTATCCTTTATTGGGGTTTGAGTGTGCCTTCATCCCATCTTTGCCCGGTAAAGGTTGATTCTATCCCCTTGGGTGGTGTGTTGGTTTGAGATTATAGTTCCTTTCCTTAGTACTTGAGACTTACCCGGTGAGAGGATATTTGGTTTGGGATAGTGAGTAGTGAAACTTACTCGGTGATCTATTCCACCATAGAAACACCTTCCCTTTGCAAACCGCAGCTTTGTCCACGTTATCTTTTGAGATCTGGAGTTGGAACCACAACTGGATGCTTTAATCTCAAGAACCCGCATTCCCTTTACTTGGTTATTACATCATCTTTGATAGCTTTTCTTTGTTGCATGTTTATTATTACAACCATAATTACCGATCTTGGTTTCACCATAGTTCTTGTGTTCGACCCTGAAATTCTTGCTTTTATTATTATTGATCCGTACACTGCGGGTTTTCTATTTGCAATTATTCTTGGTATAAATATTAAAGCTTGCACACACCTTTTGGAGCGAACAAGTTTTTGGCGCTGTTGCCGGGGACTTGGTCAAGACTAAGTTCGGTTTCGGTTGTTTTTCGGGGCTATTGCCCTTGTTGCTATTGACCACTTTAGTTGAGTGATTTCGTAGGATATTTCCTTAGGGTTATGCGAAGAACTCGTGTTGGAAAGGAAATCGTTCCTTACGATCCCGAACCAGAAAAGACCTACAAACGAAGATCTTGAAGCCGAATTGAAGGAGGCATTGGAACAACTCCGCCTCAGTAAAGAGGAATTGTAGCGAGAGAGTTACGATAATCGTGCAAGAACTGAAGGAATTGAAGCTGATATGACTGCTCTAAGGGCGCAGTTTTTACCTCGACCGGTCCCAGTTGCTCGACCGAGGAAAGACCTAGTCCTAGTTGCACCGGCCGAGATACAACCACCACCTCGGATGCCACCGATGGTAGACCGAGATTGTAAGAGCCTTAGTTCTTAGAGCCTTGCTGAGCCCTTAGCTGACCCAGACTGCCGCCCCTGCGGACCCAGATGGCCGCCACTACGCCTCACAGGGTCCGCCCCTGCGGCTCTGTGTGGCTACAACCGCTTTCGTTGATCTTGACTCGTGCTTTGCGGTTGGCTTCCCTTATAAGCCATCCATTGCTTTTGGTAAGGGGTTTCTTCATCTCTTCCCATCTCCTTTTTCCTCCTTACGTTCATCTTCTTCTCTCCTTCTCCCTTTGATCTTGTGTGTGAGTTTTGAGAGTTTGGTTATTGATTTTAGCTTGGATGATCTTGAGCTTGTTGTTGAGTGATGTTGCTGATGTGTTGAGGTGCTGTAGGATGATGTTGGTGTTGTTTTCCTTTGCTGCTTAGGGTTCTGGTTGTGGTAAGCCAACTCTCCTTCTTTCCTCTCTTTCTTTCTTCTTCCCTTGCTTCTTTCTCTCTTCTCTAGCTAGGATTCACAAGCATGAACTTGTGTGGATCTTCCTTGGACATTCAAATGTTCATACATATGTATATATGTATGTGTTATGTTGCTGTGTGGTGGAGAAGTGAAGAGAGTCAAGAGAAAGATCGAAGAGAA
This sequence comes from Fagopyrum esculentum, assembly GCA_033239045.1. Lineage (NCBI taxonomy): Eukaryota > Viridiplantae > Streptophyta > Magnoliopsida > Caryophyllales > Polygonaceae > Fagopyrum > Fagopyrum esculentum. The sequence goes on from BSUD01000003.1 coordinate 109,030,818, forward strand.
GTCTGGGCCAACCTTCTACATAGACAGCCGCCCCTGTGCCTGTTTGTGAGCCACTCTGTTCGCCACTTAGCGTGCGTGCAAATAAGTCTTAAATTTATAAAACTAGAATCCAGCAAGCGAACCCACAGTGTACGAATCGACGTAGTTAAGTAAGAATTCCAGAGTATCGAACACAGGGATTTGGGGGGAACAAATTCAGTTTGTAAATTGTCAAGCAAGTAAATGTATGAGCTTTGCAAATATTGGGAAAACAACAACCCTAAAGATCCAGGTATCCAATTGTGGCAATCGATTCAAGACACACTAAAGAACTAAGGACAGAGTTAAGAGTTGCAAATGTATGCTAAGGTAAAGCAATGTACGGTGAATTTCCAAGGCTTTATATGACTTATCTAAAGACACTCTCTATAAAGGTGGTTGAGGCTTCAGTATAGAAAGGATTTAAAGACAACAATTAATCTCAAATACCCAAACTTGTGACCCAAAGATCAAGACTAACTAAACCGATTAAGGTTGTGACACTCGAAATCGAAGTAGAGGTTGTTGAGGCTTCACTACTACCTAGAAAAGGGCAAGCGTAGACTAGATTAAAGCTATTCTTTAACCTTGGATCAAAGTAAAAACAAAGTTCGTAAACTGGTACAAATTACGGGCATATCTTGAGTTCCACGGCCGTGGAATCTCAAGAACAAACCGTGATTTTGGATCGTCAGCGAATCTCTCTAACTCTCAGGGTCCAATCTGTTTACGATCGATCTATCATCATCTAAGCCACAACTATTAACCCTTCACCTTAGAGTTGCTAAAGTGTTTTAGCCAACAACAGTCATTATAATATCAAATTCAAGATTAAGAAGAATAAAAGATGAAAACCTTCGATAACCTTCAATAAATCTCAAATCAATCTCAAATCCACAAATAAGGGTAATAATGTATATCAGATTTGGAATAAACACAAACCAATAACGATCCTTGATAAGAACAAAGAACGGGATGTCAATCCGTCTTCTAATCAAACCTAGGAATAAAAGGCGCAACATCCGCCACACACAACTTCCAAATCTTCAACCCTTCGTAAATTTCCGTTGCAAAAATGCAATTCTCCGCACGTCCAATGAAACCCTAGGCACCTGTAAGCAGGCGTAAGTGAAGGTCGGGATCCCTCTCAACTTCTCCCTAACGTCGGGGATCCAAATCATGGTGTTGTCACCGTCCGCCTTTCAATGTTGAAGGCTATCGAATATATGTAGGGATCAATCTAGGGTTTAAAGATAAAACCCTACATATTTCGGCTGAAAAGAAGTATCAGAAGATACTCTGGGCCGCGTTATAAGGTATCAGAAAATACTTTGGTGCGTCAGACGGTATCAGAGAATACTTTGGGCCGCGTCAGACGGTATCAGAAAATACTTTGGGCCGCGTCTGAAGGTATCAGAAAATACTTTAGGTCGCGTCCGAAGGTATCAGAAACTACTTTGGCGCGTCAAACGGTATCATAAGATACTTTGGCGCGTCCTAAATTCTTTTAATGCTCTTTTTTGTCCCACTTCAAGGCTTGATTCTTAAATGTGTCATTTTTGCTCCATAATTCGCCAAATTACCTACAAATGCAATAAAACTCTGTGTAGACCTCTAATCTTGCAAAGTAGGTGAATATAACCATAAATGCCATGATCGTATGTCTATGCATGCAAAATAAAGAAAAAATCTATATAAATACATGCCTAAAAATAGGTCATAATTCATGTCATCAAAATACCCCATACTTGCCTCTTGCTTGTCCCCAAGCAAGGTTTAAACTTAAGATACAAGATGATATGGATTATGAATATGCAAAAATAAAGAAAAACCATAATATTTTGGTTGTGCTTCTATTCATAGATCACCCTCAAATGGTTGCTTCATAGCTAATGAAAATCATCATATGATCAAAAGGAATTATATCATTAAAAGGATAATCACACTTTGGAAGAAAATCATAACATGCATCATAACTTGCAATATATCAAAATCAATCATGAGGAATCCAATTTAGACCACAAAGCCAAACAACATACTCAAAGATCTTAAGGTCTTTCAAGTAAGGTCTAGAGTGCGGAAAGGGTGGGAAATTTGTAAAGGAATGTGATGTATGAATCCGGGAAGAAGGAACAACACAATTTTTTTTCTTTTTACTTGAACCATCCACCAACTTAGAGCTTTGCTCTTTACTTTTTGCACATAATTTTTCGACTTTACTTTTGGAGTTATGGACAGTGGTGCACAAAAACCGAAGCCTAGGAGATTGACATTTCTCAATTTCGAGATGCCTCAAACCCTTGATGCACATACCATAATCCGTTAGGAATATCACTCAATCCGACTTTGGCAAGACACAAATACCCGACTATGTGAATGGTGCCGAGTTACTCATCGTCATGATTGACTTCCCCAAACCTACAATTTCTTTCGATTTTTTGAATGCAAAATTTTGCTTTCATGGCCCTCCCACATCAAACATGTCAAATATTCAACTCCTCCAAATTCCCGGATAGGTAAGGGAGGCAATTATTTTCATTGAGGGGCTAAGTGATCAAAGAAAGATGTAAGAAAATCGAAGTGCCTTAATCATTTCAATAAAAAGTGTAAGAACTTATATGCGGTTTCAACCTTCAACACTCAACATGATTTAGAATGAAAGCGAATTATCAAACATGCATGAAGTTCTATCAAAGTATTCAAATCCCACATATGTCATAAATCAATTAAAGCATATCAAAATCATCATAGCTATTTCACAAAACAATGTTCATCATAGAGATCATATCCATTCTAAAAGCACAAAAATTTTAAAATTTTTCAAAATTTTCAAAATCATATGATGCAAGACATAAAACATGCAAATGGTATTACAAATACCTCCACCCCATACTTAAAACTCACATTGTCCCCAATATGAAGAAAAGAAAAGATGGAAAAGGATACTCACAATGTAAGACGGCGAATTAGGCAAGGCGAATCATCAATCTGGCGGTGGTGATGGGAATATATAGAATCTCAATAGGGAATACTCCAATCGACGTCAAAGAATGATGAAGGGGAACGTCTTTCCGCCGAAAATTTTTCCGAAAGAAATTTTTCTTTTTTTCGGGTCGGGAATTTCCACGGCCGTGGTTTTGGCCGTGGAACTTTTTGTTGCTCTCGACAAAGCATTCCACGGTCCAATTTAGCAAACCACGGTCCAATTTAGCAAACCACGGCCGTGGTTTTGCCTCTTTGGCCGTGGAATCCTCTAATGCTTGCCAAACATACCTTTATCCTGGCATCCAGAAACACAAACATACCGGTATCCTGGCATCCAGCAAAAAACTTGTTCGCCACTTAGCGTGCGTTCAAATAAGTCTTAAATTTATAAAACTAGAATCAAGCAAGCGAACCCGCAATGTACGGATCGACGTAGTTAAGCAAGAATTCCAGAGTATCGAACATAGGGATTTGGGGGGAACAAATTCAGTTTGTAAATTGTCAAGCAAGTAAATGTATGAGCTTTGCAAATATTTGGAAAACAACAACCCTAAAGATCCAGGTATCCAATTGTGGCAATCGATTCAAGACATACTAAAGAACTAAGGACAGAGTTAAGAGTTGCAAAGGTATGCTAAGGTAAAGCAATGTACGGTGAAGTTCCAAGGCTTTATATGACTTATCTAAAGACACTCTCTATAAAGGTTGTTGGTGGTTCAGTATAGAAAGGATTTAAAGACAAAAATTAATCTCAAATACCCAAGCTTGTGACCCAAGGATCAAGATTAACTAAACCGATTAAGGTTGTGACACTCGAAACCGAAGTAGAGGTTGTTGAGGCTTCACTACTACCTAGAAAAGGGCAAGCCTAGACTAGATTAAAGCTAATCTTTAACCTTGGATCAAATTAAAAGCATAGTTCGTAAAACTGGTACAAATTACGGGCAGATCTTGAGTTCCACGGCCGTGAAATCTCAAGAACAAACCATGATTTTGGTTCGTCGGCGAATCTCTCTAACTCTCAGGGTCCAATCTGTTTACGATTGATCTATCATCATCTAAGCCACAACTATTAACCCTTCACCTTAGAGTTGCTAAAGGGTTTTAGCCAACAACAGTCATTATAATATCAAATTCAAGATTAAGAAGAATGAAAGATGAAAATCTTCGATAACCTTCAATAAATCTCAAATCAATCTCAAATCCACAAACAAGAGTAATAATGTATATCAGATTTGAAATAAACACAAACCACTAACGATCCTTGATAAAAACGAAGAACGGGATGTCAATCCGTCTTCTAATCAAACCTAGGAATAAAAGGCGCAACTTCCGCCACACCCAACTTCCAAATCTTCAAGCCTTCGTAAATTTCCGTTGCAAAAATGCAATTCTCCGCACGTCAAATGAAATCCTAGGCACGTGTAAGCAAGCGTAAGCAAAGATCGGGATCCCTCTCAACTTCTCCCTAACGTGGGGATCCAAATCCTGGGGCTGGCACCGTCCGCCTTTCAATGTTGAAGGCTATCGAATATATGTAAGGATCAATCTAGGGTTTAAAGATAAAACCCTAAATATTTCGGCTGAAAAGAAGTATCAGAAGATACTCTGGGCCGCGTCATAAGGTATCAGAAAATACTTTGGTGCGTCAGACGGTATCAGAGAATACTTTGGGCCGCGTCCGACGGTATCAGAAAATACTTTGGGCCGCGTCCGAAGGTATCAGAAAATACTTTGGGCCGTGTCCGAAGGTATCAGATAATACTTTGGCGCGTCAGACGGTATCAGAAGATACTTTGGCACGTCCTAAATTTCTTTTATGCTCCTTTTTGTCCCGCTTCAAGGCTTAATCTTTAAATGTGCCATTTTTGCTCCATAATTCGCCAAATTACCTACAAATGCAATAAAACTCTGTGTAGACCTCTATTCTTGCAAAGTAGGTGAATATAACCATAAATGCCATGAATGTATGTCAATGCATGCAAAATAAAGGGAAAATCTATATAAATACATGCCTAAAAATAGGTCATAATTCATGTCATCACGCTCTTGCGCCCTGATCTAGCCGCCCCTGAGCCTCTCTGGTTCAGCCCCTGCGTCTCTTGTTTCCGCTGGTACGTCCAGGGAATACCTAGTTGGTGTGATTCCTTCTTCCCTTTCCTTTGGCCTTGGCTTTAGTTTATGGCTAGACTAGTATAGTTAGGATGTGTGTGATGAGTTGTATGATGGTAATGTGCCTTAGGCATTTATGTTTATGATGAGGTTATGCCTTAGGCAGTTATGAGCATGATATGATCTCGAGGTTTTGATTGGGGTCATTGGTTGGTTATGGTTATGGAGACGAGTCTCCTAACCCTTGCAGTATGTGATGATGTGTGCCTTTTTATTGCAGGCGTTGATTACTTCCCCAAGGCGAAATTGTGACGTGGTACAGGTTACGAGAGTTATAGGTAAGTCCATAAGACTTACTTAGCGTTCAGTTGTTGGTTTGTGTGATTGTAATGGTTGTGTGTGTTCATATGGGTGTGCATTTATAAACTAAACCGGACTAAGATGACCATTTATTATATTAAATGGCCCAAGTGTATTATAACGGGTCGTGACCACATATGCCTCCGCTCGAGGGTTGGAGGGGGTGCCCGGAAGCCAGTAGCACAGGGGGGACCAGTGATGATCACCCCCGTGCATAACTCCTTTGTTAACAGGGGAATGGACGAGGTTCTTTAGGCTCTTCGTGTTACAAAATAAGTTGAATTAGTAATGAAATAACGTAATTGAAGATAATAAATGAATGTGTGTGTGGCATTGCATGTGTGATGTGTGGATATGTGTTTGTGCTATTACCGTCATTCATATTCATTACTGTAGCTAATAGTGTATACCGTGTTGCAGATGATCTGCAAGTTAGGAAGACTGCATAGTGAGCCAGATGGGGTGACCTGCCGAGGAATTCTAAAAATTAGGGTTGCGTGGGATATGAGATATTTTGTATCTGATGTTGTGGATGTTGTTTTTGTACTCGGCTTGATGTTGTAAAACCTTTTGATGTATCTTATACAATTTTATATATTTTGGTTTTAATCTACATGTGCCATGTTGTAAGATCTAGTGGCTCCCTGAGTCCCGCGGATTCGGGGTTTTATAGAGTTTGTATCAGAGCCTTAGGTTAACAACAATGGCACTTGCTATTTGCAATATAGATAGGGTGGATAAATAAACAGAACCCAAAAGGGTTTTGACTTTTGAAAAGGTTTTTATTTTAAAGCGAGTACAGATGTTTTGGGATAGTATGTAAAGAAGCTTTCACCCTTCTGAGGATCACCAGATTACATATATATATATACACCTGCTGTTTGTTGATGTGCATGTATGTAATATTAAGTATTATATATGTATCTATACATATGCCCTATATAGAGCCTTATAAGTTAGGTGTGCATACCCCGCAGATTGCTCGGACTAGAGCTATTGTTGTTGTAGGTCGAGGTAGAGGTAGACCACCTCTTCCTCCAAGAGTGATAGGACAGGGACCAGCTCCCGCTGCTGATCGACCAGTGGTGGATGAGGCTTCTGAGGAGGTTGTTGAGAGTGTCATCCCAAAGATGAGGAGTGGTGGATCCAGGAGACAAAAATCACATCAAGTCCAGTCAGATGACTCAGATCATGTCTCTATGGGTGGAGCAGAGTTTCGTGATTACATAAGATGGATAGAAGAGGCCGCTAGAGAAGAAAGACGAGCCCCAAATCTACCAGTGCATGAGGGATCATCTGAGAGATCCCAGGGAGCCACTCAGGTGCCAGTGATGCCGGCACGTGCTGCTGAGACTGTTAAAGCTCCAAAGGAGTATAGAGGACCTCGACCAAATACCTGGTTGAAGGCGTTCCATCAGCAGGGAGTACCACCCTTCTCAGGGAAGATTGGCTTAGAGACGGAATTCTGGATAAGACATGTAGACTCAGCTTTAGAGTCTATTAGATGTCATGAGGACAGACGGATAGAGCTAGTACAATCTCTATTCCATGACCTTGCTCACAAGTGGTGGAGGACGGTACGAGCCCGAGTTCCGAGCTATGCCCAAATGAGGACATTGCTTAGGGAACAATTATGCGTTGCTTCATTGAGGGAGAAGCTGTAGGATTTCATGGAGGCAGGCTTTGAGGACATACCTATTGCAGATGCCATCAGCCGCTTTCAGACCGAGTTAGCTTTATTGGGTCCAACTGCACCTTCTGAGGACCAACATGTGTACTTGTTCTCCCGTCGACAAAGGAAGAGCACACGTTCTTACATGGCGGGATTCCATTGTGAGTCCCTACCATATTAGTAGGATCAAGCCTCTGCTTATGAGCGAGAGAGAGTCAGCCAGAGGAGGACTTCTTAGACGGGACGGTCTGAGAAGAGACAGTGCACAGGATAGAGTGGTGCAGGAGCATCTGGATACGGGCGAGGCCAGTCTCAGGGCCACTCGAGTGGTCCAACGTCTACACAGATGATTGAGAGAGGCCGGTAGTATTATAACTGCGGGACATATGGGCATTTGAGGCCCGAGTGCCCGAGACCACCACTGACTTGCCTCTCGTGTTTGAAGCTAGGACATAGAGCTACGTTTTGCCGTCAGGGCAAGTCGTCATCACAGCAGGGTTCTTCCCCTACAGGTGCAGCAAGAGGTGAGTAGAGACTACCTCAACACGAGGCACAGGGACAACAAGGAGTCCTAGACACACCTGCTACTCAGGGTTCAGCTCTAGGACCGAGTAGATGTAGAGGTAGAGATGCTAGTACCAATGATGCCTGAGGAGCTCGAGGCCGAGTTTTTGAGTTGAGGAGTGCCGAGGAGCCGCCAACACCAGTTGCTACAGGTACCATTCTGTTACATGGTTTACCTGTTCGAGTTTTATTTCATACGGGTGCTACACATTCCTTTATTTTTTATGTATGTGTTGAGCGTTTGAGTTTACCTACCAAAGAGGGGACCCCCTTTACTATAGGGTTACCTGATGGCAGTAGGGTCAAAAGTACCCGTGAGATGCGTAGTTGTCTACTTCGCATAGGGACTCGTGTGTTGCTTGTTGACTTCTTAGTCATGCCCTTAATGCATGAAGAAGTCATATTAGGTATGGACTGGATGCGTAGACACCGTGCGGTGTTAGATGTAGGAAAGAGAACTGTTACAATCTCTACCGACATATGTCCGATAGAGGTCTTCCGAGGTTGGGACCTTTGGAAGACGGGATCTGTCATCAATGTTATATGAGCAGCGAGGCTGATAGCACAGGTGTGCGATGCCTTCTGGTGTTATTCCATGAAGGAAGAAGATATTCCAACATTGGAGGAGATTCCAATGGTCTGTGAGTTTACCGACGTGTTTGCAGAGCCGTCTAGTTTGCTGCCTCAGAGGAGTGTAGGCTTCGGTATCGAGTTAGAGCCTAGTATGAGACCCATCTCGAAGGCCCCATATCGTATGGCGCCTGTCGAGATGTTAGATCTGAAGAAGCAACTTGAGGAGTTGGCAGAGAAGGGCTTTATCCGCCCTAGCGTATCCCCGTGGGGAGCACCTGTCCTCTTCGTGCAGAAGAAGGACGAATCCTTGAGACTGTGCATTGACTATAGAGAGCTGAACAAGGTGACCATAAAGAACAAGTATCCACGGTCTCGTATTGATGATCTACTAGATCAACTTCAGGGAGTGATCGTGTTCTCCCAGATCGACTTGCGTTCAGGATATCACCAGCTGAGGGTGAGAGAGCAGGACGTGCACATGGCGGCATTTCATACCCATTGTGGACACTACGAGTTTTAGTGATGCCATTTGGGCTAACGTATGCCCCAATTGTTTTCATGGAGTTGATGAACATTATCTTCATCGACTTCCTTGATCAGTTCGTGGTGGTTTTCATTGATGACATTATGGTATACTCTCGTAGTAGAGAGGAGCATGCCGGTCATCTGAGGACAGTGTTGCAGATTTTGAGAATAAGAGAGCTGTATGCCAAGCTCTCTAAGTATGAGTTCTGGATGTCTGAGGTTGCCTTTCTTGGACACATCGTCTCCTCCGATGGGATCATGGTTGATCCGGCGAAGATTGAGTTTGTTGCTGCATGGACGACATCGAAGAACGTCAAGGAAGTGCGTAGCTTTCTTGGCCTAGCCGGATATTATAGACGCTTTATGGAAAGATTTTCCGTGATTGCCCGTCCACTAACGAGTCTTCTGAGGAAGACTACCAGATTTTTATGGACTGATTAGTGTGCTCAGAGTTTTGAGGAGTAGAAGAGGCGTTTGTCTTCAACTCCTGTCTCAGCACAACCAGAGGGTTTTGAAGACTTTGTGGTTTACACTGATGCATCCAAGCTAGGCTTGGGATGTGTACTGAATTACTGATGCAGAGAGGTAAAGTTATTGCATATGCGTCTTGATAGTTGAATACGTATGAGGAGAACTACCCGACTCATGATGTGGAGTTTGCATCGGTAGTTCATGCTTTGAAGATCTGGAGACATTACTTGTATGGTGCCACATGTCAGATCTTCACAGACCATAAGAGTCTAAAGTACATTTTCACGCAACGGGAATTGAATAACCGCCAACGTTGATGACTCGAGTTGATCAAGGACTTTGACCTTGAGATTCTGTATCATCCGGGGAAGGCGAATGTTGTAGCATACTCCTTGAGCAGGAAGACACCTCGAGAGAAGGCGATTGTTAGATTGACAGTACAACCTCAACTACGGAGGGATCTAGCTTGGCTATAGATGGACTTCCAGTTTCTTGATGAGGATGTCTAGTTGTATGCTTTAGAGGTTTAACATGGTCTGTTGGATAAGATCCAACAGAAGTAGGGGACCTGCCCGACCTTATGAGGATCAGAGAGAAGGTGTCTCGTGTAGAGGCACCACAATTCTCCATCGGAGTAGATGGAGTGATGAGGCTCCATAACCGCATCTGTGTACCTACTGATGCAGAGCTAAGACAGAGGATTTTACAGGAGGCTCACTCTACACCTTACTCAGTACATCCACATACGAGTAAGATGTACCATGATGTGAGACGTTCATATTGGTGGGGAGGGGTGAAGCCCGATGTAGCTAGATTTGTGGCACAGTGCGCGACCAATTAACAGGTCAAGATAGAGCATTTCAGGCCTGGAGGTGAGCTCCATCCACTGCTAGTACCGCAATAGAAGTGGGAGGACGTCTCCATGGACTTTGTGACTGGACTAAGACTCAGTAGGAGCTTTGATGCTATATGGGTAGTTTTGGATAGACTGACAAAGACAACACATTTTATTCCCATTAGAGAGACGTGGAAGGTGAGCAGATTGGCTGAGGAGTACACTAGACAGATAGTGAGACTCCATGGTGTACCGAGGACGATCGTCGCTGATCGAGATGGACGGTTTACCTCGAGATTTTGGCAACAAATTCAGACTGCATTGGGGACGAGTCTACACTTCACGACTGTGTTTCACCCCTAGACAGATAGTCAGTCAGAGAGGACCATCCAAACCCTAGAGGACATGTTGCGAGCCTGTGTGTTAGATTGGGGACGGGGATGGTCAGATTACCTCCCACTCGTTGAGTTCTCATACAACAACAGCTGACATGCATCTATTAGGATGACTCCTTATGAGGCACTGTATGGACGTAGGTGCCGTACATATTTATGCTGGGATGAGCCCATCAGTATTAGTGGCATAGCGCCAGAGAAGATTCAGGATGATATGGCTCAAGTAGCACTGTTCAGAGAGAGGATGCTGGCTGCACATAGTCGCCAGAAGTCATATGTAGACAAGAGGCATTGACCTCTAGAGTTTAGGGTAGGAGCTCATGTCTGGTTGAGAGTATCTCTGACGCGAGGCGTTAGACGTTTTGGCATAAAGGGGAAGCTGAGTCCCCGATATGTCGGTCCTTTCGAGATACTGGATAGAGTCGGGAGGAAAACCTACAGATTAGTATTGCCTCCGAGGTTGGAGGGTGTTCACCATTTGTGAGACGCCTGCGTTCGAAGGACATTCTTATGCTAAGGATACATTTGTCTAGACGAGGACTTGATGAGGCTACATGGAGACTGAGGATAGTATCCAAAGGAACTATCGAGAGTTGTACGTTGAGATAGATGCACCTGTAAAATCCACGAGTCGATCTTAGTGCCATCTTAGTGAGTGCATGTTATGCTATGTCTTTATGTGATATGGTGTGCTTTTCGTGCTAGTTGTGATATGTGCATATGATTTGTTAGATCTTGTTTGTTAGCGCGAGATAGGTATAGCTGGAGATGGTTCTTTCCTCCATGCTATTGTATATGTGTTTAGGATTAGCTGGAAATGGTTCTTTCCTCCATACTATCATAGATGGACGTAGTGTGAGTGGAGATTTCTTTCCTCCATATAGTGGTACTAGGTGTACGGTTTGGCTATAGATGGTTTTCCTCCCTGTTAGTGTGATGTGGTTAGTGTTCGGCTAGAGATGATCTTCCTCTAGGCATTGGTTAGAGTTGATGATGGTGTTGCTGGAGTGATGATTCCTCCATGATGTGTTCGGGGACATAGAATGTTATAGGTTGTGATATGATGCCGCTAAGAGGGAGAGTTATACCTCGGCTTATGAGTCCGAGAGGATTTGGGATCTTGCAAGTTTTGGGACGAAACTTGTTTTTGGGGGAGTGTGATGTAAGAGCCTTAGTTCTTAGAGCCTTGGAGCCTTGCTGAGCCCTTAGCTAACCCAGACAGCCGCCCTTGCGGAACCAGATGGCCGCACCTGCGGCTGGCCGCCCCTGCGCCTCACAAGGTCCGCACCTGCGGCTTTGTGTGGCTGCAGCCGCTTTCATTGACATGGACTCGTGATTTGCGGTTGGCTTCCCTTATAAGTCATCCGTTGCTTCTGGTGAGGGTTTTCTTCATCTCTTCCCAGCTTCTTCTTCCTCACGTTCATCTTCTTCTCTCCTTCTCCCTTTGATCTTGTGTGAGTTTTGAGAGTTTGGTTGTGGATTTGAGCTTGGATGATCATGAGCTTATTGCCGAGTGATGTTATTGATGTGTTGAGGTGCTGTAGGATGATGTTGTTGTGGTTCTCCTTTGCTCCTTAGGGTTCTAGTTGTGGTAAGCCAGCTCTTCTTCTTTCCTTTCTTTCTTTCTTTCTTCTTCCCTTGCTTCTTTCTCTCTTCTCTAGCTAGGATTCACAAACATGAACTTGTGTGTATCTTCCTTGGACATTCGGATGTTCATACATGTGTATATATGTTTGTGTTATGCTGCTGTGTGGTGTAGAAGTGAAGAGAGTCAAGAGAAAGATCGAAGAGAAGTCGGGGCCAACCTTCTGCACAAACAGCCGCCCCTGTACCTGTCTATGAGCCGCCCCGGCGCCTCACTAGTTCAGCCCTTGCGTCTCTTGTTTCCGCTGGTGCGTCCAGGGCATACCTAGTTGGTATGATTCCTTCTTCCCTTTCCTTTGACCTTGGCTTTAGTTGATGGCTAGGCTAGTGTGGTTAGGATGTGTATGATGAGTTGTATCACGGCAACATTCTCTTCTCTTCCTTCTTCCCTTTCCTTTTGGGATGCATGGACAAAGGTGCACAATAACCGAAGCCTAGGAGATCAACAATCATCAATTTCTCGAGATGCCTCAAACCCTTGATGCACATACCATTACCCGTTAGGAATATCGCTCAATCCGACTTTGGCAAGACACAAACACCCGGTTATGTGAATGTTGCCGAGTTACTCATCATCATGATTGACTTCCCCAAACCTATTTGTTTCTTTCTAAACTTTCAGCCAACATCTCAACTTTTCTTTCACTTGCTTTTCTTTGCTTGCTTCCAAATTCCCGGATAGGTAAAGGGAGGCAAATATATATATGATGGGCTAAGCATGATCAAGAAGAAGAAGAGAAGAGACTGAATTGCCTTAATCATCCCAGGAAGAAAGTGATAGAATTGATCATGTGGTTTCAACCTTCAAATTCAACATAATTTGGATAAAAACAAAGTATTAAACATGCCAAAATTTCAAACAAAGCATTTTGCAACTTAAACATATCATAAAACCTTTCAAACATATAAAGATTTCAAAACCAATCTGCATACAAAATCATCACTGAGGTCATATCCAGAAAAGAAGAATAAAAAATCGTTTTGAAAACTCTTTTAGTTAAATTGCCTCGGTAGAGATGTTCTAAGTCAACCGAGGTACTTGACCTCGTCTTGCAAGAATCATCCCGGTCGAGGTCATAAATTGTTTTTCTTAACCAGTTTTTGACGTTTTTCTTAATCAAATAACCTATATGCATGCATGTAGTCTCAAATAAGCACATAGAGCATAAGAAAGATCATAAATAACAATTCATACAAGTCATACACATAATGTTAAGTAAGATACATCCAAGTACCCCATACTTGTGACACATTGTCCCAATGGGTCAAAATAAGTCTAAAAACAGAATACTCACTGGACATAAGCTGAGCTGCATAATAAATAAAGAAAAGAAATCCCTACAAGCTCTAATCCTGATCTGTTGTTGGTGGTGGTGGATACGGGACGAAGGGATACTAAGATGGGTCGAATGGATAACCCATGGTATGCTGGAAATGTATCTCCATCATCCGGCGCTGGTAGTGCTGACTCTCCCTCATCTCCATCATCTCTAAGGATAAGGTGGCGTAAGAGTCGATCATCTGGTCCGTCATCTCGTCAATCCGTCGATGAGCTATGGGATCCCTCTGTCTGCGGACTCTGCGCCTAGAAGGACGTGATGGTGCTGCAGCTGCCTCCTCCTTTGTCGCCTCGTCGTCTAAGTCGACAACTAGCACATTGGGGCCGGATGAATCTGTACGTGTCTCCATGGCAGCACCGCCATCATCATACTCAACCTCCTCCTCTACCTGAGTTGTTGCAGCGTCTCTAGCATCCTCTATATAGGTTATCCAAGCGGTAGACCAATATTTAGGATCAAAGAATGAGAACTGATCGGCCCATGGAATACCCTAAGGGGCAGTCTGCTCCCAAGGCATCGCCACGTAAGGTGTAGTAAGGCCACGAGGAACCAATATCCTCCTCGTGATCATCTTCTGAAGTCCTAGTGGTTTTGCAGCCGCCACCAATGTACAAGCACTCAGGTCAAGATCCATGACTGTCGCGATATGAGTCACCAGTCCTCCACAATAGATATCTCTCCCTTCCCCTTAGCATTGATCCGATGCAGATCCTCAACTAACATAGCCCCAAAATCAGGCACTCCCCCAATCACCATACAAAAAAGGCTCAGAAGCTCTCCTTGTCTAACCTTCTAGGGCGTCTCAGTTCGCGCCAGAAGGGTCTCACTAAAGATCCAGTGGGCAAGACGGAAAGCAAGGTGGAAAATGATGCGCTCCCTGGAGTCTCCAGGTCTCCATATGTCAGCGTGCTCTACCACATCAATAATCTGTCCCCAAAACTGTCAAGCTACAGCTCGAGAAGGAAAATTGGGAACTGTAGGGGTAGGGAAGCCAAAGATATCTCTAAACTGGTACATAAGAACAATGTAGTTCCGGTTCAGCAATCGGTACTTTATGGCTTTCTTCTCAGGTAGGTGAGTAACAGAACTCACAAACTCTAGGGTGGGCTCGAGGTAGACTGGAGCTCTAATCTTCATAAAGCTCTCCAACCCTACCATATAAATCATCCTCCGTAGATCCTCTGCTACGTGGAGGCAATCGAATGCAGCTACATCCAAGAAACGCGGCGCAATCACAGGGCACGCGCATATACGGTCGAAGGCTGCCTGGTAACGCTCATGGATCACCGGGATAAAAGGTCTAGAGGAAGGGGAAGGGCAGGAACCACTAGGGGTATCTCTCAGGACAAGCTTTAGGTCGGAACGAGAAGTCATGGTTTCTGCTGACAAGGCATCTCGGTCGGTCTGACAACCAGAAGAACACCTCGGCCGAGACACAGCTGGACTGGACCGAGGCAAAAAACTGCTCGATTTCTACTATCTGATTTTCAGTTCTTTTCTCTCAAATTCACTACCAATTGCTTCCTATGGGGTACTTATATTCTTTTCAGCACAAAAACGTGGCAACCAAAGCCACAAATCTCCAAAATCAGCAAAGAGAGAAAGAGTTAGGGTTTTTGACTATTTACCCCAGATTCGGTCGATTCGAGGCGTTTTTGTTGCAGTTTCTCGCTTGCAATATGATCTTCTAGCCTATCCTTGCGAGATCGGAGCAAAAATCGTGGAAAACGATCGAAGAATGAGAAAAAGAGGTTGAGGAGTGCGCCGCGGTCGAGGGGAAGTTCGGGAGGGAAGAGAGAGAATTTCTTGCGCCTTTGATACCCCTTGCCGATTCTTCTTTCACCTTGGTCGAGGTGGTCCCGACTGGAAGGAGGTGTCTGGACCGAGGTGGGTCTTTGTCAGCCCTAGTCGCATTGGGTTCTAAAGAATCATCTCGGTCGAGGTGCTGTGACAGCAACCGAGATGTGTCTCAGTCAAACTCCGTCTTCTTGAATTCTCGAACTTCTATCTTTCCAGTGTTGCTCCTGAGTTGTAATCCTTCCTTAGAAAGTACTTGGTTTATGTCTAGGACGCCAAAAACAAAACAAAGCAAAGCAAACTATCTAAGACTAGACTAGAAAAAGGGAAAAGAAAGCAATACCTTGGGTTGCATCCCAAGAAGCGCTTGATTTAAGATCGCTAGCTGGACCGTATGGCATCCAAAAACAAGATATAGTGGTGTAATCTGCTCAATCTGGACTTCGGGTTGGTATTTCTTAAGTCTATGGCCATTGACCTTGAAGCTCCCACTTGTTTCTCCCCAGATCTCAACTGAACCATGAGGGAAAACATGTTTCACAATGTAAGGTCCTGTCCATCTAGATTTCAACTTACCTAGAAAGAGGCGAAGGCGGGAGTTGTAGAGTAGAACTAAATCTCCTTCTTTGAACTCCTTAGGAATTATACGCTTGTCATGCCATTTCTTTGTCCTTTCCTTGTAGATCTTGGCATTCTCATAAGCGTTCAAACGCAGCTCTTCCAACTCATTGATGTCCAATAGCCGCTTCTCACCAGCTTCCTTGATATCGAAATTCAACCATTTGATTACCCAATACGCCTTGTGTTATAACTCAACGGGCAGATGTCACGACTTCCCATATACCAAATTATAAGGGGTGGTACCAATGGGAGTCTTGAATGCGGTTCTGTAAGCCCAAAGAGCGTCGTCCAACTTCATGGACCAATCCCTCCTCGTCCTAGAGACGGTCTTCTCCAAGATTGCCTTGATTTCTCTATTCGAGATCTCAACCTGTCCACTAGTTTGAGGGTGATAAGGGGTTGCTACCTTGAGGGTTACCCCATACTTCGATAGAAGTGCTTTAAACTTCCGGTTGATGAAATGTGTCCCGCCATCGTTGATAATGATACGTGGTGTCCCAAAACAAGGAAAGATAGCCCGATTGAAGAACTTCACAACCACCATGGCATCATTAGTGGGGGAGGCGATGGCTTCCACCCATCTAGAGACGTAGTCAATAACTAAGAGAATGTAGAGGTTTCCTCTAGATGATGGGAAAGGTCCCATGAAATCAACTCCCCATACATAAAAAATCTCAAACCTCCTGAATGTTATTGAGTGGCATCTCGTTCTTTCTAGATAAGTTCCTTGTTCTTTGGCATGCATCATAGGAAACAACAAACGTTTGCACATCCTTAAATAATGTAGGCCAAAAGAAACCGGAACGTAATACCTTAACGCATGTTTTGTGAGCGCTAGCATGTCCTCCACGAGGAAGCGAGTGGCAATGCCGTATGACACTAGTAACTTCATCTTCCGGAATGCATCTTCGAAACATTCCATCCGGAGCACTCTTAAACAGTAGAGGTTCATCCCAGTAGTAGTGGCTTACATCTTTAAAGAATTTCTTCCTTTGAGCGTACGTCAATCCGGGCGGTATTTACTGGCAAACAAGATAATTAACAATGTCAGCATACCAAGGTTCTTTATTATCATAAGTTTGGTGGAGCCAGTGTTCCACCACCTGTGAATGAGTTTCAAAAAAGGGAATAAGATGTTTGTCATTCTCAGTTGAAAGCATCTCGATTGATGTCTCGGTCGGCGCCCGAGGTGGGTGTTCGAGACGTTCTTCACATAAGAACACCTCGCTTAGTCCGGAAAGTGTCTCGGTCGAGGTACTGGAATTGGGACCGAAACTGGAGATTCTCTTCTCTTGGATTAGTTTTTCAATCTTAGCTATTGGATCTTCTTCTAGTGCCTTTAAGCTCCGTATATTTGCATAACAAGAAGCATCTATACCTTCCTCCATTAAGCTAAAACTAATAACTCTTTCAAGAGGGTCAATAATAAGGATAGAGCTCACCAATTCTCTTGACTCTTCTTCATCATAGATGTTAAAGATGTCATCCTCCAGCGGCTCTCCTTTCATTGCAGCAAGCAATGCAAACTCCACTTGATCTCCGCCAATGTTGAATTTCAACTTGGCGTTCTTACAATCCACGTTGCAACCTGAAGTTGCCAGAAATGGTCTCCCAGAATGATAGGAACGGGATAATCTGCGGGTATATTGAGCACAACAAAGTCTATAGGTAAGTAGAAGTTACCTAACTTAACCGGAACATCTTCCAAAATGCCCACAGGATGGGTAATTGAGTGGTCCGCCATGTATAGCCTTATCTTAACCGGCTTGGGCTCTCCAAGTCCGATCTTCACACATAGCCCCAGCAGGATGATGCTCACACTGGCTCCCACATCACACAACGCCTCACAAGTTACACCACCAACTTGAATGGGAATGCAAAATGAGCCGGGATCTCTCAACTTGGGTGACATCTTGTCCTTCATGATTTGAATGAGCTCCGAGGATATAGATGTCATCCTTACTTCACCAAAATCTTCCAGTTTCCTCTTCCTTGATAGAATCTCTTTTGAGAACTTCCCATATGCAGGCATCCCTAGAATAGCATCAAGGAAATGGATGTTAATATGTAGCTTATTCATCAAGTCAAGGAACTTACCAAAGTGCTTGTCTAGATGTGCTCTACCCCTTGACTGGGGGAATGTAAGTGGTGGTTTATATGTAGGAGGTGGGACATAAACTTCAGTTTTGTCCGTCGCTTTATGGGACTCCACCTCGGGTGGCACCTCGACCGAAGTGTTCCTCGTCTGTACTTGGATTGAGGTGTTCTTCGTCTGCACTAGCATCGACCGAGGCACTGGATCTGCAGTTTTTAGTCCACTTCTCGTCGTTATTGCCATAATCTGTCCTTTAGGGTTTCTCTTTGTCCTTGCTGGGAGCTTCCCTGGATCTCTTGGTGCTTTATTCGCCTTATTAAAGAATTGTTGCTCTAAGGCTTTTTGTGCCTTTGAAAATAAAGTCATGGATGTCTCCATAGCGTTGAGCTTGATCAAGATGGCCTCCAGCATTGCATCTTTCTTCTCTGGCTGGGACGAACTTGATCCAAGCTCCTGGCTCTTCAATGGAGTAGAAGAAGAAGAGAAAGGTTTAGAGGAATTATTGGAGTTGGAATTAGAATAAGGGTTACCCGAATTTTTATTATTAGATCTCCAATTGTTGTTTTTGTGGCCTCTATTGTTATTGTAATTGTTGCTCTTGGGCCCTTGATTGTTGTTCCTTGAGCCTTGATATCCTCCTTCCTTCTTTGTGTGAGCAACCACATGGTCCATCAATTGCTTCACATCATTCTTGAGGGAATTGAGTTGATTATCATTTGATGGAGCTTCCTGAAAATTAACTCTCTTAACTCCATTTTTAGCTACTTGGTGGGATTATTTCTCCATGTGCAAATCTTGTTTCTCAATGAACTCCCAAGCTTCATCAATCGGCATGTCCATGAATGTGCCGGCGGAGAGTAGTTGAAGATTGAATTGGGTAGCTCCATCAAATCCCTTGAAGTATATCTCCAACAACTCTATCTTTGGAATCTCATGATGTGGGCAATCCAAGAGAACATCTTTAAATCTCTCCCATGACTTGGAAAAACTCTCCTTGTCCTTCACGATGAATGCATTAATCTTCCCTCTCATTTCAGCGGTTTTAGAAGGGGGAAAGAACTTCGTTAAGAACTCCGTCGTCATCTCCTCCCAAGTGTTGATTTTTTCGGGAGGAAGAGACTGATACCAAGTAAGCGCGCTATCCTTCAAAGAAAAGTAAAAAGGCCTTAGCTTGTAATTATTATTTTCCAGCCCTGAAGGTCTTAAGGTCTCCATCAAAATCTCATAGTTTTGCAAATGTTGTTGCGGAGACTCGCTCTCTAAACCTCCAAACTGGAATTGGTGGATCATGGAAAGAACTTGCGGTCGAAGTTCATAATCATGCTCCGCTGGATCACCTAGGTGTACTCCTGGGCGCCTCACTTGCTGGTTTGGGTCCATCCTCTGTCCTAGGGTTTGTGGAATTCCTACAAAAACAACATATCGGACAGGCATCCGAGGTGGATGTATCTCGGCCACGGCAACTAGGACTGGGTCCTTCCTCGGTCGATGTAGAATATGGGCTCGTAGATCAGCCATATCTGCTTCAATCTCTGCAGTTCTGGTGCGAGTTTGCTCCCTCTCGCGCTGCAGTTCTTTCCTATTGAGGCGCAGCTGTTCCATCGCCTCCTTCAGTTCGGCTTCAAGATCGCAATTGTCTTGGTTGGCCATTTTTGCTTCTTTCAAGCGTCCTTTGTATGTCTTTTCTGGTGCGGGATCGTAAGGAACGAATTCCTTCCCAACACGGGTTCTTCACATAAACCTAAAAGAAAGAACCTGCAAAAGTCACTCAAGTAGAGTGGTTAGTAGAAACAGGAGCAATTGCCCCGAAAGACAACCGCAACCGGCTTGGTCTAGACCAAGTCCCCGGCAACGGCGCCAAAAACTTGTTCGCTCCAAATGGTGTGTGCAAGCTTTAAATTTATATCCCAAGAAATATGCTTAAGACACGGATGCGAACCCGCAGTGTACGGATCAATTATAGTAAAAAGCAAAGAATTTCGGGGTGTCAATCTCAAGGACTTAGGTGAAACCTAAGCAAGTAGAGGTTGTCAATGCAACTAATAACCACAAAAGCGATTAAGGAAATCAAAGATGATTATAAGGTCAAATAAGGGGAATATGCAAATTCTAGGGATTAAAGCATCTAGTTGTGGTTCCAACTCAAGATCTAAAGATAAAGCGGACAAAGCTGAGTTTTTGCAAATGGAAGGTGTTTCAAAAATGTGAATAGATTACCGGGTAAGTCTCACTACTCACTATCCCAAACCAAAACTCCTATTACCGGGTAAGTCTCAAGGTACTAAGGAGAGGAACTATAATCTCAAACCAACGCACCAACTAAGGGAATGGAATCAACCTTTACCGGGTAAGTCTCAGGCTAACTCACAAAGATGGGATGAAGGCACACCCAAACCCCAATAAAGGATAAACCTTTATTACCTACACTTATGATTTTGGGTACACAAACAAAGGAATCACCGGGTAAGTCTCATCCTAGGCTTGCATTAAACCAGGAAAGGTGTAATAAGAATAGGATTTGGCAAACTCTAACACTTAACTCTCAGTTTCGGATAAAAAAGGTCACCTCGGTAAGTCAAGTTCCACCCCGGATGAGATGTTAATCGAGTGAGCGAGATGTTTTAGGGTTAACGTTAAAGACTCGAGCTTTCAGGGTTCTACTAGGATTAGGATCATTCTATCGTTGTCTTTTCCACAACTTTCAACCAATCACCCTAGAATCGCACAATGAAATTAGCCACTCATCATCATGAAAGCAATAATCAAATATATGAGAAGGGAATGAAGATTTGAACACAAAAACCTTAAGAACAAGGCTAAAATAACTGAATCAGATATCAAACAAATCAGCGTTTCTTGGATCACAAATTCAACAAGACAATAAAACCAAAGGGAATCTAAGAAAGACTTATAAATCCCCTTAAAACTATCTCCAAGCTATCAAATTCCTTCCTTCAATCTTCAATCCTTCCTTCCTTCGAACTTTCAGAAAATCTCTTTACTGCAGTGGGTAGAATATTGCTGATCCAAAAGATTGTTGAATTGTAGAAAATTCAACCCTTTATATAGGAGAATTATCTTCCAAAGATAATAATATCTTAAAAAGAAAATTTCCTATAAAATAGATCTCCCAAATATACGATCTTCCTTCCAGAAATCCATCCCAAAAATATAAGATATATTCCTTCCAAAAATAAAACATCTCAGCCAAAAGATATGATCTCGCCACGCCAGGATGTTCACCTCGGTCGGGACGCTCCTCAAGATCACCTCGGTCGAGGTGACACTGTACCTGACCGAGGTGAATCTCAACTGAATGTGAAATCTCTTAAATCTGGTCCAAAGTAAATCTTCATTATTAATTCTATGCTTCCTGAGTTCTTTCTTAAGCTCCTAAATATATCTCCAATGACTCCTTTTCTCCTTAGGTCCATCTCGATCCAAAATGTGTCATTTTACCTACGATTACAACGAAACTTGGTGTAGATCTCTGTTCGCCCAAAAGGTGTGTGCGTCAAAGTCTTAATATTTATATCTAGAACTCAAAGCAAAGCGAACCCGCAGTGTACGGATCAGCTGTAGTGAGGTAAGAATTCCAGAGTCGAACTCAGGGATTTGGTGAGATTAAATTCAGTTTCTATTATCTAGCAAAAAGTGCAAAAAGCTTTTGTGATCAAATAAGGGAGGAATGATTCTAAGGATTCAAGTTTCCGATTTCGGCTTTCGATTCAAGACACTTCTATAGATATAGGACAGAGTTTATATTTCCAAGATTAAATGTTCAAAGGTAGATATCCTACGGTGAAGTTCCGAAATCTATATATCTAATCTAAAGATTCTCTCTATAAGGGTTGTTGAGGCTGCAATATAGAAAGATCTAAAGACAAGAATTATATTCAAACTAACTATCTAAAACTCCAGGATATGACTCTCCAAAGTAAAGATTAGAAAGCACACTTAGAATCTTAATAAAGGATGTTGAGTCTCTTTATTACCCAAATCTTATAACCTTAATCTATTAAATGTAGAATCAAGTTTGAAGTCTCTTCATACACTCTATTAGAGGTTAATAAGGTTAACCAATATTGGGATTTAGGCAAATATTAGTTTTGATTAAAGATTAATTCAATTATAGTTCATCAGGGGAATAAATCGGGTTGTTCATGAGAAAATCGGCCCATTTACTCAAGAACACACCGATTTTCCTGTTTGTCGCAAAACTAAAATCTAAACTCTCAGGGTCCTAATGTTTGAATGAGTTCAGTCTATCATCATCTAAGTCTTAATCATCAACTATTCTCCCCAGAATCACAATGGTTTTAGCCAACCATTTTCAAAATCGAATCAAATTAATTCTTGAGTGAAAAATTGCAAAGAAAACCGAATCTTGAATAAAAATTCAATAACTTTCAAATCTGTAAACAATTGTCAAATCTGCTCAATGTATCTCTCAAACAACTCAATTTCGTGCTCACAAACCACAAACAATGCAATGGATAAAGAAATCTCACAATCAAAGATCAAGAATAACTTTCCGGCAAAAGCTCTTCAATCTCTCTCCAAGAATCGTCGATTTCTCCAAAACGTGTAAAGATTTTCCAGTGCAACCCCCCCGTCTTCGTTCCTAGGGTTCTCCTCTATACTTTCTTGCAGATGGGCCGTTTGGCAAAACTCTCCTCTAGCCCAAAATAATTGGGCTTTGTGTCGTCTTTCCATTTGGCCGAATCGTGAAGAAAATCGACCCAGTCGATTTAGGTGCAAAACCGTTCGATTTCAAGGTATGAAAATCGTCCGATTTATATATATATTGGCACGATTTTCTTCAACAGAAAGTGCTCTTCCTTTGGTTCGTCTTCTATGCTTCTCCTTTGCAATTCCTTAGCTCTTTGTGATCCTTCTAAGACTCCTTTAGCTTCCTTAACATCCTTAGATGCTTCTTGCTCCATTTTTGCTTCCAATTCCGCTCCATTTACCTACAATTCATCAAAATCTTGTGTAGACCTCTATTTCCGACAATTGATTGAATAGAACGTAAAAAGCATACAAAATCTTTCTAAATGCAAGGTAAACTGAGACAATCTTCTACAATATGCATGAATATGATGGTACATAATTCATGTCATCAAAATACCCCATACTTGCCCCTTGCTTGTCCCCAAGCAAGACTCAAAATTAGAATATAAGATGTCATGGATTATGTATGTATGAAAACTCAAAAACGTTTCTTTTGGTAGTGCTTCTTCTTATTGGATCACCCTCAAAGTGATGTTTCAAGACATAAAAAGGGCAAAGCATATATCAATGATAACTATAATATGAATTAACTTCCTTTTCTTTCTTGAAAACACAAATAAAGGACATGATAAAGGTGTAGAGGTAATCAAAGTCAAACAAATCTAAGCCATGAAGTCTTACACATATGCATAAAAGTCTCAAGGTCTTCAAATCAAGGTAAGAGTCTAAGAAACGTATTAGGGGAAGGAATTCTTTTAGGCCATTGTGGTGCTAATCCGGGAAAGAGGAACAACATAACACCTTCAAAATTTTTTTTTTCCTTCACCACACATGCTTCGCATGTAGAAAGCTTTGCTTCCTTTTTACTTTACTTTTTGAGAGTATGGACAGCGGTGCACAAAAACCGAAGCCTGGGAGATTGGCTTTTCTCAATTTCGAGATGCCTCAAACCCTTGATGCACATACCATATCCCGTTAGGACTTGTCGTTCAATTGGACTTTGGCAAGACACAAACACCCGGCTATGTGAATGGTGCCGAGTTACTCATCTTCATGTTCAACGTCCCCAAACTTATGAATTGCTATACTTTCATTTAACACATTTTTCCTTGGCCCTCCCACATCAAACATGCCTTTTTCTCTATCACTTTTCCTAATTCCCGGATGGTAAAAGGAGGGTCACATATTTCATTGAGGAGCTAGCATGAATAAGATATGAGAAGAGAAAAGAAGTGAATTGCCTTAGTCATCCTTATATGATGTAAAAGAACTTGTAATATAGCTTCAACTATTATCTCATTCTCTTATCAAAACATCTAAACCATATGATTTATTCATGTGTTCAAGTAACAAAAGTAAATTCATTCAATGTTATGATTAACATCTCAACACAACTAAGCCATCTTTTGCCTATCCACATACACATTTCTCATCATAGAGGTCATTTCCATCATAAGAAGCACAAAAAATTTTTGAAAATTCATAAA
Organism: Fagopyrum esculentum; assembly: GCA_033239045.1. Classification (NCBI taxonomy): domain Eukaryota; kingdom Viridiplantae; phylum Streptophyta; class Magnoliopsida; order Caryophyllales; family Polygonaceae; genus Fagopyrum; species Fagopyrum esculentum. The sequence continues at coordinate 109,055,046 of BSUD01000003.1, forward strand.
ATTTGAAAAAGATCATGCAAATGCAAGTGTCATAGTGGAAAGCAAGTAGTGCAAGAGTTATTACAAGCCAAATTGTCAAGAGTAGTGGAAAGTATATGAAGTACTAAGATGAAACAAAAGGTATTGTAAGTACCCCCACCCCATACTTAACATCCACATTGTCCCCAATGTGAAAATTAGGCATAAGAAGGAGAAAAATACTTACAATGTAAAAGAAGTGGAAGCTCAATCCTCTGTCGGCGGTGGAGGTGGTGGATAAGGATACATCGGTGCGCTAGGATCGTAGAAGTGGCCGAACTGGTGGAAGTATAAGTCTCTCATTTGGCCATCATAGGATGAATGCCTAGCGTCCGTCTCCTCCCTGTAGTTCCTGAACTGAGTGTTCAGGGTGTCATAATCGGTGTGGAGGGTACGGTAGTCGGTGCTGAGGCTCTGGAAGCTAGTGACTAGCTCCCTAAAATGGCGTGGAGCTCGGCGTCCTCGTCTAGGGCCTGGAGCATGTGAATAAGAATGTCGAGGTGGCTGTATGTCATCCTCCGTCTCCTCATCCTGCCTACTAGTCCTGCTCGGTCCTGCACCATGAGTATCAGTGTCCATGGCATCCGTAGCATGTCCGCTATGAGTATCACTCTCAAACTCGAGCATGGTCTCCTGTCCTCCATCCTCATCCTCCTCCTCTGAGTCACCTGCATCATCATCATAATAAGTAGGAGGTGAGAACTCCTCAAGCATCGACTCAAAGGTCTCCTTCCAGTTCCTCTTGTTCCGAATGGTGTATTCGGATTTCCATATGATCTCGGATGGCTTCTTCTTCGGATCCCTATGCCATGGCATCGGCACATGAAGAGTTCCTCTCCCTCGAGGAATCAAGACCTGTCGAACCACCAACCTCTGTGAGCCTAAAGGAAGGGCACTCTCAGCTAGAGTGCATCCCGAGAAGTCATAACCTAGAGTCCTAGCCACATGAGTGACTAAGCCTCCTGCACAGATGTCACCCTTGGCTTTGTTGGCTATCTTTCCTAGATAGTCAGCAAGCATGGTAGAGATGTCGGGAGTGGTGATGGATGTCATGCAATGGAGGATAAAAAGCTCATCAGCCTTGAGCTTCTGCGGAGTCTCTGTCCGGGCAAATAAACTCTCGCTAAGTATCCTATGCACTATCTTAAAGGAAAGGTTGTACATACTTGTCTCCTTAGAGTTTCCGGGTCTCCACTTATCCCCTCCGTACTCACCTACGGAAATAGCCTCCCAAAAATCACTAGCACTGAGACCTCTAGCAAATGTGCCTGCATCTGAATAAGAGAAACCAAACAAGTCGCCAAAAGTGTCAATGGACATAGTGTGGTCTTGGCTCATGAGGCGGAAAGTGACCATCCTTTCCCTAGGGTCGTGCTCAAACGTGCTAAGGAATTCTAGGGTGATCTCTCTATAAGCATCCTCCCTAATCGTAGCAAACTGTCTCAACCCAGCTCTGTCTAGCATCATATCAACATCCTCTCGAACATACAACGAATCTAAGTCATCAAGCACTATGTAGCGAGGAGGGGTGAATGGGCAATCTACAATGCATTCATAGCGTTTCTTGTGCTTGGATAGGGGAGGGGGAAGCTTAGAGATGTTGGTAGGTGGTGGTGGAGGTGGGGCAGGGGCTTTGGAAGAAGATCCCTTCTGGGCTGGGTCGATTTTTATCTCGATTTCAATGATTCTCACAATTCTGTAAAGTTCTGTTCAATCTATCACCACACACAGTTCCCTACAATGATTTCTAAGCAGATTCCTCTATCAATTCCAACAAACAAACACTTCCTAAGCAAACTTCAATTTCGAATGAGAAACTTAGGTTTTGGAAAGAAAAACCTGGATTCCTTATGGAGGAGTCGATTGCCATGCGTGCTGTTGTTAGATCCTTGTTCCTTGTTGAAAATGCTTCAGTTTGGAGCCAAGAATCACTCAAAATGGTTAAGGAATGAGGATTGTAGGGTGTGGCGATTTTTCGGCTTTCTTGAGAGAGGGAAGTCGAGAATTGGGGGTTTTTGAATGAAGAAGATCGAGTGTATTGTCCTTATATAGGGTCGATAATTTCTGAAGAAAATCGGCCGATTTATCTGGTCGATTTATTTGTCGGGTCAATTTTTGTTTCTGTCGAAAAAAATCGGCCGATTTATTTTGACAGGTCGATCTCCAGGTCAATTTTTGTTTCTGTTGAAAAAAATCGACTTGCTCTGTTACTGAATCGGACGATTTACTTATGGTAACTCGATTTCCTTCCTTGTTTTTCTTGAATCTCGAAGATATAACTCATTTATGCTCCATTCTCCATGAATCTCTCACATTTGAACCTAATTTCCTGCGATTAATGACACGACAAACCAAGAGTGCATCGAGGAACAAATAAAAAAAACGAAAAACGAAAAAACAAAGCAATTAATCTACTCTAACTAAGTGATGGAAAGAAGGGAAAACTATACTATCATGGGTTGCCTCCCAAGAAGCGCTTTATTTATCGTCTTTAGCTGGACGGTGTATGATGTTGTGTTCAATGGAGGAGGATAGGAGCTATCTCCTTGACCGGAGCTTCCGGTGTGTATTTCTTCAACTGTTGGCCATTAACCTTAAAACTTCCGCTTTGTTCACCCCATACTTCAACTGCACCATGGAAGAAAACTCGTTTAATTACATAAGGTCCTGTCCAACGGGATTTGAGCTTACCTGGAAATAGACGCAGCCTTGAGTTGAATAGGAGGACTTGGTCTCCGTCTTTCAAGTCTTTTGGAATGATGTGCTTATCATGCCAGCGCTTTGTCCGTTCCTTGTAAATCCTTGCGGTCTCATACGCATTTAGCCGGATCTCATCCAGCTCATTGATGTCTAAGAGCCGCTTCTCTCCGGCTTCTTTCATGTCGAAGTTGAGCCACTTGATAGCCCAATAAGCCTTATGCTCTAGCTCTACAGGAAGATGACATGATTTACCATAAACAATATTATAGGGAGTCGTACCTATTGGTGTCTTGAAGGTTGTCCTGTATGACCATAGTGCATCGTCAAGCTTCATTGACCAATCTTTCCTCGTTTTAGAGACGGTTTTCTCTAAAATCCCTTTAATCTCTCTATTGGATATCTCGACTTGTCCGCTGGTTTGCGGATGGTAAGGTGTAGCTATCTTATGGGTCACCCCATACTTAGCCAATAGAGTCTCAAATCGACGGGCTGTGAAATGCGTTCCTCCGTCACTAATGATGGTTCGGGGAGTTCCGAACCTTGGGAAGATCGTTCTATTGAAGAACTTCACCACTACCATTGCATCATTAGTGGGAGAAGCGATTGCTTCTACCCATCTTGAAACATAGTCTACGGCAAGAAGTATATACTGATTACCGCATGAAGATGGGAAAGGTCCCATAAAGTCGACGCCCCATACATCAAAGATCTCGACTTCTTGTATGTTGTTGAGAGGCATCTCATTCCTTCTTGATATATTACCGGTCCTTTGACAAGAATCACAAGCAACAACAAACTTTGGTACATCTTTGAAAAGCGTAGGCCAATAGAAACCGGAACGAAGTACCTTAGCACAAGTCTTGTGGGAACTTGCATGTCCGCCACATGGTAAAGAATGGCAATGGCGGATGACACTATCCACCTCATCTTCGCGAATACATCTCCTGTAAATGCCATCTGGACCTCTTTTGAATAGAAGAGGTTCGTTCCAATAGAATTGCCGGACGTCTCTAAAGAACTTTTTCTTTTGAGCATATGAAAGTCCGGGTGGAATCTCCTGACAAACAAGGTAATTTACAATGTCAGCAAACCATGGATCATTACCTTGTGATATGTGTTGAAGACACTCTTCAATCTCGTGCAACTGCTCGTCTGGGAAGGAATCGTCTATCGGAAGTTCATCCGACTCGCCGGTGAGTTGCAGAAGACGACTAAGGTGATCGGCAACGGAGTTCTCCGATCCTTTCTTATCACGGATCTCTAAATCGAACTCTTGCAAGAGTAAGATCCATCTTAGAAGCCTTGGCTTCGCATCCTTCTTCGTGAATAAGTATCGAATTGCAGAATGGTCCGTGTAGACTATCACCTTCGCACCTACAAGATAAGAGCGAAATTTCTCAAAGGCGTATACTACGGCTAAAAGTTCCTTCTCTGTAGTTGCATAATTGTATTGAGCCTCATCTAGCGTTTTGCTAGCATAGTAGATGGCATGAGTGCGACCATCTTTCTTCTGTCCAAGAACGGCTCCTATAGCGACGTCGCTTGCGTCGCACATGACCTCGAAAGGAAGAGTCCAATCGGGTGGTTGAATGATTGGTGCCGAAATCAAAGCTTCTTTGATCCTGCAAAAATCATCTAAGCAATCTTTCGAGAATTCGAAAGTCGCATCTTTCATCAAAAGATTAGTTAAAGGTTTTGAAATCTTAGAAAAATCCTTTATGAATCTCCTATAGAAGCCCGCATGTCCTAAGAAACTTCTAATTCCTTTTACTGATGAAGGGGGAGGTAACTTCTCAATGGTTTCTATCTTTGATCGATCTACCTCTATTCCCCTTTTTGACACTAAGTGACCTAACACAATTCCTTCGGTGACCATGAAATGACACTTTTCCCAGTTTAAGACTAAGTTAGTGTCCTCACATCTCTTAAGAACTAGTGAAAGGTTATAGAGACAGTTATCAAAGGAAGAACCATATACCGAAAAGTCGTCCATGAAGACTTCCATGATATTCTCTACATATTCGGAGAAGATTGCCATCATACACCTTTGGAAGGTGGCTGGAGCGTTGCATAGACCGAATGGCATTCTTCTATAAGCGAACGTACCCCATGGGCACGTAAAGGTTGTCTTCTCTTGATCATCCGGATGAATTGGAATCTGAAAGAAACCGCTATATCCATCTAAATAAAAAAAGTAAGCATGTTGGGCTAACCTTTCCAACATTTGATCGATAAAAGGAAGGGGGAAGTGGTCCTTCCTAGTGGCCACGTTCAGTTTGCGGTAGTCGATGCACATTCGCCACCCTGTAACTGTCCGTGTGGGGATAAGCTCGTTGTTTTTGTTGGCAACAACGGTAATGCCTTTTTTTTTGGGTACTACTTGTACTGGACTCACCCATTTGCTATCAGAAATAGGGAAGATGATACCTGCATCAAGTAGCTTAAGGATTTCTTTCTTCACGACCTCTTTCATTGCCGGGTTTAACCGTCTTTGAGGTTGGCGTGAAGGTTTGTAATCCTCTTCCATTAAAATTTTGTGCATACATAGAGAGGGCTTTATTCCTACTAAATCATCAATAGTGTAGCCTAATGCTCTCCTATGTTGCTTCAAAACATGCATCAGTTTCTCTAATTCATCATCATTCAAATTCGCATTGACTATAACCGGGTATGTGGAATTAGTGCCAAGGAACGCGTACCTTAAATGCGTGGGAAGTTGCTTCAATTCTAATGATGGAGGTACTTTGGTTGATGATGAATCGTGGCCTTCGGGTGTTGTGGAAGAGGTCTCTAGAGGTGGGGGCATTTCATCATTAGATTCGGAAGCGGCTGCGGTGAAGTTTGGAGAATCCAGAGAATTACCCATTGATTCGAGCTCCCCTGAAATAAATCGGTCGATTTGAGGTACGATTTTTCTTTCTGTCGAAAAAAATCGGGTTGCCTCTTCATGAATCGGACGATTTGGTTCAGTCGGGTCGATTTTTCTTTCTGTCGAAAAAAATCGGATTGCCTTTTCATGAATCGGTCGATTTATTTCTGGCAGGTCGATTTTCTTCACAGTTTCCAGAGTCCACTCTAGTTCTTCAATTTTTGCTCCTAGTTCTTCCTCCACATCATTTAATGCTTTCACATCCTCATTGCAGTCATGTTCCACCCCTTCCTCCATGATGCTTATGCTAAGAACCTTTTGAAGAGGGTCTTTCATCAAGATCGAACTTACTACCTCTCTAGACTCTTCTTCATCAATAATTTCAAAAGCATCATCTTTCAAGGCTGGCTCCTTGATTAAGGAGGAGAGTATGAATTCTATCTTTTCTTCACCAATATGGAAGGATAGCTGGCCGTTCTTGCAATCTACCATGCATCCGGATGTGGCAAGGAATGGTCTCCCAAGAATGATGGGAACCGGATAATCTACAGGTATGTCAAGAACGACAAAATCTATAGGGATGTAAAACTTACCTAGCTTTACCGGAATGTCTTCTAATATTCCCACCGGTTTGGTGGTGGAACGATCAGCCATGTAGAGTGTGATCTTCACCGGTCTAGGCTCTCCTAGACCAACTGCCTTGCATAGAGCGAGAGGGATGATACTCACACTTGCTCCAAGATCACAAAGTGCATCATAGGTAGCTTCTCCCAAAGTGATGGGTATGCAAAAAGATCCTGGATCACGGAGTTTGGGTGGCATATTCTCCGTCATAGTCTTGATGAGTTCGGATGACTCCATACTCATCTTGACTTCTCCTATGTCTTCCAATTTCCTCTTGTTAGAGAGGATCTCCTTGAGGAATTTCCCGTAAGCCGGCATACCTAAAATTGCATCCATAAAAGGTATGTTAATATGTAGCTTACTCATAAGTTCAACAAACTTACCAAAATGTTTATCTAGGCGTGCACGCGCTCTAGATTGAGGGAAAGGTAGAGGTGGTTTGTAAGCGGGAGGAGGAACATAGACTTCTTCCTTCTCTTTTGCCTCTCCTTCCTTTGTGGTGGTTTCGACTACTTTGGGTTGAGGATCGGTGGTTGTCTTGCCGCTCCTAGTAGTTATTGCCATAACCCTTCCCTTTGGGTTATCTTCTGTCTTCCCGGGAAGTTTTCCTTGATCTCTTGGAACTTCTCCTGCTTTGTTGAATACTTGGTTTTCTAAAGCTTTGTGAGCTTTGTCAACCGAAGTTATGTAACTCTTCAATCCTTGTAGCTTGCCTAGAATCGTCTCTAGCATGGGATCAGGTTTGTTTGATCCGCTTGATTGTCCCTGGCTTGTTGAAGGAGTAGAAGAGGATGGAGATGTTAGATCCTTTTCAGCATGAGAGTAAGGATTACCTGAATTTTGTTGATTTGGCCTCCAATTATTGTTATTGGAGTTTCTATTGTTGTTGTTATTCCAATTGGAGTTCCGGTTGTTATTGCTGTTGTTGTTCCAATTGGAATTCCGGTTATCATTCCTTTGAAAGTTGTCCCGCCCCATGTAGTTGGCTTCTTGCTCCTTAGTCTTTTGAAGACTTGTTTTGAGCACTTCCCTCAATTCTTTGATGTCATCTTTGAGGGAGAATATTTGTGTTTGAGCGGCTTGATTCAACTTAGCTCCCGGATCGCTTTGATTCCGGCTATTTGAGTCCACCTTCCGGTGGGAATACTTCTCAATCACTTGGGCTTGCTTCTCAATGAAGTCCCAAGCATCATCTTCTCTCATGTCCATGAATGTGCCACAAGAGAGAGATTGAAGGTTGAATTGTGTTTCCACATCCAATCCTTTGTAGTAGATCTCCAATAGTTCCAGATTGGAAATGCCATGGTGTGGGCAATCCAACAATAGATCTTGAAACCTTTCCCAAGATTGAAACAAGCTTTTATTAGGTTTCATAGAAAAAGCATTTATTTTACCTCTCAATTCCGCCGTTTTGGATGGCGGAAAGAATTTGGTGAGGAATTCCGAAGACAATTCCTCCCATGTAGCTAACTTCGCAGCTGGAAGTGTTTGGTACCAAGCTAGAGCTTTGTCCTTCAAAGAGAAGAAGAACGGCTTGATCTTGTAATTGCCTTCTTCGGCTTCATAGTCTCCATGAGAATCTCGAAATTCTGCAAGTGTTGATGTGGAGATTCAGTACTTGCTCCGCCATATTGATTTTGGCGAACCATGGTGATGACTTGTGGTGAGAAGCTAAACTCTTGGATGTCTTCAGCTCCGAAATCCACTCCTAGGCGGCGTGGTTGCTGAATTGGATCCATCCGTTGCCCCAAAGTTCGGGGTCTATCACCGTCACTAACAACTCTTACGTTCCTAGTTGGAAGGCGAGGAACAACCCGTGGTTTTGGGGTGTTCCGAATATGACGAAGTGATGGATCAATTTCTTCAAGTTCCGGCTTGTCCGGATCAATCTCCTCATCATCGGATGAGTCATTCCTAATGGATTTAGTTGGTGTTTTGACCTTCTTCTTCTTCCTAGATTCGTTCAACTCCATCTTCATGTCCAACATCATAGCTCTTAGTTCATCAATCTGAAATTGATGACTCGTTTTAGCATCTTTTCGTGCTTTCTCACTCAACTGGAGTTGGCGTTGAGCTTCATGCAGTTCAGCCTGGTAGTTTCTCTCATCGTTTTCAGCCATTTTCTTTTCTTTCAACTTTCTTCTCAAAGTTCTCTTCAATTCGGGATCGAAAGGAACTAGATCTTTAGTGGATCTAGTCTTTCGCATATACCTAAAGAACCTGCAAAGATCAATCAAGTAGACAAATCAAATCACAAGAGCAAGAGCTCTCAAGCTAGACAACCGAAAACCGGATTTGGTCTAGACCAAATCCCCAACAACGGCGCCAAAAACTTGTTCGCCCAAAAGGTGTGTGCGTCAAAGTCTTAATATTTATATCTAGAACTCAAAGCAAAGCGAACCCGCAGTGTACGGATCAGCTGTAGTGAGGTAAGAATTCCAGAGTCGAACTCAGGGATTTGGTGAGATTAAATTCAGTTTCTATTATCTAGCAAAAAGTGCAAAAAGCTTTTGTGATCAAATAAGGGAGGAATGATTCTAAGGATTCAAGTTTCCGATTTCGGCTTTCGATTCAAGACACTTCTATAGATATAGGACAAAGTTTATATTGCCAAGATTAAATGTTCAAAGGTAGATATCGTACGGTGAAGTTCCGAAATCTATATATCTAATCTAAAGATTCTTTCTATAAGGGTTGTTGAGGCTGCAATATAGAAAGATCTAAAGACAAGAATTATATTCAAACTAACTATCTAAAACTCCAAGATATGACTCTCCAAAGTAAAGATTAGAAAGCACACTTAGAATCTTAATAAAGGATGTTGAGTCTCTTTATTACCCAAATCTTATAACCTTAATCTATTAAATGTAGAATCAAGTTTGAAGTATCTTCATACACTCTATTAGAGGTTAATAAGGTTAATCAATATTGGGATTTAGGCAAAGATTAGTTTTGATTAAAGATTAATTTAATTATAGTTCATCAGGGGAATAAATCGGGTTGTTCATGAGAAAATCGGACGATTTACTCAAGAACACACCGATTTTCCTGTTTGTCGCAAAACTAAAATCTAAACTCTCAGGGTCCTAATGTTTGAATGAGTTCAGTCTATCATCATCTAAGCCTTAATCATCAACTATTCTCCCCAGAATCACAATGGTTTTAGCCAACCATTTTCAAAATCGAATCAAATTAATTCTTGAGTGAAAAATTGCAAAGAAAACCGAATCTTGAATAAAAATTCAATAACTTTCAAATCTGTAAACAATTGTCAAATCTGCTCAATGTATCTCTCAAACAACTCAATTTCGTGCTCACAAACCACAAACAATGCAATGGATAAAGAAATCTCACAATCAAAGATCAAGAATAACTTTCCGGCAAAAGCTCTTCAATCTCTCTCCAAGAATCGTCGATTTCTCCAAAACGTGTAAAGATTTTCCAGTGCAACCCCCCCGTCTTCGTTCCTAGGGTTCTCCTCTATACTTTCTTGCAGATGGGCCGTTTGGCAAAACTCTCCTCTAGCCCAAAATAATTGGGCTTTGTGTCGTCTTTCCATTTGGCCGAATCGTGAAGAAAATCGACCCAGTCGATTTAGGTGCAAAACCGTTCGATTTCAAGGTATGAAAATCGTCCGATTTATATATATATTGGCACGATTTTCTTCAACAGAAAGTGCTCTTCCTTTGGTTCGTCTTCTATGCTTCTCCTTTGCAATTCCTTAGCTCTTTGTGATCCTTCTAAGACTCCTTTAGCTTCCTTAACATCCTTAGATGCTTCTTGCTCCATTTTTGCTTCCAATTCCGCTCCATTTACCTACAATTCATCAAAATCTCGTGTAGACCTCTATTTCCGACAATTGATTGAATAGAACGTAAAAAGCATACAAAATCTCTCTAAATGCAAGGTAAACTGAGACAATCTTCTACAATATGCATGAATATGATGGTACATAATTCATGTCATCAATCTCGATTCCCGTAAAGGTAGATGAAACAACAATATAATCACATAATATACATCCAAACATGCAGATTATTGAAGATAAAACGTCTAAACAAATCCCAAAATATAGACTATAATACATGCTATCAGCTGCAATGAAGGGAGAGCCTTTGGAACATGACATCTTCAACATCTATGATGAAGAAGATTCTCAAGAATTGGTGAGCATTATCCTTATTAAAGAATTTCTTGAAAAAGGTTTTAAGTTTTAGTTTGATGAAGGAAGGTATAGATGTTTTGTGTGATGTAGATGTGCGATGCTTGGAAGCATTGGAAGCATATCTAAGAGCTAGATTTGATAAACTGATTCGGTATAAGAAAAGCACGTTACGTTTCGGTCCCCGTTTTAGTACCTCGACCGAGACACTTTTTGGAGCAAGCGAGGTGATCATATCTAAAGAACACCTCGGTCACCCATCTCGGACGTCGACCGAGACAGAAAGCGAGATGTTGTCAACTAAGGACGACAATCTTTCTGATTTATCCTGTGATGATCACTCACAGTTGGTGGAGCACTAGCATTACCAAGTTTCTGATGGTAAAGAGCCTTGGTAAGCTGATATTGTCAACTATCTTGTTTGTCAAGAAGTACCTCCCGGATTGACGTACGCTCAAAGGAAGAAATTATTCAAGGATGTACGCCACTACTATTGGAATGAACCTCTACTTTTCAAGAGAGGTCCAGATTGGATGCTTCGACGATGCATTCCGGAAGATGAAGCTGCTAGTTTCACAAGGCATTGTCACTCACTTGCTTGTGGAGGATATGCTAGCGCTCACACAACGTGCACTAAGGTATTACGTTATGGTTTCTTTTGGCCTACATTATTTAAGTATGTACAAGCGTTTGTTGTCTCTTGTGATGCATGCCAAAGAATAGGGAACTTGTCTAGAAGGAACGAGAAGCCACTCAACAATATTCAAGTTGAGATTTTTGATGTATAGGGAGTTGATTTCATGGGACCTTTCCCATCATCCGCGGGGAACCTCTACATCCTTTTAGCTGTTGATTACATCTCTAGATGGGTGGAAGCCATTGCTTCTCCCACTAATGACGCCATGGTGGTTGTGAAGTTCTTCAATAGAATTATCTTTCCACGTTTTGGGACACCGCGCATCATCATCAGTGACGGAGGGACGCATTTCATCAACCGGAAGTTCAAGACACTTTTATCAAAGTATGGGGTAACCTACAAGGTAACAACCCTTGATCACCCTCAAACTAGTGGGCAGGTGGAGATCTTGAATAGAGAAATCAAGACAATTTTTGAGAATACCGTTTCAAGGACAAGTAAGGATTGGTCCATGAAGCTGGACGAAGCTCTTTGGGCATATAGGACCGCAATCAAGACTCCCATTGGTACCACCCCTTACAATTTGGCATATGGGAAGTCTTGTCATCTACCCGTGGAGTTGGAGCACAAGGCATATTGAGCAATCAAGCGGTTGAATTTCGACATCAAGGAAGCCGGAGAGAAGAGACTTTTAGACATTAATGAGCTGGAGGAGTTGCTCTTAAACGCCTATTAGAATGCCAAAATTTACAAAGAAAGAACGAAGAGATGGCATGAGAAGCATATCATTCCTAAGGAGCTCAAAGAAGGAGACCTTGTTCTATTCTTCAACTTCCGCCTCTGCCTCTTTCCAGGTAAGTTGAATTCTAGATGGACAGGACCTTATATTGTGAAAAATGTTTTTCCCCATGGTGCAGTTGAAATATGAGGTAAGGTTAGCGGAAGCTTTAAGGTCAACGTTCATAGGCTAAAGAAGTATCGACTGGAAGTCCTGGGTAAGGAGATTGCACCATTAGACCTTGTTTGAGGATGACGTACGGTCCAGCTAGCGACCTTAAACCAAGTGCTTCTTGGGAGGCAACCCTAGGTATTGCTTTCTTTTCCCTTTTTCTAGTTTAATTTAGATAGTTTGCTTCGTGTTTTTGCGTCTTCCTAGACAAGAATCAGGTACTCTCTAAGAAGGGATTACAACTCAGGAGCTACATGGAAGGACAAAAGTTCGAGAAATGTAGAAGACGGAGCTTGACTGAGGCACATATCGGTTGCTGTCACAACACCTCCACCGAGATATTCTTCGTCAACCGAGGCGACTAGGTTTGGCATCCACTCTGACACCTCGGTCCGCTCGGGAGCATCTCGACCGAGGTGTAATCAAACTTTTGTCCTTCCATGTAGCTCCTGAGTTGTAATCAAACTTTTGTTCTGACGTCATTCGCATATCATTTTCCACCTCGCCTTCCGCTTAGCTCACCAGATCTTAAGTGAGACATTTCTAGAGCGTACTGTGATGCCCAAGAAGGTTAGACAAGGGGAGCTTTTGAGTTTATTTTGTATGGTCAAAGGAGGAGTTCCAGACTTTGATGCCTTGCTAGCAGATGACTTGCACAAGATAAAGGGAAAATCGAAGGGCGATATCTGTTATGGTGGGTTGGTGACCCACATCGCCACTTCTATGGGACTTGATTTATCGGGATGTACACTTGTTGCGCCTCCGACGCCGTTGGGATTGTAGTAGCTGATCACTCGTTGCATTCTCGTTCCCCGTGGCCTTGGCACACCTTACGTTGCCATGCCATGGGAGACGAAGTCTACTCAGGGGATTATGTGGTCTTCTCAGTTCTCTGTCTATGATCGCCAGTTCTGGTCAACTGCTTGGTTCCCTTATATGCAGGATGCTAGAGAGGAAGTTGAGGAGGAGGAGAAGGATGACGGCGAGTATGGAGGTGCTGCTATAGAGACCGGTATTGACACCGGCGGACCTAGTATTCCCATCGTTGACCTTGACGACGAGGACATGGAGGATGAAAGAGAGGCACCACCACCTCAGCGCAGATCCCGCCACCGTAGAGATCCCGAGGAACACCGATGGATTGATGAGCTTACAGAGTAGATGATAGATTCCTACGCGGCTATGACAGTTGACATGACCCAACGCTTCGATGATCAGCGCAAATATATGGAGGGATGGAAGCATCGTATGGAGGAGAGCCAACACTATCACCGTCGGATGTAGGAAATCCAATTCCAACAGATGATGGGCTATCAATTCGATCCATCCCAGCACCCCTACTTTCCATCACCACCACCACTAGTTGACGAGGATTGAGAGCTTCATGGATTTCTCATCTATATTTATTATGAAGTTCAACTAGGTCCGGTGAGTATTTTGTCGTTAGACTTATATTTGACCCATTGGGACAATTTGTCCCAAGAATGGGCTATTTGGATGTACTATGTGACTTATGTGTATGACTTGTATGACCCTTGCTGGATGTTATCTTTTATTTGGCTCTATGTGTTTATCTGTCATTACATGCATACCTACAGGTTTTTGTTTCAAAAAAAATGTCAAAAACCAGTTTGAAATTTTTTTTTGACTCGACCAAGACGTTCTTGGCCGAACGAGGTTGAACACCTCGAATGACGTCAAAACACCTCGACCGAGATGTGCTTTTAAATGAAAGATTTTCGAAACGTTTTGTGCTTCTTTTCTGGATATGACCTCGATGATGATTCTGTTTGCAGATTAGTTTTGAAATCTGTATATGCTCGAAGGGTTTTATGATATATTTAAGTTGCAAAATGCTTTGTTTGAAATTCTAGCATGTTTAATACTTTGTTTTTATTAAAATTATGTTGAATCTGAAGGTTGACATCACGTTATGAGTTCTCTCACATTCTTCCTGGGATGACTAAGGCACCTCATTCTCTTCTTCTTCTTCTTCTTCTTCTTGATCACGCTTTAGCCCCTCATATACATATTTTCCTCCCTTTACCTATCTGGAAATTTGGATGCAAGTGACGAAAAGCAAGTGGAAGTGAAGTTGAGATCTTGGCTGAAAGTGTTAGAAAGAAACAAATTAGGTTTGGGGACGTTGATCTTGATGATGAGTAACTCGGCACCATTCACATAGCCAGGTAATTGTGTATTGCCAAAGTCGGATTGATTGATAGTCCTAACGGGTCATGGCATTTGCATCAAGGGTTTGAGGCATCTCGAGAAATTGATGATTGCTGATCTCCTTGGCTTTGGTTATTGTGCACCTCTGTCTATGTTCCCAAAAAGTAAATAAAGTGAAAATAAGCAAAGCTTATTGGTGGAGCTTGTTGTGATTCAAAGAAAGTGAAGTAAGATCCTATTCCTGGATTCTAGCACCACATTACCCTATATACATCCCATCTTGACACGTTTCTTGACCTCTTATGGAAGCCCTTGAGACCTTGAGTATGTTGATTGACTTGGTGGTTTAAACCGGATTATACATGATTGATTTCGATAAATATGATTTATTATGCATTCTATGATTTTATGCAATGATGAACAACTTTCTTATATTTATAAAATGTTTTGATCATGTCTCTATTTTATTTGCATGAAGTATTCTCTTAGGGTGATCTATGAATGGAGCACACTCCAAAAGGTTTTGAAATGTTTTTCATTGATCTTTTTTATGACTTATAATCCATTCTATCTTGTATCTAAGATTTGGATCTTGCTTGGAGACAACCAAGGGACAAGTATGGGGTATTTTGATAGCATCTATTATAGTCAATATTTTGGGATTGGTTTGGACGTTTTCTCTTCATAAATCCGCATGTATGTATATTCTTCGATCATTATGTTGTTTTGTCTATCTTTGTGAGAATCGAGCTCTACACCTACTATCATTGTAATTAGAGGGGAAATGGCTCGTTTTGCAACGAAATGGAGCTAAGGAACTAAGGAGTCATTGGAGCTACGTTCTTGAGCATTGGGGAGCTATAAGATTGATTTTGGACCAGATAAGAGAGATTGACGCTTAAGTGAGATTCACCTCGGTTGGCTATAGTGCAACCTCGACCGATGTTATCTTCAGGATAGGCTGGACCGAGGCGAACTGATGACGGGACACGAGATCTTTATTTTTGGCTGAGATCTTCTATTTTTGGAAAGTAAATATCACATATTTTAGGATGGGTTTCTGGAAGGAAGAATATCTTTTTGGCTGATATATTTTGGAAGATTGGAAGATATTTATAGATGGAAATTACCTTTTAAGATATTCTATCTTAGGAAGGTGATTCTCCTATATAAAGAGGTTGATTTGCTGAAGAGAGATTATCTCTAAATTTCCAGATCAAGGAGCAGAGTTCTAAAGAATTGGAAGGAAGTTTTGAAGGTTAAAGGAAGGAAGGAAGGAAGCTAGTTTGAAGGAAGTTGTAAGATTTTCTTAGATTGGTTTGATTGTTGTCTTTTCTGATTGTGATTGAGGAACGTAGTTTGATTGTTTGATTGATTGTTTGATTCAGTTATTGAGACCTTTTTGTTAAGGTTTTCTTGTTTGAATATTGATTCCTTTCTTATATATTTGATTATTGTAATCATGATGATTGTTGGCTAAGTTCTTTATGCGATTCCAAGGTGATTGGCTGAAGGTTGTGGGAAAGACGATGAATGAATGAGCCTTTACCCCAGTGGACCCTGAAAGCTCAAGCATTTACCTTAACCGATGAACTCCTCGGTTAGTCGTGGAACATCTCGACCGAGATGGTACATAAACTGAGCGAGGCGAGACCTCTCCTGATCCTTATCTGAGTTGAGGTTTCAGTTTGCCAAATCCTATCCTTGTTATACCTTTTTCTAGTTCAAAACAAGCCTAGGATGAGACTTACCCGGTGATTCCTTTGTTTGTATACCCAAGATCATGAGTGTAGGTAACAAAGGTTTATCCTTTATTAGGGTTTGAGTGTGTCTTCATCCCATCTTTGAGAGTTAGCTTGAGACTTACCCGATAAAGGTTGATTCTATCCCCTTGGGTGGTATGTTGGTTTGAGATTATAGTTTCTTTCCTGTACCTCGAGACTTAACCGGTGACAGGATCTTTGGTTTGGGATAATGAGTAGTGAGACTTACCCGGTGATCTATTCCTACCTCGAGACTTAACCGGTGAGAGGATCTTTGAGTTGGAACCACAACTGGATGCTTTAATCTCTAGAATCCACATTCCTATTACCTGGTTATTACATCATCTTTGATAGCTTTTCTTTGTTGCATGTTTGTTATTGACAACCTGAATTACCGATCTTTTTTTCATCGTAGTCCCTGTGTTCGACCTTGAAATTATTTCTTTTATTACAATTGATCCGTACACTACGGGTTCGCTATTTGCTATTATTCTTGGTATAATTATTAAAGCTTGCACAAACCTTTTGGAGCGAAGAATTTTCATCGATGATATTCTAGTGTAGTCTCGGACTAGATAGGATCATGCACGGTACTTGAGGATTGTACTCCAAATCCTGTAGGATAGAGAGCATTACGCTAAGCTCTCTAAGTGTGAGTTTTGGATGCGTTCGCTAAAAAATGTGTGTGTGTATGAACGGATTAATCGCAATAATAGCAAGTATTTTAGAGTCAAACACAAAGACTATGGTGAAACCAAGAAAATAAGAAATCTAGTTAGACAAATTTCAAATAGTAAAAGACAAAGACAAGTTTTTGTGTAAAATTGGGAAAGCACAGATTCTAGAGATCAAGGTATCCAATTGTGGTTTTCGATTTAAGACTTCTAAGGATCTATGGTAGAGTTGGGATTGCAAGGAAAGGTGTTTCTAGGATAGGATAGATCACGGGGGAGGTCTTACTATCCGCTATCCAAACCAAAGGTCCAATTACCGGGTAAGTCTCAAGGATATAAGGAAATGAACTATAATCTCAAAGCAACCACTCAACCTAAGGGAATAGAACTAACCATGATTTGTAAGTCTCAAGTTAACTTACAAAGGTAAGGGGAAGGCACACTCAAATCTAATAAAGGGTGTTGAGTCCTCTATTACCTAGAACTCAGCATCGTTGACAACCAAGGAAGGGAATCATTGGGTAAGTCTCTTCCCAAGCTTGGATATAGGCTATAAAGGTTCAAAAAGGCTAGGGTTGAAGCAATCTTTAACCAAGGCATAAGGATATAACAACAAAGGTACAACAAAAGGAAAATCAGGTTGTTCTTGTATAAAAATTGTCCGATTGTTCACCAAGTACAGGTCAAATTTTCTTCTATGCAAAGGTAAAAACAACTCTCAGGATCAAATCTCAATGTGAGGCTCAATTTACCATCATCTAAAGCACAATCTTCAACCAATCACCCTAGAATCGCAAGGGTTTTAGCCAACAGGACACATTATCATATCAAGATTGAAAATATGAATCAAGAAAATAACGAAATGATTGAAACTTAAATAAAAACAGGAAATCCTTAACAATGGTCTTCAATATCCAAAAACTAAATAAAAGCAATACAAAACCACGAATATTGCGTTCAAAAAGAAAAAGAATCTAAAAACTAGAATAATCTCAAAAGAACTTCACTAATGAATCTTGAATCTCGAATGAGGAATGTTGTTTCTCCTCTCCTTCTGGTTGTCTTCTTAGGATTTCTTGAGTAGATCTGAATGCCTTAGGTGTTGCTAGATGTCCTTTATTCATAGAAGAAAGCTAGGGTTTAGAATCTTATCTTTAGACGATTTTCTTGAACATATCGGTCTATATTTAATAAAAATCTGCCGATTTTCTGTTGATCGGTCCGATTTATCTTCTCTAAGACGTTTGATATTTTAACTCCGTCTTCTATCCTAATTTATGGTATCTTATCTATAGGATCGTGGCTTGATGAATTTCACAATCGTCCCTTCTGTATGTGTGATATGGTGGACATCGACTTTATGGAAACTCCTTAGATTCCCAGCATCACAATGCTTAAAAATTCCTCAATTTGGAAGGTTTTAAACCCGGGAGATTCTGCATTCCCTAGACTCACACGGTTGTTTATGTGAACCTCGTCGCAAAACAGGAAAAGGGAATTCTCACCCTCTAAACAATTGTTAAAAGTACTCATATTTCTCTCACTCTCACTGTGTTTTATGTGAGATTTTAGGGATTCCTACATATCTTTCCCTTACACACCCTTCTCGGTCAGACAATTTGCCAAAGATAATTTTCTGGTTCCGAACTCCACGTCCCATCAACTCACTCACACTTCCCTAACCCTAGATGCTACCATTTTGGCCATAAGTGTTATTCCTCGAGCTAACTCAAGAGAATTGTTGACGGATCAGTCTCTAGAACTGATTCACCTAATCATGACCGGTTTAGATATTGATGTGCGTAACCTGATCTTAAATCACATGGTCCATAATGTTAACTCCAAACGAGCTATCCCTTTACCTTATGGGAACCTTCTGCCCAAAATCTTTGACTATTTTTCTATTGACACATCTACTGAAGATCGACAACTATCAACTAGAAAGATTGATGAGTCTTGCTTAGAAATATTAAGGGTAGAGAACACTTTTGTTGGAGTATGGATTTTGAAAGGAAAAGGGTATGTACTAACCCCCTCCCCTGTAGCTCCCTCAACCCCTACTGTTTCGGACATCAGGTTAGATGGATGTGAAAGGGAATTAGGTTCTCTTAACCGAGAATTGTCTGACTTCTAGTGTGACACAATGAGGAGAATGGATGCAAACCAAGAGATTATGTCTATTATGCATGTCAAAATCAATCAAATGTATCTCATGAATGCTCTCACGCTGACCACCATGGGAAAAATGTGGCCTCTAATGAAGATGTTGCTCAACACACCCAAGAAAAAGAAGAGAATGTTCTTATGAATTGCAAGCTTAGAGTACATAACAAGTTCACTCTTTATCCCACGCATGTTGAGCCAAACATTCTTACCGTGGAGGAATATGAAGTGGTCAATGAACGACAAGCTGAAGAGAAGAAACTACGATTAGAGGCTGAGATCAAAAATACGAGTAACATAACTGCTCAATCCAGGAGCCGGAGGCAGTTTTATGAGGATAATCAGGACTGAGCTTGCGATGTTAAGGCCTTATCTTGAAAGCAAAACCTCTTGGTTTTGCTATCAAGGCCTTCGCGTATGGGTCTTCTGTCTTAAATATTTTTGTGGATTTTGGAAATACAACTTTTATGGGTCTATAATTGTTTAAAACTCCCGTGCTTTACCTATTTTTCTCTCTTGTTAAAAGAGAAAGGGGGAGAAATTATGTGCTTCAAAATTTCGATATTTCTACATTCTGCATTTTAGGTTTTAATATTATTACATATGCATTGCTAACTTTAAATGCCGGTATGATATTTGTGTTGTCTTCCATCAAGGGAGAGATTGATAGCTCCACCTTGTTTACAAATTTGCATATGTGATAATGGAAGACTTAACACAAATGAGTGGTTTTTCTACTTACAAATATTGATTTTAATTCTAGATTGCTTGGTTTTGTTTTGTGTTTGCCAAATGTGTGCAGGCCTTGAAAAGCATTTCAAAGGAAGAAAGGAGGCCTTGAAAACCAATACAAGGGACAAGCGCTGATTGGAAAGCATTTCAAAGGTTCAACACGACTGCCTTGAAAACCATTTCAAGGTATCAAATCTGAAGCCTTGAAACATGATACAGAGAACATATCGGCTAGAAGGAATTTGAAATTCAAGACTCAATCTCAACAATCAAATCTACCAAGGATCAAGAGAAGATCTTCCAAGAAGATATCAAGAAGATTTTGCCAACAATAAGATATCAAGGAGATCTCGACCAAGAAGAAGATTTAACCCAACAAAATGATCTTGCAAAGATCTTAAAGTGACACAACATTGAAGATCTCTTCCTAACGGTTCTTACAAAGATCTTGAAGATCTTCAACCAAAGATCATCAACAAACTCGAAGATCCCGGAGAAGAAAAATCAACGTGCGTTACGGAGATGAAGAAGATAACAAGAATCTACAACGGCTATTTCATTTCAACACACACCATTTTCTATGGAGAGAAGGAATATCAACAACGGTCATCTTCACAATGGCTAGAAGACTTCTCCATCGAAGATTAAAAATGAAGATCACGATTGAAGAGAACAACAACAAGCGTACACGGAAACATCTAAGTCTTCAAGCGATCCCAACATCTTCATTTCATTTCAAAAGTTTTTCTTCCTCTTCGAGTACAAAAGCTTACTTACATTGAGAAAGAAAAATTACGAGAGCTTCATTGGAATATCTAGAGAGTGTTATACTCGAGTATGTGTTACTTTGCGAAGTAACTAGGCTATTATAGCTAGGTTAAGAGTTGGAACTAGATCGTAGCATTGGCAACTGTGAGAGAAGAAGGGAATTACTTCTAGGTTGTATCTAGGACTCTTTGAAGCTGATAATAGATAGTTAGATCCTACGGGTAAAGAAACCCTAGGACGGAGACATAGGCTGTTAGAGTTGAACTTCGTTAACATATCACCGTGTCAATCTTTTCATTTCCCTATCATATCTTGCTTTATTGTGACTAACATTTCTTTGCAAGTTTACGAAGTCAAGGCCCTTGAAATAACTTTCAACGCCCTCGAAAACCAGTTGTGTCACAAAGAGCTCAATTCGACATCAAGGCCTTGAAATTAGTTTCAAAGCATTGAGATAGGTTTTTGCGAAAAATTCCCATACTCTATTCAACCCCCCCTCTAGAGTATTTATATCCTTTATATTCACCTTCCGGTTCTTCAGTGCAGTTTGTGCCTTGAATCTTCAATGATGTGTGGAGAGCTTCAGATTAAGCTCAAGAACGAGCAAAAACGATTAGAAACTTAGGATTTGAGAGTTTGAGGGATTCGGCGGCCGCTTCTTCTTGAGGGAGAGAAATGAGTTAGGGGTGAAGATGAAGAGTGAACCCTTTATAGCCTCTATTTTACACTAAAAATTGGACGATTTTTCCACGCGGGTTGACTTTTTAATCGGCCCGATTTTCTTCACCTTTCGTCCACAAAAACTATAAATCAACCAATTGTTTTTAAGGGTGTCGATTTGTAGGTCGTTTTTTCTTGAGACATTGGAAAAATCGGATAAATTAAATAAATTAATTCCCAAAAATTGACCGATATTTCTGTGTGTAGGTCGATTTATGTGCCTTCCGTCTTTCATTCCTTACTAAGTGCTTTCTTCATTCCTCTCTTATCAAAACCTCGATCCTATGTCCATCATTGATCTTCTTTGAGAAAGTACCTAGTTTCTGTTATCAAAGACACAAGAAAAACCCGGAGCATACCAAAAAAAAAATTAAAAAAAAAACTAATCTAATCTAACTACGAAAAAGCGGAAAAAGACATAGAAATATAGCTTGGGTTGCCTCCCAAGAATCGTTTGGTTTAAGGTCGCTAACTAGACCTGTTTCCCTCGATGATCACTTAAGAAGAAGAGGAACAACTCCCTCAACCGGAACATCCGGCGTATATTTATTGAATTTTTGGCCATTAAGTTTGAACGTTCCATAATGTTCACCCTATACTTCAACTACACCATGAGAAAATACATGTTTTATAGTATAAGGTCTTGTCCAACAAGATTTAAGCTTACGTGGAAATAGTTGAAGTCTAGAGTTGAAGAGAAGGACGAGATTTCCTTCTTTCAACTCCTTAGGGATGATGTGTTTGTCATGTGACCTCTTTGTTCTTTCTTTATAGATCCGTGCATTCTCATAAGCGTTTAAGCCGATCTCCTCTAACCCATTGATGTCCAAGAGGCGCTTCTCTCCAGGTTCTTTTATCTCGAAGTTGATCCATTTGATTGCTCAGTATGCTCTATGCTCTAACTCCACCGGAAGATGACAAGACTTCCCATACACAAGATTATAAGGTGTGGTGCTTATAGGAATCTTGAAAGTCGTTTTGTAAGCCCTCAAAGTGTCATCCACCTTCATTGACCAATCCTTCATAGTTCTAGAGACAGTTTTTTCTAGAATGCCTTTGATCTTTCGATAGGATATCTCTACTTTGCCGCTTATTTAAGGGTGGTAAGGAGTGGCGATCTTGTGCGTTACTCCATACTTCGATAGAAGTACTTCAAACTTCCGGGTTGTGAAGTGTGTTCCTCCGTCACTAATGATAATTCGGGGCCTCCCAAACCTTGGGAAGATAGTTTGGTTAAAGAACTTCACTACCACCGAAGCATCATTACTGGGAGAAGCAATGTCTTTCACCCATCTAGAAACATAGTCTACCGCCAATAGGATGTATTATTTCCGCAAGATGATGGGAATGGTCCCATAAAATCCACTCCACATACGTCAAAGATCTCTACTTCTTGGATGTTGTTGAGAGGCATCTCGTTTCTCATAGATAAGTTCTCTGTTCTTTGACAAGCATCGCAAGAAGCAACAAACTTTTGCACATCTCTAAATAAGTTAGGCCAAAAGAAACCGGATTGAAGTACCTTAGAACATGTCTTGTGGGAACTAGCATGTCCGCACAAGGTAATGAATGATAATGTCATATAACGCTTTCTATTTCATCTTCCGGAATGCATCTTCTAATCATCCCGTCCGGACCTCTTTTGAAAAGAAGAGGTTCATTCCAGTAGTAATGTTGCACATCTTTAAAGAACTTCTTCCTTTGTCTGTAGGACAATCCTGAAGGTATTTCTTGATAAACCATATAATTAACAAAATAAGCATACCATGATTCATTGCCTCTTGATATTTGGTGAAGGTACTCCTCGATCTCAAACAACTGCTCGTCCGGAAAGGAATCGTCTATGGGTATATCCTCGTTCTTGCTTGCAATAGGAGGAAGTCGGCTTAGATGGTCGGCCACGGAGTTCTCGGATCCTTTCTTATCACGGATCTCTAAGTCGAACTCTTGTAGAAGTAGGATCCATCTAATGAGCCGCGGCTTTGCGTCTTTCTTGGTGAGCACATACCGGATTGTTGCGTGGCCGGTGTAGACAATAACTTTCACTCACAAAAGGTAAGAGCAAAACTTCTCAAAAGCATAGAGCACCGCCAATAACTCCTTTTCCGTTATAGCATAGTCCAATTCAACTTCGTCTCGCGTCTTGCTAGTGTAATATATGGCATAGGTGCGTACATCGTTCTTTTGTCAAAGCACGGCCCCTATGACGACATCGCTAGCATCGCACATGATATCAAAAGGGAGATTCCATACCGGCAGTTGAATGATAAGAGCGGATATCAAGGCTTCTTTAATCCTGTAAAATGCATCTAGACAATCCTTTGAAAACTCAAAAACCACATCTTTCGTTAGTAGGTTAGTCAATGGTGAAATATTAGAAAAGTCTTTAATGAATCTCCCCTAGAAACCTGCATGACCTAAAAAGCTTCTTACCCCCTTTACCGAAGATGTTGGAGGTAACTTTTCAATGGTCTCAATCTCCGCTCTGTCCACTTCAATTCCGCGGCTAAAAATCATGACCTAAAACAATGCCTTCGCTAACCTTAAAGTGAAACTTCTCCCAATTCAAGACAAGGTTAGTGTGTTCACATCTTTGCAAAATTAGAGAAAGGTTAGCTAATAAATCATCAAAAGAAGAACCATAAACTGAAAAATCATCCATCAAAACCTCCATGATGTTCTCTATGTATTCGGAGAATATGACCATCATGCACCTTTGGAAGGTAGCCACTGCATTGCAAAGTCCGAAAGGCATCCTCCGATAAGCGAACGTACCCCAAGGGTACGTTAATGTAGTCTTCTCTTGATCATCAGGGTGGATGGGGATTTGTATGAATCCGCTATACCCATCCAAATAACAAAAGTGTGAGTGTTGCACCAACCTCTCAAGGATTTGATGGATGAAAGGAAGAGGGAAGTGATCCTTCCTCGTTGAAGCGTTCAACTTCCTATAGTCGATGCACATCCTCTATCCTGATACCGTTCTTGTAGGAATCAACTCATTGTTTTTGTTAATCACAACGGTCATTCCTCCATTCTTTGGAGCCACGTAAACGGGACTCACCCACTTGCTATTAGAAATTGGGAAGATAATACATGCATCATGTAGCTTAAGAATTTCCTTCGTCACAACCTCTTTCATGATCGGATTTAACCGTCTTTGAGGTTCTCGTGAAGGCTTATGATTATCTTCCATGAAAATCTTATGCATGTATAAAGAAGGCTTACTACCAACATGGTCACCAATAGTATATCCTAAAGCTTTCCTTTGCAGTCTTAACTCATGATTAGCCTATTGAGTTCATCATCTTTTAAATTAGCGCTAACTATGACCGGATATGTAGAGTTTGGTCCTAGAAATGAGTATCTAAAGGGCCCGTTTGGTTTGAACTCCGGAATCGGAAACGGAATGGAAAAGAATCTAGTCAATATGTATACCATTGTTCATGAAAGTTTTTGGAATCATTCTTTGTGGTTTGAAGGAATTGAAGTAGAGTTTGATTACTTTTGATACCCTATAGGGTAACAAAATGTGGGGAAACAAGTGCATTTTGTATTAATCCACAAGGAATGATTCCACAAAATTTCATGAATAATGATATACATATGGACTAAATTCGTTTCCATTCCGTTTCATGTTAGCCCAAAAGCGTGCGTGCAAATAAGTTTTAATTTATAAAATTGAAACAAAAGCAAGCGAACCCGCAGTGTACGGATCGGCGTAGTTAAGCAAGTATTCCAGAGTATCGAACTCAGGGATTTGGGGGATCAAATTCAGTTCGATTAATCGAGCACGTAAAAGTATAAAAGCTTTGCAAATATTGGGGAAAACAGCAACCCTAAAGATCCAGGTATCCAATTGTGGTAATCAATTCAAAATATTCTATAAATATAAGGACAAAGTTGAGGTTGTAAAGGTATAACTAATGTAAGGTTGAGTACGGTGAAGTTCCAAAACCCTATATAACTCATCCAAAGACACTCTCTATAAAGGTTGTTGAGGCTGCAGTATAGAAAAGATCTAAGGACAAGAATTACTCTCAAATACCCATGCCCAAACCCAAGGAATCAAAGATAAACTAAAACAGTTAAGGTTGTGACACTCGAAACCGAAATAGAGGATATTGAGTCTCGCTACTACCTAGGAAAGGCAAGCCAAGGCTAGGTTAAAGCAAATCTTTAAATTTGGATTAGAGCAAAAGCAAAGGTCGTAAAACAAAGAAAATCACGGCTAGATCTTGAGATTCCAGGGCCGTGGAACTCAAGAACAGACCGTGGAAATCCTCGACGACGAGGTTTCTCACACTCTCAGGGTCCAATCTAATTACGATCGATCTATCATCATCTAAGCCACAACTATCAACCCTTCACCTTAGAATTGCTAAAGGGTTTTAGCCAATAACCATCATCATGATATCAAAAATCAATTTAAGAAGAAAGAAAGATGAAAACCCTCAAAAACTCAATAACAAATCAAAGTCAATCTCGAATATGAATAACAAAAGTAGTATGTTTATGAATTCAGAAAAGTAGGAATATAAATCCTCACAATGATCTAGAGAAACAACGAAGAACGGGATGTCAATCGTTCTCCAATGTAAACCCTAGAATATCCTGAAAGTACACAATCTCCAAAAATCACTTCTTTCTCCAAATCTCCAATCCTCAAGGTAAAATGAACCCTAAACAACCATCTCCAAAGCTCTAAGCGAAGATCCTCGAAACTCCCTTCTCAAGACTTCTTATAGGGCGAAATATGGTTACGAGAAAGCCCAATAACTCTCGTTGACGTGGCAAATATGACACGTCATCTTTGTCATGGAAATCACGGTCACATAACTTTCCACGGCCGTGGTTTAGACCGTGTAACTTTTTGTTGTGCTTCGAACTCACTTTCCACGATCCAATGCCAAATCCACGGCCGTAATTTAGGGCGTGAAAATCCAAATTCTTGTGAAAGCCTTTATTTCGTGATGTTCTTCACTCATGCTCCTTCTTTAGCTTCTACAAAGCATCTCTTTGCCATCAAGCATGATCAAATAATCCTTTCCTTCCACGTTTTGCTCCAATCCAAGCCTTTATTCACCTATAAATAAAACAAAGCTAGTGTAGATCTCTATATCGTCAAGTGGGTGAATGAGCTCACAATTGCTTCAAACTCATATCGATGTACACATAAAAGAGGGAAAAACAACTAAAATAAGTGCCTAAAATATAGTCATATTTCATCCTAACATTTCCGTTTCCGGAGTTAGAACCAAACGGGCCCTAAGTGTGAAGGGAGAGGCTTCAACTCCAAGGTGGGAGGCTCCTGGGTTGATGCATTTTGACCCTCCAATGATTTTTTATGCTTCTAAAGTTGAGGAAGCTGTGTGATTGTGTCCAAGAACGCTTGCATTTGATTTCGGAAGAGTCCCCAAAGTATAAAGAAAATCGACAGTATTGGGAAAAAATCGGTTGATTTTTTGGTCGATCCCGCAATCGACATGGAAAATTTTGGATGAATTAATTAAATTAATAGAAACATCGGCCATTTTCCTGTAGGGGGGGGTCGATTTTACTTTTATTTTCCATAGCTTCCTCTAGGACTTCAAACTTCGCCTTGGGGTCTTCCTCCAATGTTTTTAGTGCTTGGATCTATATGTTGCACTTCTCTTCTACTCCTTCTTCAACAATTCTCAAGCTCATCACTTTTTCAAGCGGATCTTTGAGGAAAATAGAACTTACCTCTTCCCTTGATTCTTCATCATCATAAGTGTTGAAAATATCCTCTCCAATGCTGGCCGTTTAACCATCGCAGCCAGTTGGAACTCTATATTCTCCTTACCAATGTGGAAGTAGAGTGTGACATTCTTGAAATCAACCATGCAACCAGAAGTTGCAAGGAATGGTCTTCCTGTATAATGGGAAATGTATGATTTATAGAAATGTCTAAAGCAACAAAATCAATGGGAATGTAGAACTTACCTAGTACTATGGGGATGTCTTCGACAATTCCCACGGTTTGTGTTATGGACCTATCCGCCATGTAAAGCGTCATCTTGATGTATTTTAGCGGTCCAATTCCAACTTTCTTGCACAATGCTAGTGGTATTATGCTCACGCTTGTTCCAAGATCACATAGGGCTTCATAAGTCACCTTTCCGGTGCCTATTGGGACGCAAAAAGATCCGGGATCCCTTAGCTTTGGTGGCATCTCCTCTCATGGTTTGGATCAGTTCGAACGACCTCTTGGTCATCCTTACTTCCCCATTCCCCAACATATTCTAATTTCCTCTTGTTGGAGAGGATTTCCTTTAAGAACTTCTCATATGCAGGCATACCTAGAATGGCAGCCATTAACGAATATTAATAAGTACTTTACGCATGAGTTCAAGGAAATTATCAAAGTGTTTGTCGAGGCGCACTCTAGCACAAGATTGCGGGAATGGAAGTTGTGGTTTGTATGCTAGAGGAGGTACGTAAACTAGTTCTTTCTCCTTTTCCTTTTCCTTCTGGCTTGGCTCCGGATCTTCCTCAATCATGATTTGCTTCCCTTTATCAACGCTCTTGGGCAATGTCTTATTAATCTTCGCTATGCTTCTAGTGGTAATAGCCATCACTTGTCCCTTTGGATTATTCTCAATTCTTCTTGGAAGCCTTCCTTGATCTCTAGAAACTTCTCCGGACATGTTGAACACCTGATTTTCCAAGGCTTTTTGAGCCTTAGAAATAGAATTCATGTCACTTTTCAGCTCGTTCATATCTCCTACCAAATTTTCCAACAGCATCTACATCCTATCCTTTGGAGGTTGGTTGAATCTTGGTGGAGGATTTTGAGTCCTTGGTGGTGGAGCTTAACTAGATGCAGCTAGAGGGTTCAATGCTCCATCCAGATTTGAATAATAGATTCCCGGATGATTATGATTGCCCCAATAGTTATTCCCTCAATTGTAGTTCCCGTTGTAATTGTTATTCCGGGGTCCTTCATAGTTTCCTTATAATTCCCTCGACCCGTGTAGTTCACGTCTTGCTCCTTAGGTGGCAGGTTTGCTTGAGCCGGCGCTTGAGACCTTTGCATTTCCTTAAACACATTTTTAAGACTACCAATTTCAACAGATAGAGTGGTAGTAATACTTACCTCATGGACTCCGGGTCGCCAGAGTTTGTCATCATTTCTTCTTTAGCAGTAATTCTCTTGTAGCAAAGCTTGTTTTTCAATGAACTCCCATGCCTCATCTACATGCTTCTCCATGTAAGTACTTTCAGAAAGGGATTGAAGTCCGAATTATGTATCTTCATCCAAGCCTTTGTAGTAGATCTCAAGAAGCTCTATCCTTGCGATTACATGATGAGGACAATCAAGTAGAAGGTCCTTGAAACTCTCCTAAGACTTGAACAAGCTTTCCTTTTCTTTCATAGTAAAAACTTTAGTTTTACCTCTAAATTTTGCTGTCTTGGAAGGTGGAAAGAATTTTGTAAGGAATTCGGAGGTCATCTCCTCCTATGTGTTAACTCTTCCTTTAGGTAAAGATTGAAGCCATGCAAGCGCTATGTCTTTTGAAGAAAAGGAAAAACCTCGCAATTTATGATTGTTAGTTTCTAATCCAGGGGATCTCAATATTTCCATAAGCATTTCATAATTTTGTAAATGTAAATAAGGGCACTTTCCTTCGGATCCTCCAAACTGACTTTGGTGGATCATAGTAATAACTTGAGTGCGGAACTCATAATCATGATCGGTTGGGTTTCCAAAATCAATTCAGATAGTGTATCTACGTTGCGTTGGATCCGTTCTTTGTCCAAGGGTTTGTGGTTCTCCCACAATTGGATCAACTCTAACATTCCTTACCGGTGGTTCATGTGCCGCAACTTATGGTTGAGAACGAGCTGCAATAGGAGGTGGATTTGGTGGATGTGGTGGAGGTATGTGAACCCGGACATGTCCTCCTCTTTCAAGGAGGGCATTCCTCATATCGTCGTGCATCTCGTCCACTCTTGCTTGAAGTGCCTTCTCTCTCTCACGCGCTCTTGCTTCTATATCATGTGCTCGTTGATTGGCAAGCCTTATTTGTTCCAAGGCTTCTTCTAACCCAGCAGGAGTGTCTCTATCAGCCATCTTCTTTCTGTTAGCTTCTCTTAATCTTCGTCGGATTGTTCTTTCCGGTTCAGGGTCGTAAGGAACGAGTTCTTTACCGGCACGAGTTCTTCGCATAAACCTAAAAAGAAAAGAGAATTCCATCAAGAAAAATTACTCAACACAAAAGAACTAATATTGAAATAAAAAGCTAACTAGACAATCGGCTTACCGCTTGGTCTAGACCAAGTCACCGGCAACGGCGCCAAAAACTTATTCGCTCCAAAACGTGTGTGTATATGAACGAAAACAACTTTAAATTGATACCAAGAATAAAATCAATCAGCGAACCCGCAGTGATCAATCACCCAATTTTTCACCAAGAACAAGTCGATTTTTCTTCTCTACAAAGGTAAAAACAACTGTCACGATCCAATCTCAATGTGAGGCTCAATCTATCATCATCATCTAAACCACAATCTTCAACCAATCACCATAAATTCTGAAGGGTTTTAGCCAACAACACACATTGTCAAATCATGATTGAAAATATGAATCAAGAAAATAAAGAAACGATTGAAACTTAAATAAAAACAAGAAATCATGAACAAAGAACTTCAGTATTCAAAAACTAAATGAAAGCAGTAGAAAACATTGAATCTTGCGTTCAAAAAGATAAAGAATCTAAAAACTAGAATAATCTCAAAAGAACTTCACTAATGAATCTTGATTCTTGAATCTCGAATGTGGAATGTTGTTTCTCCTCTCCTTCCTGTTGTCTTCATAGAGTTTCTTGAGTAGATTTGAATGCCTTAGGTGTTGCTAGGCGTCCCTTATTTTAGAATAAAGCTAGAGTTTTGAATCTTATCTTTAGACGATTTTTCGTGAAAATATCGGTCTATATTTTATAAATATTGACCGATTTTTTGTTGATCGACCCGGATTTTCTTCTTTGAGGCATGTTATCTTTTAGCTCCATTTTTTATCCTTCTTTATGGTATCTTATGCAATCTTTTCCTATCTTTTAAGCTCGTTAGTGATCCACCATGATGCTAAGTCTAGTATTGATTCATTTCCGCATCCAAACTCCACCATTTTATATACAATTACATCAAGAACTCGGGTAGACCTCTATTCTGAAATGTATTTGAATATAAGTTCAACGGCTATTGATTCTTGCCATATGCATGCAAAACTAAAAGGAAATACTCACAATATGCATGAATATGATATCACATAATTCATGTCATCAAGATGCATGAGGTGGCCTTTCTTTGATCACATAGTTTCCGCCAAGGTTACAAGGTTGATCCGGCGAAGATTGAGTCTGTTGTATCATGGCCGCCTCCTAGGAATGTCAAGGAGGTACGCAGTTTCCTAGGTTTGACGAGATACTACCGCAAGTTTATGGAATGGTATTCTGTGATCTCCTGACCACTTATTTCCTTGCTGAGGAAACTACTAGATTTGTTTGGTCCGAGCCGTGTGTGTTGAGTTTCGAGGAGCTGAAGAGGAGGTTGACCTCCGCTCTTATCTTAGCATTGCCAAAGGCATTAATGATTTTGTGGTTTATAGCGATGCAGCCAAGCTGGGCTTGGGATGCGTCTTGACGTAGAGAGGTAGGGCTATAGCATAAGTGTCTACGTATGAGGGGAACTACCCTACCCGTGATTTGAAGTTAGCTTTAGTGATTCATGCTTTGAAGATGTGGCAGAATTATCTATACGGAGCTACGTGTCAAATCTTCACCGACCACAAGAGCCTGAAGTATATATTCACTCAGCGGGAGTTGAATAACCACCAAATGAGATTGCTAGAGCTTATGAAGGACTTTGATCTGGAGATTTTATACCATCCGGGGAAGGCAAATATGGTCGCCGATGCCCTAAGTAGGAAGAAGCCTTGAGAGAAGGCGATAGCTCGACTGACGACGTAACCACATTTGTAGAGAGACTTAGAGTGGTTATAGGTGGACATCTAGTTTCCGGATATAGAAAGGCACCTATCCACATTGAAGATGTTACCTGATCTGTTGGGAGAGATCTGATAGAGGCAAGAAAGTTTCCCGATGTTGACACGGATCCGAGACCGGATGTTGCGAGGAGAGGCACCACATTTTATTGTTGGTGTTGAGGGAGTAATGAGACGCCAAAAGCGTGTATGTGTGCCGTCAGACAAAGAGTTTAGACAACAGATCTTACAAGAAGTTCACGTTACGCCTTACTTGGTACACCCATGTGCGAGTAAGATGTATCAAGACATCAAACATTCCTTCTAGTAGGGCACGCTTAAGCTTGATGTGGCGAGATACGTAGCCTAGTGTGCCACCTGTTAGCAGGTCAAGATTGAGCATCATAGGTCAGATGGAGAAATTCACCCACTTCCAAAACCACAATGGAAGTGGGAAGATATCTTTATGGATTTGTTACCGGTCTTAGACCGAATTAGCGTTTAGACGCCATAAGGGTCATAGTCGATCGATTGACGAACACCACACATTTCATTCCTATCAAATAAACGTGGCCGGTGAGTCAATTAGCCGACGAGTTAACTAGGCAGATAGTGAGACTCCTTGGAGTACCGAGGACCATCGTCTCGGAGAGAGATGGACGGTTTAGTTTGCGGTTCTGGCAGTAGGTACACGCCGTCTTATGTACGAGCCTCCACTTCACAACCGCTTATAACCCTCAAGCAGATGAGCAGTCTAAGAGGACGATACAAGATGACATGGACGGTTTATCACCCTCAAGCAGACTCGAGAGAGGTATGTAAAGATCACTTCCCATTGGTTGAGTTTTCTTATAACAACAATTGGCACACGTCCATTGGGATGCCTCCTTATGAGATGTTTTATGGGCAGATATGTCGTACACCGCTATGCTGGGAGGAGCCGGGTAATGCTAGCGGAGTCGCTTCTGTGTTGGTACAAGATGACATGGACCAAGTGGCGATGATCTGTGAGCGGATGTTTCCGCACAGAGTCGACAAAAGTCCAATGCTGATAAGAGGCACATGCCTCTACAGTTTAGAGCCACAAATCAGGTATAGTTGAGAGTATCACCAACACACGGCGTTAGACGTTTCGGCATTAAGGGGAAGTTGAGTCCTTGATATGACGGACCTTTAGAGATTTTGGAGCGAGTTGGAGAGGTTGCATACAGACTTGCATTGCCACCGAGGTTGGAGGGTATTCACCCGGTTTTCCACATGTCTCAGTTACGGGAGTATGTACCAGACCCGAGACACATTGTTAGTAGACTCACTTCTTTTAACCCTATATATATATATTCAAAGGACTCAAAGACTTTGACCTTTTTATTCGTTTGCCAAATCTTGTTCAGTTCCATCCAAGCTCGGTTTTGTTTGAATCTTCGTGGAAGAAGAAGAAGTTCATGATGACCTAGTAGTTGAGCTAGACCACACATTTGTGGAGCATCCAATAGTTGTCCTAGATTGTGGTACAAGATGCTTGTGGTCGAAGGACATACCGATGATGAGAGTACAGTGGTCGAGACGAGAAGCTGATGAGGATACTTGGGAGATAGAGGATAGTATCCAGAGTAACTATCTAGAATTCTATGCCGATCTAGAGACACCTATAAGATCGACGGATGAGTTCCCGTTCCTTCCTTGATGAGTCCTTATGGATATATGATTTACCTGTTTGTATGTCCTGTATGGAAATGTGGTGTGTGATCTGTTAGATCCTTGAATGTTTGCATGATTAGGTCATGTGAATAGTTTAGAAAGTTGATACCTTCATGAGTTCTAGTGTGCTTACCTCGGCATGTGAAACCGAGAGGATCAACTTCGTCTAACTTTCGGGACGAAAATTGTTTTTATGGGAATTTGATGTTAAACCAGAATTTTCATTCCGGTTTTGATCCTTAAGACTTCTTTTGGAACCACCTAAGTGATGCCGAAACAGAGTCTCCGCACCTACGGCTCAAGAGCCCACAGGCGCGGCGACCAGGTCATCGTGGTCGCGGTAGAGTTACGCCTCTGGTGCGGTTTTCACAACAGATCGCGTGTGGTTTTCACAATTGATCGCGTGCGGTTTGTTGTAACGGTCGTCCGTTCTTTTCTCCTTCAGAAGATCCGATCTTCCTTATGGACCGTTCCTTCCTCTGCTTCTAGCCCTAGCAGCCTACTCTTCTTTTCCGTTCCCCAACCCTTTTCTCTTTCTTCCTTTACGTAATTTATCTTGCTCTCTTTCCCTCCCTTCTTCCACCTTGTGCTTGTTACATCCAAGTTCGTTCATGTTGTAATCTTCAGCACGTACGTGAATACTACATACCCAATTGTAAGTCTTCCTCTCCTCGTTGTTCTTCTATTTTTTTGTCTTCTTCTTCTTCTTCTTCTTCTACTACTTCTTGTTGGCAATAATCAAGATTGGGTCTTGATTCAATGCATGCCTTGTGTGCTATGTGGTTTTGTGAACTTAGTCTTAGTGGTTTGTTGTTATGTGAGAAACACAGGCGAGTGGAGAAGTCTTGGAAGAGTTTTTGTTCGTCGAAGGACTTCGACGTTCGCCCCTGGAACTTTGCCACACCCGCGCTAGTGCAGACCCGTACCCACACTTTTCCTAAGCTGCCACCCTCACGCTTCCTTATCACCGCGGTCGCGGCACCCGTAGCCCTGTAACACCCCAAATTCTCAGAACTCGGGGAGCTACTAGTTAGGACCACACAATGGGTCCCGACCTTATTTTGATAATAATTTTACTAGGATCTTACAACAAGGCACAAAAGTATTAAAACATTTGAAAACTTTAAACAATATATACATGAAGGATATGCATCAGCCTTACAAAGCAACGGTACTAAAACGACGCATATAAAGAACATAAGAAACCTCGCCCCCAACTAAAAGAGTACGTGGACCCGGCTGACCATTTCCTCCGGATGTCTCTACAACTGTCTTAACCTGCAAGGAATCTACAAGCGGTATAAAACCGTTTGCTAACATTCTATGCATAAGTATAAAGGTAAAAGCACAAACACACAACATACACAATACACATGCAACAATCAATCCTTTTATTATCTTTAATTAGGTGATATGTCATTACTAATGATACTTATTTTGTGACACAAGGGATTCCAAAACCTCGCCCCTGTCCCCGTTTACCAACACGGAATGGTACTAATGCATTTGACTGTCTACCTGACTGGGCTTGTCGCAGGGAAGCTCCTAGACTCTCGCAAGAGCTAGGCAGATGATGTCACGACCCATTATCAAACACTTGGGTCAATTACACAATATACTAAAGTCGGCCTATTCCGGTTTCGTTATTTATCTTAACTAACAAACACCACTCATACACATCACACACATGCAAGAAGCCAGCTAAGTAAGTCCGTGGACTTACCTGAATTAGATCTCGACTCTCTTAATCACAACTCAATCTGTAACTGTACAACTCGATTGCTTGTCAAAGGAGGCAAGTGTGTCAGCACACATTATAGGTAATTAGAAGTCAAAGACTTCTAAGATAGTAGATCCTATTAGAACAATACCAATTTATGGTAAAATGACTATTTTACCCTTGGTCCCGAAACTTCCAAAAATTCCATAATTCATGCCTAAATCCTTATTTGAGACTAAAAAGTCATATTCTAACTCCTAAAGATGAGTTTGGTTACAAATTGGCAATTTACCCATTTTCCTATTTTCCGGAATATCGTTAAGGTCCAACTTCGGCTTCAAATATGAAATTCGAATAAACTTATAAAAATTCCGAAATAATTCTCTAGATCATGATAACATGATTTATGACTTAGTTTTAGGTAATCATTTAGATAGATTTCACACTCATTCATGCATGGTTTAGCACTAGTTCACGACGTTTGCACTCAATTTACGTACTTTGTCGAGATAGACGTCTACACAGACTTGTGCGTTGCTTTGTAGGTATTTTGGGAGATTTAGGAGCTAAAACGATACGTTTGAGGATCGTTCGTCAAGATGACACATCCTCGGACTCATTAGGATGCAAACTAAGGGCTAAGGAGGACTCATGGAACCTTGCCAACACAAGCCATGCACCAAACCATGGCTTAACGAGCCTAGGAGAAGCTTCTGGAGCAAACCACGGTCTAGACCAAGACCACGACCGTGGTTCTAACCGTGGACTTTGCCAGATCCTTGTGATAGCTGTGCCACGACCCTCATGGCCAGCTCATGCAAATTTGTTATAAAAGTGGTCCTTCATTGGCTGAGAAGAGCATCTTGGAGCAGCTCTCCATCATCCATTATCCTCTAGCAAAAATATTCTCTCAACAAGAAAAGAAGGTAGAAGAAAGCCACCATTGGAGAAGAGTTTGAGTGGAGGAGGAGAAGACACACCATTGATAGATTTGCTAGCTTGTAGTGAAGAATTTCGGATTCAATTTCTAGAGTTGTATG
This sequence comes from Fagopyrum esculentum, assembly GCA_033239045.1. NCBI lineage: Eukaryota > Viridiplantae > Streptophyta > Magnoliopsida > Caryophyllales > Polygonaceae > Fagopyrum > Fagopyrum esculentum. Next base: position 109,090,461 of record BSUD01000003.1, read on the forward strand.
AACCATTTGAACCTTCTTTAAGAAGGGTTGTGAGTTATTCTAATTCCATTTTCAGCTTGGTTTTGTTTATTTCACTTGTTCATCTCCTTCTCTTCATTATTTTGCAAATGGATGCCATGATTTTATGTTTGAATGTTTCGATTTCTATTATGAATGTTGTAGGCTAAATAGATGAGGTTCTAGGGTAAGGAAAGGATGGTTATGGCTAGGGCTATGATTGGACAGACTTAAATTTACCTTTGGATGACTTGTGTGCTTGAACGTAGCCTTTGTTAGGAATCACGGCCAGTTCTAGCCAAACCACGGCCGTGGAAAGGTAGAACAAACAGTGATTTTCCCTGGTTCGATGGATCTAGTCTTAGATTGTTAGAATGTTGAAATCCTAAGTGTTTGTTGAGTTAAATCTATCCTAGGGTGACCTAGTGTTAGAAACTAAGTGTTAGGAGAGACTTACCCGGTAATCCTTACTCTTAGATTCCAAAGATAACAAACCCTAGGTAGTGGTGAGCCTCAAAAGCCGCCATTGGACTAAGTGTGCTAGGATAGTTGCTTAGGACTAACCTTCCGAGACTTACCCGGTAAGGATAGGTTGGATCTTTAGGTAACAATCCGGTTTGAGTAGAAATCCGTCCCTTAGGTTCTTAGAGACTTACCCGGTGATGAGACCTTAGGAATGGACTAGTGGATCATGAGACCTACCCGGTGATTGATTCCAATCTAGAAACACTTAACCCCAACATAGTTAATCCAAGGAATGAATAGATAGCTTGAGTCCTATGCCATAACCGGAACTTCCAACCCCTAGAATCCGTCTTTTCTTTCTTTGATATATCTCGTATTTAGCTTGTTTGTTCGAGTTGATTTGTTAGCTTAGTTGATTGTTTACTTTGCATGAATTGTGATCTTTGATTGATCACCAAAAACCAACCAAAAACATTTGAGATTTTCATTTCTTTATTTCTTTCTCTTTTCTTGACCTAGATCTTCACTAGACTTAATCATAAATTGAATCAATCTCACCTTAGTCTTTGTGTTCGACCTCGGAATACCATCCCTACTACAAACGTCCCGTACACTGCGGGTTCGCTAGGAGTTAGGAGAAATATAACGAGTATAAATTTAAAACCCATTTGCGCATCACGATCTTAGCGTAACAAGTTTTTGGCGCCGTTGCCGGGGATTAGGTCTAGATTGAGTCTATTTTGTGATTGTTTATAGTCTAGATCTTTCTTGTTGCTTTTGATCTCTTTTTGGTTTGTGTCTTTGCTTTTCAGGACATCTCTTACTCTTTAGGTGTATCCGAAGATCTCGTGGCAAGGATTTAGCTCCATTCGATCCCGAACCGGAGAAAACCCTTAGATCTAGATCCAAGAGTATTAAAAAGGGAAAAGAGATGGCCGGAAGAGATCTCCAAGCTGAATTGGATGAAGCCTTAGAGCAAATAAGGCTAAGAGATGAGCTCTTGGAGGAAGAAAGGAGACTTGCCAATGAGAGGCAAGAAGCAACTAGGAGGGAGATTGATGAGATTAGGCAAGCCCTTGTACAAGGAGAGCTTAATCGTCAACAACCTCCACCTCCTCCACCACCACAACCGCAGCCGGCAGCGAATGTTAGGGTTGTTCCTATTGCATTTGAGGAACCACAAACCCTAGGGAGACGTATGGATCCGGCACAAAGAGCACACCGTCCGGGTGTGAACTTAGGAGATCCCGCAACCCACAATTATGAGCTCCGCCCTCAAGTTCTATAAATGATCCGGCATAATCAATTTGAAGGGATGGAAGGAGAGTCTCCTCATCAACACTTGATGAATTATGAGATATTGATGGAGACTCTTAGACCGCCAAGATTGGAGAGCAACAACCATAAGCTTAGGGCTTTCTCGTTCTCTCTTAAGGACAAAGCCTTGCTTGGTATCAATCTATTCCACAAGGGCGAGTTGGTACTTGGGAGGAGATGACAACCGAATTTTTGACTAAGTTCTTCCCACCTTCCAAGACTACCGAGTTAAGAGGTAAGATCAACGCCTTCGTGATGAAGGATAGAGAGAGTTTATTCAAGTCTTGGGAGAGATTCAAAGACCTTCTCCTAGATTGTCCACACCATGGCATACCGAAGATTGAGCTATTGGAGATCTACTTCAAAGGACTTGATGAAGATAGCCAATTCAAGCTCCAATGTCTTTCCGGTGGGACATTTATGGAGAAGCATGTAGATGAGGCTTGGGAGTTTGTGGAGAAGCAAGCTTTAGTAATTGAGAAGTACTCCCATAGGAAGAGTGAGGGGAGAAAGGCGGGAGCATATGAGGTGAGTGAGGTCACTATGAGCAATTTCAAGCTTGACGCCATCAACAACGAGATAAAATCTTTGAGGGAGTTGTGTGCCACAACTTTGAAGAATCAAGCAACTCCTCAAGTGCTTCCACAAGCTAACTTATCTTCCAAGGAGGAGGATGTGAATTACATGGGAAGGGGCAATTACAACAACTACCAAGGCCCAAGGAATTTCAACAACAACCGGCAATTCAACAATTACCGGCCTAACCACAACCACCCCGGGTTTTCCTACTCTAACCCGGATGGAGCCTTGAACCCTACCGCTTCCACGAGCACAACTCCACCACCAAGAGCTTCACAAGAACCTCCACCCGGATTTACTCAACCTCCCAAGGATAGAACCGAAATAATATTTGAGGAATTGCTTGGAAGGTTGAGTGGTCTTCAGAGCACCGTGACTTCAATTTCTAAAGCTCAAAAAGTCTTGGAAGCACAAGTGTTCCAAAAGGCGGGTGAAGCACATAGAGATCCGGGGAAGCTTCCCGGAAGAAGCGAGGACAACCCAAGAGGCCAAGTGTTGGCTATTACAACGAGGAGTGGGTTGAGTATGAAAGATCCTTTGCCCAAGGACAATGCTAAAGGAAAGCAAGTAGTGGTAGAAGAGGGAAAGTTGCAAGAAGATGGAGGCAAGAGCAAAGATGTTGAGCCAACATATGTGGCACCGCCTCCATACAAGCCACCACTACCGTTTCCTCAATCACGAGCAAGAGCTCGCTTGGACAATCACTTTGGTAAGTTCCTTGAACTAATGTCTAAATTGCATATTAACATTCCGTTCATGGATGCTATTTTAGGGATGCCGGCATACGGCAAGTTTTTGAAAGAAATACTCTCCAACAAAAGGAAGTTGGAGGAGTATGGGGAGATAAGAATGACCAAAAGATCTTCGGAATTGATCCAAACAATGAAGGAGGAGATGCCTCCCAAGCTAAGAGATCCAGGTTTTTTTTGCGTCCCGATTGGAGTGGGAGATGTGAAGTACGAGGCCCTTTGTGATCTTGGGGCAAGTGTAAGCATCATACCGCTTGCACTTTGCAACAAGGTTGGACTAGGAGAGCCAAAACCGGTCAAGATGACCCTCTATATGGCGGACCGTTCTATCACTCATCCGGTTGGGATCTTAGAAGACATCCCGTTGCAGCTAGGAGGATTCTATGTGCTAATTGACTTTGTTGTCTTGGATATTCCGGCAGACTGTCCGGTTCCCATCATTTTAGGAAGACCTTTCCTAGCCACCTCCGGATGCCTAGTGGATTGAAAGAATGGAACTCTCTCCTTCAACATTGGAGAAGAGAACATCAAGTTCAAGTTGTCCACAATGATGAAGGGGCCAACCCTTGATGAGGATGTCTTCAACATAGTCGAGCAAGAGGAATCTAGAGAAGTTGTGAGCTCGATCTTGATCAATGATCCCTTAGAGAAGGTTCTTACCTTAAGTATGATGGAGGAAGGTGTTGAGGAGGCTTGCAATGAAGAAATCAAGGCCTTGGAAGCACTAGAAAAGGAGACAAGAGTTGGATTTGAAGGCCACGAAGAGGTGTTGAATAGCTGCAAATTCCACGGTCCAGATTTATGTTCCACGGCCGTCAAACTCTCTGGACAACTCCGGGAAGCAAGCTTGGCAAGAACCACGGCCGTGGAAGTTGAGCAAACCGTGGTTCCAGCCGTGGTTTTCCCTGGATCAGCCCTTGATGGTGATCAAGCTTCTAGGAGCCCTGGAGTATCTTCATTTGCTTTGGATTCATCTCATCCAACCTTATTTGGATCGTCTCCAACCGATAAAGGTCCTCCTAAACTTGAACTTAAACCCCTCCCCTCTCATTTGAAGTATGCTTTCCTTGGTGATAACTCTACATATCCGGTGATTGTTAATGCATGCTTGAGTGATAATGAACTTGCTAAGTTGTTGCATGAACAAAGATTGCATAGGAAGGCCATTGGCTATACTATTGATGACTTGGTTGGCATTAAACCTTCTTTGTGCATGCATAAGATAATGATGGAAGACAATCATAAACCCTCTATTGAACATCAAAGAAGATTGAATCCTATAATGAAAGAGGTAGTCAAAAAGGAAATCATTAAGTTGCTAGATGCGGGGATTATCTACCCTATCTCGGATAGTAAGTGGGTTAGTCCCATTCATGTAGTTCCTAAGAAAGGTGGGATGACCGTAGTGACCAATGAGAACAATGAATTAATCCCAACTAGGACGGTTACGGGGTGGAGGATGTGCATTGATTATAGGAAGTTGAACATGGCCTCTAGGAAAGATCACATCCCTCTCCCCTTCATTGACCAAATGCTAGAGAGGTTAGCTCAACATTCTCATTTTTGCTACCTAGATGGCTATAGTGGATTCTTCCAAATCCCTATCCACCCCGATGACCAAGAGAAAACCCCTTTACATGTCCATGGGGTACTTTTGCATATAGGAGAATGCCATTTGGGTTGTGTAATGCACCCGCCACCTTCCAAAGGTGTATGATGGCTATCTTTTCGGAATACATAGAAAATATCATGGAAGTATTCATGGATGATTTCTCTGTTTATGGTTCTTCTTTTGATAATTGCTTGGCTAACTTGTCATTAGTATTGCAAAGATGTGAGGAGACAAATCTTGTCTTGAATTGGGAAAAATGCCACTTCATGGTAAGTGAAGGCATTGTGTTAGGACACTTGGTGTCTAACCGTGGCATTGAGGTTGATAGGGCCAAGATTGAAACGATAGAGAAGTTGCCACCACCTACCTCGGTGAAAGGGGTAAGGAGTTTCTTAGGGCATGCCGGTTTCTACCGGAGGTTAATTCAAGATTTCTCTAAAATTTCTAAGCCCCTCACTAACCTACTAATGAAGGATGTTGATTTTGTCTTTTCCAAAGATTGTCTTGAGGTTTTTTGTGGGTTGAAGAACGCCTTGATCTCCGCACCTATCATGCAACCTTTGGATTGGAGCCTACCATTTGAGATCATGTGTGATGCAAGCGATGTAGCCGTTGGGGCTGTTTTGGGGCAAAGGAAAGATGGGCGCACTCATGCTATTTATTATGCTAGCAAGACGCTAGATGATGGCCAACTCAACTATGCTACCACCGAGAAAGAGTTGTTTGCGGTGGTGTATGCTTTTGAGAAGTTCCGCTCATATCTTGTTGGAGCGAAGGTCAGAGTTTATACGGATCATGCTGCGATCCGTTATCTACTTACAAAGAAGGATGCCAAACCAAGGTTGATTCGGTGGATCCTTCTTCTTCAAGAGTTTGATTTAGAAATCCGAGACAAGAAGGGATCCGAGAACTCCGTGGCAGATCACCTTAGTAGACTTCCACCATTAGAGCTTGAAAGAGATGACATCCCAATTGATGACTCATTCCGGGATGAGCAATTGCAAATGGTAGAGGAATGCTTGTTACAAGTGTCTAGAGGAAGTGAACCATGGTTTGCCGACATTGTATACTACTTAGTGTGTGAGGAAGTGCCTCCCGGTTTGACATATGCCCAAAGGAAGAAGTTCTTCAAGGATGTGAGGCATTACTATTGGAGCGAGCCACTTTTGTTCAAGAGAGGTCCGGATGGAATGTTTAGAAGATGCATACCGGAGGATGAGGTGGAGAGTGTGATCCGCCATTGTCATTCCTTGCCATGTGGAGGGCATGCTAGCTCACACAAGACATGCGCGAAGGTGTTGCAATCGGGCTTCTTTTGGCCAAGTTTGTTCAAGGATGTGCAAAGCTTTGTAGAGGCTTGTGATGCTTGCCAAAGGACGGGCAACATCTCAAGGAGGAATGAGATGCCATTGAACAACATTCAAGAAGTGGAAATTTTTGATGTATGGGGTGTGGACTTCATGGGACCATTCCCTTCTTCATGTGGAAATCTCTACATCCTATTGGCGGTTGACTATGTTTCAAGATGGGTGGAGGCAATCGCTTCTCCTACAAATGACGCCAAGGTTGTGGTGCGGTTCTTCAACCGAGTGATCTTTCCTAGGTTTGGAACACCAAGGGTGATCATAAGTGATGGAGGGAGGCACTTCACCAATAGAAATTTCGGGGCGCTTTTGGCTATGTATGGGGTGACTCATAAGGTGACAACACCTTACCACCCCCAATCTAGCAGCCAAGTGGAGATCTCCAACAGGGAGATAAAGGCCATCCTTGAGAATACGGTCTCTAGAACAAGAAAGGATTGGGCTATGAAGCTCAATGATGCCTTGTGGGCATATAGGACCGCCTTCAAGACACCAATTGGAAGCACTCCTTACAAATTAGTCTATGGCAAATCTTGCCATCTTCCGGTGGAAATGGAGCATAGAGTTTATTGGGTCATCAAGTGGCTAAATTTTGACCTCAAGGAGGCGGGAGAGAAGAGGTTGCTTGATATAAACGCCCTTGAGGAGATCCGGTTGGAAGCTTATGAGAATGCCCGGATCTACAAGGAGAGGACCAAACGGTGGCATGACAAGCGCCTCATCCCGAAGGAGTTGAGTGAAGGCGACCTTGTCCTTCTCTTCAACTCAAGGCTGCGGCTTTTTCCCGGAAAGCTCAAATCAAGATGGACCGGGCCATATGTGGTGAAGAAGATCTTTTCCCATGGAGCTATTGAAATAGGAGGGGAGCATTGTGGAAATTTCAAAGTGAATGGGCACCGTTTGAAGAAGTATATCCCGGGAGCTCCGGTGGACATGATTGCCCCACTTCACCTTGAATAGACGCTCCCGAGTTTGGTCAAGCTAATGACCTTAAAAGAGCGCTTGGTGGGAGGCAACCCATTGGTAACGTTTTTCCCTTTCTCGTTTTGTTTTTGCTTTAGATTTTTTCTGTTTTTGTGTGTGTTTTGTCTACTTTGTGTGTGTGCTAGAGCCTTAGTAGCATTGAAAGCCTTGCTTGACATATGAATGATGATGAACTCCTCATCAATTATGGGTGGAGCGGACGCGGAACTTGGACGGCTAGCGGCACCTAGCGCGGGTCCCGACGCCTTGATGAATACTTAGAGCTCTCTACCATTGTTGATAGGATCATCCACCATCCATTCACTTGAGAATCCCAAATACCATAGCAAACCATTTTTACATTGTGAGAACCTTCTTTCACTCTTCTTTACTTCATTTACACATTGGGGACAATGTGCTTCTAAGTATGGGGTGGGGTTTGCATGATCTTTTGCATGATGAGCATCTAGGATAGTTTAATATTTGCACATGTCTTGCATTGTGGATACATATTTCGAAAACCCCATAAAATTCAGAAAATTTAAAAAAAATTTGTGCTTTCTAGGCTTGGATATGATCCTAATGATGAACCTTGTCTTGTGGATTGGCTATGGATAGCCTTGTGTGTTTAATTAATGATGCATATGTAGACTTGAACCACTTCTCTTGAATTCTATGAATGATTTGTGATCATGATTTTTGCCTAGAATGGATTGAGTGTTGAAGGTCGAAATTACATGATAGTTCTTGCATACCATCTAGGAATGAATGAGGCAACTCATCTTTCTCTACTTCTCATCTTGATCATGATTGTTTGAGCACCTCAATGGATTATAAATTGACCTCTTTTGACCCATCCGGGAATAGGAGCATGTTAGTGTGTTTGATGTGTGTGAAAAGCAAGTGTGGGGTGAAGTTGTTGATGAAAGGAATGTCATGAATGAAATGCTGAAATTATTTTGAAAGTGTAGCCAAAAATATAGGTTTGGGGGCGTTGCTTTAAATGACAAGTAACTCGGTACACTTCACATAATCGGGTGTTGGTGCCTTGCCAAAGTCAAATAAATCAATAGTCCTAACGAGCTTTGGTATGTGTGCCCAGTGTGGATGCACCTCGAAAAATAGAAAAAGTCCGAGGATAGCTAATCACCAAGGTTTCGGCTATTGTACACCAATGACATTGTCTCAAAAATAAGTCAAAGAAAAAGAAAAGAAAGAAAAGATAGAGAAAAATATACACTTGAGGGAAGTTGATCGAGGACAAGATTGTGGAGTTAGTTCCATTCCCGGATTAGCATCACATAGCCTAGAAAAATCCCCACCTAATCACAACGTTTCTTGGCCTTTTATGTCACAAGACCTTATGACCTACTTGCATGTTTGTAAGACTTAGTAATCTAGATTGCATATGCTCTTGATCATCTTGACTTCGTCATCCTTACATTTCATGCATACTTTTGAGTTAAGTACAATTGTCTTTCCATGCCTTCATTTATTTGATACATAATTGCTTGTCCATTGCCATAAAACATGACTATGAAGGTGATCCAATAGTAGAAGCACAAACCCAAAAAGATTTTGCCATTTTTCTGCATACATAAATCATGTTATCTCGTATTCTATAGTTGAGCATTTGCTCAGGGACGAGCAAACCTTAAGTATGGGGTATTTTGATAACACGATTTATGACTTAGTTTTAGGTAATCATTTAGATAGATTTCACACTCATTCATGCATGGTTTAGCACTAGTTCACGACGTTTGCACTCAATTTACGTACTTTGTCGAGATAGACGTCTACACGGACTTGTGCGTTGCTTTGTAGGTATTTTGGGAGATTTAGGAGCTAAAACGATACGTTTGAGGATCGTTCGTCAAGATGACACATCCTCGGACTCATTAGGATGCAAACTAAGGGCTAAGGAGGACTCATGGAACCTTGCCAACACAAGCCATGCACCAAACCATGGCTTAACGAGCCTAGGAGAAGCATCTGGAGCAAACCACGGTCTAGACCAAGACCACGACCGTGGTTCTAACCGTGGACTTTGCCAGATCCTTGTGACAGCTGTGTCACGACCCTCATGGCCAGCTCATGCAAATTTGTTATAAAAGTGGTCCTTCATTGGCTGAGAAGAGCATCTTGGAGCAGCTCTCCATCATCCATTATCCTCTAGCAAAAATATTCTCTCAACAAGAAAAGAAGGTAGAAGAAAGACACCATTGGAGAAGAGTTTGAGTGGAGGAGGAGAAGACACACCATTGATAGATTTGCTAGCTTGTAGTGAAGAATTTCGGATTCAATTTCTAGAGTTGTATGAACCATTTGAACCTTCTTTAAGAAGGGTTGTGAGTTATTCTAATTCCATTTTTAGCTTGGTTTTGTTTATTTCACTTGTTCATCTCCTTCTCTTCATTATTTTGCAAATGGATGCCATGATTTTATGTTTGAATGTTTCGATTTCTATTATGAATGTTGTAGGCTAAATAGATGAGGTTCTAGGGTAAGGAAAGGATGGTTATGGCTAGGGCTATGATTGGACAGACTTAGATTTACCTTTGGATGACTTGTGTGCTTGAACGTAGCCTCTGTTAGGAATCACGGCCAGTTCTAGCCAAACCACGGCCGTGGAAAGGTAGAACAAACCGTGATTTTCCCTGGTTCGATGGATCTAGTCTTAGATTGTTAGAATATTGAAATCCTAAGTGTTTGTTGAGTTAAATCTATCCTAGGGTGACCTAGTGTTAGCAACTAAGTGTTAGGAGAGACTTACCCGCTAATCCTTACTCTTAGATTACAAAGATAACAAACCCTAGGTAGTGGTGAGCCTCAAAAGCCGGCATTGGACTTAGTGTGCTAGGATAGTTGCTTAGGACTAACCCTTCCAAGACTTACCCGGTAAGGATAGGTTGGATCTTTAGGTAACAATCCGGTTTGAGTAGAATTCCGTCCCTTAGGTTCTTAGAGACTTACCCGGTGATGAGACCTTAGTAATGGACTAGTGGATCATGAGACCTACCCGGTGATTGATTCCAATCTAGAAACACTTAACCCCAACATAGTTAATCCAAGGAATGAATAGATAGCTTGAGTCCTATGCCATAACCGGAACTTCCAACCCCTAGAATCCGTCTTTTCTTTCTTTGATCTATATCTCGTATTTATCTTGTTTGTTCGAGTTGATTTGTTAGCTTAGTTGATTGTTTACTTTGCATGAATTGTGATCTTTGATTGATCACCAAAAACCAACCAAAAACATTTGAGATTTTCATTTCTTTATTTCTTTCTCTTTTCTTGACCTAGATCTTCACTAGACTTAATCATAAATTGAATCAATCTCACCTTAGTCTTTGTGTTCGACCTCGGAATACCATCCCTACTACAAACGTCCCATACACTGCGGGTTCGCTAGGAGTTAGGAGAAATATAACGAGTATAAATTTAAAACCCATTTGCGCATCACGATCTTAGCGTAACAGATCATCTATGATATCTCATCTACTCCTAGGAGCAAGAATTCGTTAAAACTGTTCACCATTCACTTCTTTAAAAATTTTCAAAGTTGATTACAACACTTGAAATTTCCAATACTTAGCCAAAATCTGAGTATGTTTTTTAACTGTACAACAAGTCAACTTTTAAAAATCATAACTCCTAAACCGCTTGCTCGATTTATCCCAACATTTGATATGTTCTACTATAAACTCTTATATATAATATATCCAAAATTCAGCAACAAAGGAGATTAAAAGCCTATTTAAAACTATCTCACAAAACTGCATCACAAGCACCTTTCTCAAAACATAGAAATTTCAGCACAACAGAAAAACTGTTTAATACCCAATCGTTGAAAAAATCATAATCCCCAAACCACTCGCTGGATTCCTCCCAAATTTTAATATGTTCTACAATAATATGTCATCTATATCATATCCAAAATTCAAGCCCAACAGAGATCAAGAGCTTAATCAAAACCGTCTCACAAAACAACATCACCTGCTGTTTTCCCCAACACTCAGCACATTTATAAAAACTGCATGAGGGGTCAACTTTGGAACACCATAACTCTCAAACCGTAGCTCGGATTCATCTCAATTTTTAGTATGTTATACTATACAATGTCGACTAAAACATATCCGAAAATCAGCAGTAAAGGTGGAGTCTAACCTACCCAAAACTGGAGCCAAAGTTGACTGTTCTTCACTTCCGAAAACTCAGCAAACACCTCAGTTGTCCAAGTAAATCTTCTGAGGCTGTTAAGGTTGGCTTGGAGACACAACGAGTGCTCACATCAGCATATATATATTAAGGGTAACGCAAAGAGAAGGGTTAGGAAGGACGATATGGATCTTAATCGATTCCGTGTTTCGAAGGGGTGAAGGGAGCAACACCGGTTGTTGTTTTTAGAGTCCGTGACTGCGGTAGAGGAAGGAGCGGCGCTGGCCCTAAAGGCACCCTCACAGCCAAGAGAAGGCCGCACCAGCCGTCCCTGCAGTGGAGGCTCCTTGGCGCTTGCTGCGGTCGCACGACATGGAGGATAGGAGAGAAGGCCCATCTGCCAGCCTGCTGGAGTCGATAGAAGAGGGAGATCAGCCTTTATGGTGTCGCTGCTGAAGTCAGCTAAAGGGGGAGCGCAAGCCTTCCTGCGCGGATGGAGGTCTGCTACGCACACAAACCCTGCTAGGAGCCCTGGTGGTGGACGGTTGTGCGCAGGAGGGGCTGTTGTCGTCGGCGCCGGCCTGGCGTGGAGGAGGAGGCGGCTAGAGCAGTGGGAGGGAGGGTAGCGGCCTGGCGTGGAGGAAGGGGAGCGCCGGTATGCGTTACAACGAGAGAGGTAAGAGAGATTTCGTTAGGTTTATGTGAGAGAGGGAGAGGATGGGCTGGCTGTACAGCACCTTATCGGGCTCGGATGGTAGGGTTTCAAAGGCCAAAAATACTCACCTTCATAGTGGCCCGGAAGACACGCCGTTGATGAGCCCGGATGGGTCCATGTTAAAGAATAAAGAATGTAGATTGACTTGTGTATTTTATGTGAGTAAGGTTCTCACATAAAATGATAAAAACGATCAAAGGATAAGAATTTGGTTTCACATAGGATAAAATAAGAAGTCGAGAAAACCCAAAACCGGTCCAGGTCCGGTTTGGTTCGGAATGCTCGGAAGTAAAAATTCCGGATGTTACGTCAGTTCCCCCTTAACTCGTGTCTGGTAGGTATCTCTCCAACTAAAATTCTCAACTCAGTTCCCAAACTTAGTCTCAGTGGAAAACTGAAGCTACCCTATCCAATAGGGTGAGGAATATTAGTCCATCAGTCGCTTCTAAACCGCTTTAAAAGTTCCAATGGTTGCCTTACACAACTCACTTCCAGATCTTTTGATGACCCTACGAAAAATAATCTATTCAACTTTCTTACCTTCGTTATGACCACTTGCTTCGGGTTTTCTGAAAAGGTTCTGACTACACACTCAGGCCAAAGGTCTTGAACATCCACCAACACTTACCAAGTGCCCAATGCTCTTCGTATCACGACCCACTTGGTCTTGCCTTTTAATATTACTCAGTCATCTTATTCCTCAGGTAAGGAATCATCACCCTTACCCTTTTCAGTTCTAATACTCGAGACAATTAAAAATCAAATCTAGTGGTCATCCTCTTTGTTCACTTGGCTTTATTATATTATTTATAGATCTCTAATATATTGTTTGCTCAAACTTAGGCTTCTCACACATTTTCTAAGATCTTAAATGAAATAGAATATGTCCGAAATGACGGTATTAAACACAAAGTGATCTCATATCACCGGTATTTGTTAAAAACTACTCAATAAATGTTAACATACCATCAGCAGTGCACTCTTTTATCCACCATTGTTACCAGCCCGATAGTATCCCTCTAACTCAAAATGCAACTAGGCTTTGTTCCGACATAACATTACACATAAAATCTACTCCGAGATTATGCTTTCTTTAAGCACGGTTACTAGGTTGCAAGTATGCTCCTGTCGTTTCTCTTTCTTATGTATCTTCGACTCAGGATGGTAGTTACCAACTTGGAGCTTTCTAGTGTAGGCCAAGCACAATACTTTTATTACATCATTAATTCTTTCCTAATCCATCCAGAAAACTCACTCTAGAGTATTCCATTAGTATGAAATTCCAAAACTACTTGTCTGGCAACATGTAGCAAAGCCATCACTCTTCACTCGGATCCGTAATAGGGTACCAGTCTCCTTCTATTACCTCTACATGCCCATAAGTTTCCGTACAACATTTCCAGTCAATCACATAGCCTATCTCACGTTTCTTCCAACTAGAATGCATTTCCCCAACTGTCACCATCTTAAACTCGACACGACATCCATCAGTACCCTTGAGCTTCTTGTTTGTGGGTTAGGACACACCACGCTTCCGCTCTGCTACTCTGCTTATCCTGTTGTCACTTATTAATCCTAAGGACCTTTTCTGTAAGTATAAAATGATTGACCTCAAAGCTCTTTCTTCCAATTACACCATGAGTCGTATACGGATGAAGTACCAAGTACCTTCTTTACTTGCCTTAAGAAAAAAAAACAACGATTGAAAAACAACTTCTTCCGCTTACTTTCTTAATTCTTCTACCACGGATCCAAACTCCCTTACTTGACCGGAGTTTTATCTTAACTAGCCAAGAAGTAACCCTTAAAACGTTTCTCTTTATACCTTTAATTCATCCAAGAAGGTTGTAGTTGCCTACTTGAGGAAATCCTCTAAGGCGTCGGTAAAGGTACTCCATAGATCCACAGTCACAAATATCTCTTTAACGGCACATAACTCGTCAATACCCAACAATACTTGCACGTCCTTGGTTGACATTGGTCAGTCTATAATTGACTTATCTCAATTTAATACCTCTACTGGTATTAAACTTTTGGTGCACATCACATACTAGATTAATCCTTTTATCCTTCCTTTAGTTCGTCTTATCTTTCACTCTTCTGCTTCCTTTGGAACAACTCTCTTTCTCAAGTCTCACTATGCCATTCGCCTAACTTCAAAAGTTGTTCCTAACACTCCACGATAGATGGTAAGGGTCTTGTAGTTCCGATAAATTTTAATTACCTCCCAATTATAGTCCTTTTACAGGGACCGTCTGTGTTGATGACCTATGTTATGTTATAAATGGGGGTTACCCTGGACTCTTGAGTCCACCACACGATTCTCACAAGCACAGGTTCCTTAATCGGCGTTTTTGTAATATTTCCTTCCAAATCTCTGTTGACTATGTTACGGGCTTCGATCCTTTCGACACTAGCGTTGTGATTCCTCTTAGAATTCTTATCTTTAAAGAAGACAAAATGTCTTCAGGCTTGTGAAGTCTACCCTTCGCTCTTACATTAAGTTGTAAGTCTCCATTCCGTGTAAATTGTGATCTGTCAAAATTTCCTTAGCTAGTAGGTAAACAGTTGGTCACAACAATCCTTTTATACTTCTTTAGTTCGTTCTACCTTCCACCCTTCCGCTTCTTATAGGTTAACTCCATTTTATATCGCACATTATTCATCCAAACGTGCATTAAATACGTCTTACTTGGGGACCACATTTCTCATTCATACATAAATCACTTTTATACACAAACCAAATGATTCAGCCTTCATGTGTTGATAATAGCCGGAACCCACCGAAAATAAGCCCGAAAAATGCACTAAAAACACTATCTAACAAGTTCCAACAACTATGTGATTGATGAGGTGTTTTAGAACACTGGATTGCTTCCTAAAGTCAGCGGTAGAAGTGTCTGTAAGGGAACCCGATATAATATTGATAAAAAAAACATTACTGCACCATTACAAGTAGTGAAAACTGATACATAAGCACAAATGTTACAAAATGACATACAACTTATTCCTTGTAAATAAGGGTCCATGATGTAAATTTTGCCTGTTACAACATAAAGGAGTTGAGAGTAAACTACAACATCGTAACAAAAGCAAACCTACGGACCAAAGGGGTGATGATCATTTATTTAAGCATTTGACCATCAAAATTGGAAGAGAAGATCCGGAAACACTACACCATCAAAATGTAAAATCATTTAACAAATAACCTTAAGATATAATAAAAATTTGAAGTTTTAGCAAGAGTCAATAACCCGACCTAGAACGAACTTTTAATTAGGATCCCAATTTACTACAGCAAAATCAGAACATTCAACTGGTTCATTATAATGATAAAGGTAGAAGGAAAATGACAAAAACATGATTAATGCACAAGAGATAAAAACCGTGACCAACAGATGTTTGTAGTTTCAGTTAATCCAATACTTATCAAATAATGTCATATTCAACCATTATCAATTTGAAATAAAAAAAAACAATAACATGTACGTAACTAATTATTTTGCATGATGGTAATATTTGACCCAAATAAGAACGTATTACTCATAAATATTTCAAATGTTCAACCAGTTTGATCACATATAAGTACTCATGATTATGATCTACTTACTACAAATAAGTTGTAGAGTATATGTATTAAACACACATATTACAATCATGAGTTACTGCATAGATTTTCCGTTTACATTTCAGCTAACTATTTTCAGTTTACTGGAAGAAAATTGTGAAAAGAATTGTTCTACACAGGCATTCAGGCATCAATCTAGGCAGTATAACAAAATTCGAACGATACGGTTAAGTCGGTTGCCTACATGAATGATTTATTCGGTACTTAGGGCTAGTGCTAAAATAGGATGGATTGTCATGTTCGCAATGAAATACCGAGTAGCATATTAAAGAAATTATGTTGAACTGCTATAGACAAAACTAATCAATTTGGATCAAGATAAACAGATGTTACAGATCACATGTCAACATATTCAATTTCGATAACCATATAAATAAATATATTTCTTCTTATATATAAGATTCTATTCCACCACAAGAAGGGAAAAGTGATAGATTATGGTGGTGAAGAGTACCAACGGTGTAAATAGAACCACGAATATATTAATGTTATTATGACCCTTTAATGTTATCAGAGTATAATAACTAGTAATATATAGGAAACTAAATAATAAAGATATTATCACGATCTTAATATTATCACGATATCAATCTTACTACGATCACGATCTATTGGGATTTTAAATGTGTAAAAGCGGAATTTCATAAACAATTTCTTGAACAACTAAACAAGAATCGCATGCATAATAGATTAGATAAGGGAGAAAATGAATACCTTTTCTAAATAAAGGGAAAAAGAATGTCTTTTGATGCGTGTTCAAAACTCTTTCAAGGATATGTAGAATCTCAAGTGTTACTCCTCTAGTTGGTCCACCCGAGACAAAACAAGAATGGCTTTAACCTTCGATTGCTAGAACAAAGGATGAAACTTTTGAGAGAGTTATGGGTAGGAGATATATATTTTAGTAATTAATATATAAATAACCCCTTACTTATTATAATTACCAACTCCTTAATATATTATTTACTCCTATAAAATATATCATTTTCTACCATATATTCCTATATGGTAATTCTCTCAATAATTGATTTAGTTCACTTGCTCGTTATGGTGTGACCTTGTAGGATCCGATAACATTACCAATACGTTTATTATATAAACGTACCGATCATGGTTAGCTTCTAGCAAAACGCCATGACCCCTAAAATCATCGGATTATATATATATCCCTATATCTAATGTCATATCTCATCATCAGTAATTGCACCTTGATAAAGGAGACAATTCCTTCAGTCTCCCACTTGTACTTTCATACAAGTGTGCAATGTTAAAATTCCCTTTATCGCATAATGTCCTTATATGTCTATGTGATGAAAATCATCTTTACCATCAAATATGTTTCTTGAACTCTTGAGATCAAACTGTTAGTACAAATTAAATCTTAGCATGGTCATGCGTTTACACAGTTCTCACTCTTCAAGTGGATGGGAACACCAATCCTTACCAGTGCATCAAGGTATGCCTGGTATAGGAGGATTAATTTAATCTTGCAACGACTATAACTCCCACTCAAATTTTGACCACCATGACCACTGCCTTTATAACTGCATGTTAAGGTTAGTGTTTAACAGTGTAAGAGCCTTAGTCCTTGGAGCCTAGGAGCCTTGTTGAGCCTTAGTTGAGTCCTAGTTGGACATTGTCAGCCGCCCCAGCGGACCAGGACGGCCGCCCCTGCGCCTTGGGTGAGCCTCCTCTGCGGCTCTGTGTGGGTGCAGCCGCTTTCGTTGACTCTTTGACCCGTGCTTTGCGGCTGGCTTCCGTTATAAGCCTAATATTCCTTCAGATGAGGGGTTTTTCTTACCTCATTTCAGCTTTTTCATCTCCCTTACGCTCTTCTTCATATTCTTCTTATTCATCTCCTCTTCTTGATCTTCCTTTGAGTTTGTGAGAAGGTTTTGAGAGTTTGTTGAGGTTTTTAAGCTTGGATGATCTTGAGGATCCGTGATGTTGTTGTGGTGCTAAGGTTGTGAGGTGTGTAGATGCTCTTGTTTGTTGCCTAGGGTTCTGCTGAGGTGAGACCTTCATCTCCATCTTCTTTCCTTCTTCTTTCTTGCTTCTTCCTTCCTTTTCTAGCTTAGGATCACAAGTTAGATTTGTGTTGGATCCTTTCTTGGATGTTTTGATGATCATATATGTGTATGTTTATATATATGTGTTGTTGTGGTGTGTTGAAGAAGTGAAGAGAGTCGAGAAAGAGATCGAAGAGAAGTCGGGGCAAACATTCTGCACAGACAGCCGCCCTTGCGCCTGACTTTGGCCGCCCCTGCGCCTGCCTGTGAGCCTCCCCTGCGCCTCACTAGGTCAGCTTGGAGTTCCTTGCTTTTATTGGTGCATACCTTGTTGGTATGCCTCCCTTCCTTCCTTTCCTTTGGCCTTGGCTTAGATGTTGGCTAGGCTAGCTTGGTTAGGATTAGTTATATGATAGAAATGTGCCTTAGGCACTCGTGTTGATGTTTATGTTGTAGGTATCTGTGAGCTTGTTATGGTCTTGAGAGTTAGATTGAGGTTATAGGTTCGTTATGGTTATAGAGACGAGTCTCCTAACCCTTGCAGTATGTGATGTTGTGTGCCTTGCTATTGCAGGCGTTGATTTCTTCCCCAAGGGGAAGTTGTGATGTGGTATTGGATACGAGTATATGAAGTAAGTCCATAGGACTTACTTAGCGATCAGTTGTGAGTTTGTGTGATTGTGATGGTTGTGTGTGTTCATATGATTGTGCATTTATAACCTAAACCGGACTAGGATGACCTTTATTACTTTAAATGGCCCAAGTGTATGATAACGGGTCGTGACCACTTGCCTCCGTCTGCAGGTAGGAGGAGGTGCCTTGAAGATGATCTCACTGGAGGGACAAGTGATGATCACCCCCATGCAAAACTCATGTGTTACGTTGTATGGGACGGGGTTCTTGAGGTTCCTCGTGTTATAAAATAAGTTGAATTAGTAATGGAATAACGACATGAAAGATAATAAATGAATGTGTGTGTGGAATTGCATGTATGAGATGTTGATGTGTGTTTGTGCTATTACCTTCATACTTATTCATTTCAGTAGCTAACGGTGTTTACCATGTTGTAGAAGATCTACAGGTTAGGAAGACTGAAGAGTGAGCCAGATGGTGTGACCAGCCGAAGATTTCTGTACATTTGGATGCGTGGGATATGGGATCTTTTGTATCAGATGTTTATGGTTGATGGTTTGTACTCGGCTTTGTGTTTGTAAACTCTTTTGATGTTTCATATACAACTTTTATGTATTTGATTTTAATCTACCTTTGCCTTATTTTAAGATCCAATGAACTTGTTGTTAGGCTAGGGTCAAGATCCATTGTGAGATCCTAGCCCAATGTAGCACTCCGAGTCCCGTGGATTTGGGGTGTTACAAACAGTGTCTAAGATATTTCATCCTTCAAAGGAAAGTTGTATCAGGCTCATGTTAAGGAACTCATTGATAATAATAATCGCTATAACTCCTCAATAAGTCATAAGAGTCATAGGATCACTCTGTCCGATGAGTATCACCATACTCACCTATGTAAGTGACTGGACATTTCCATGTCCTATGAACTATGAAATCCTAATTCATCATACGCGCACAAGATGGTCTACTCTAGAATCATATGAATTCAGGTCAATGATTCAGACCACGGATCCTTTCAATTTAATAACTTTAGTTCACTTAATGTGGTTTTATTCACTAGAACTTTTCTAGTAAGTACATTTGATAATTTATAAATTATTTGGATACTTTATTTAAGATTCAAGTAATAATTAAATAAGAATATGAAAACTCATATATAAATCAATCACAAACTCCATGACAAAAATAACGTTTTCTCAATTTAAACACAGAAGTTCAAAAGAATTCACTAACGTGTTTGACCTTTGGCCCTAGTATGACTATCATGCTTAGACCTATTCATGGGTTTAGTCAGTGGATCTAAATGTTATCGTCTGTGTGCACCTTGAACACCCTTACATCACCCTGATAAACATAGTACCTTATCATGTGATATTTCCGCTAAACATTTCTAGATTTGAAGCTTGAGCTAAGTTCCTTTGCTTGAGCGATCGCGCCAGTGTTGTCTGTTTGCTCCAAATGGTGTGTGCAAGCTTTAAATTTATAACCCAAGACGTTTGCTAAAAACAAGGATGTGAACCCGCAGTGTACGGGTCAATCGTAGTAAAATCAAGAAATTTTGGGGTGTCGATCTCAGGGACTTAGGTGAAACCTAAGCAAGTATAGGCAGTCTATGTAATTACTAACCACAAAACCGATTAAAACAATCAAAGATGATAAAAAGTCAATTAAGGAAATATGCAATTCTAGGGATTAAAGCATCTAGTTGTGGTTCCAACTCAAGATCTAATAATAAGCGGACAAAGCTGAGATTTTTGCAAAGGGAAGGTGTTACTAAAGTGGAATAGATCACCCGGTAAGTCTCACTACTCACTAATCCCAAACCGTAACTCCTATTACCGGGTAAGTCTCAAGGAATTAAGGGAAAGAACTATAACCTCAAACCAACACTCCAACTAAGGGAATAGAATCAACCTTTACCGGGAAAGTCTCACGCTAACTCACAAAGATGGAACGGAAGCACACTCAAACCCCAATAAAGGATAAACCTTCATTACCTACACTTATGATCTTGGGCAAACAAACAAAGGAATTACCGGGTAAGTCTCATCCTAAGCTTACATTGAACCAGGAAACGTGTAATAAGAATAGGATTTGGCAAACTCTAACACTTAACTCTTAGTTTCGGATCAGATAAGGTCACCTCGGTCAAATGAATTTCACCCCGGCCAAGATGTTCATCGACTGAGCGAGATACTCTAGGGTTAAGGATAAAGACTCGAGCTTTCAAGGTCCTACTGGAATTTAAGATTATTCTATCATTGTTTTTCCAACAACTTTCTACCAATCACCCTAGAATCACACAAAGAAATTAGTCAATCATCATTATGAAAGAAATAATCAAATATAAGGGAAGAAAGTGAATAATTGAACACAAAAACCTTAAGAACAAGGCTTCAATAACTGAATTAATTATCAAACAAACAACCGTTCCTTGGATCACAATCCAATAAGACAATCAACAAGAAGGGAATCTAAGAGAATCTTACAAAACCCTTCACAAAAGTTATAAAAGCTATCAACTTCCTTTCTTCAACCTTCCTTCAATCCTTCCTAACTGCTGGATGCTCTAAGCATGTATTTTCCGGTGATGCGCCGGTTGTGATTTGTGGAAAATCCAACCCTTTATATAGGAAAACTACCCTCCAAAGATAAGATATCTTAAAAAGATATTTTCATAATAAAATATATCTATCTCTCATAAATAAATCCCTAAAATATATGATCTTCCTTCCATAAATCTAGCCTAAAAATATAAGATCTCTCTTTCCAAAAATAAAAGATCTCAGCCAAGAATATAATATATCTCACCGATTCCAAGGTTTTCGCCTCGGTCGGGACGTTCCTCTGGATCACCTCGGTCGAGATGGAATTGTAGCTAACCGAGGTGGCTCTAAACTGAATGTGAAATCTCTCAAATTTGTTTCAAAGTAAATCTTTAATCCAATTCCATGCTTCTTGGATTCTTCCTTAAGCTCCTGAATGTAGCTCCAATGACTCCTTAGCTCCTTTAGCTCCATTTTGATGCAAAACATGCCATTTTACCTACGATTACAACGAACCTTGGTGTAGACCTCGATTCCCACAAAGGTAGATAAAACGACAATATAATCACATAATATACATTCAAACATGCAAATTATTGAAGATAAAACGTCTAAACAGGTCCCAAAATATAGACTATAATTCATGCTATCAAAATACCCCATACTTAGCCCTTGCTTGTCCCCAAGCAAGTTCCAAATCTTAGATACAAGATAGAATGGATTATAAGTCATAAAGATCAATGAAAAAGTCTTTCAAAACATTTTAATGGTGTGCTACAATCATTGATCACTCTAAGAGAATGCTTCATGAGATTTAAAATCAATACATGCTCAAAACATTTTATAAATATAAGAAGTTGTTCATCTTTGCATAAAATCATAAAATGCATAATAAATCATAATTATCCAAATTAATCATGTATAATCCAGTTTAAACCACTAAGTCAATCAACAAGCTCGAGGTCTCAAGGGCTTTCCAAATGAAAGGTCAAAGAAACGTGTGAGGGTGGGATGTATATTGGGAATGTGGTGCTAGAATCCGGGAAAAGGATTTTTACTTCACTTTGCTTTGAACTTCACATCTTCCACAATAAGCTTTGCTTATTTACCTTTTTTACTTTACTTTTTGGGATGCATGGACAGAGGTGCACAATAACCGAAGCCTAGGAAATCAGCAATCATCAATTTCTCGAGATGCCTCAAACCCTTGATGCACATACCATGACCCGTTAGGAATATCGCTCAATCCGACTTTGGCAAGACACAAACACCCGGCTATGTGAATGGTGCCGAGTTACTCATCATCATGATTGACTTCCCCAAACCTATTTTATTTCTTTCTAAACTTCCAGCCCACATCTCAACTTTTCTTTCACTTGCTTTTCACTTTTGCTTGCTTCCAAATTCCCGGATAGGCAAAGGGAGGCAAATATGTATATGAGGGGCTAAGCATGATCAAGAAGAAGAAGAGAAGAGAATAAATTGCCTTAATCATCCCAAGAAGAAAGTGATAGAACTCATCATGAGGTGTCAACCTTCAAATTCAACATAACTTGGATAAAAACAAAGTATTAAACATGCCAAAATTTCAAACAAAGCATTTAGCAACTTAAACATATCATAAAACCTTTCAAACATATAATGATTTCAAAACCAGTCAGCAAACAAAAATCATCACTGAGGTCATATCCAGATAAGAAGCACAAAAATCGTTTCGAAAACTCTTCCAGTTAAGCCACCTCGGTCGAGATGTTCTAAGTCAACCGAGGTACTGCACCTTGATTGGTCAGAGTCACATCGGTCGAGGTCATAAAAATTTTTTCAAACCAGTTTTTCTCGATCAAATAACCTGTATGCATGCATGTAATCTCAAATAAACACATAGAGCAAAATAAAACAGTAGATATCCATCAAGAGTCGAGTCATACATCCACATAAGTCAAATAAATACATACCCACATACCCCATACTTGGGACACATTGTCCCAATGGGTCAAATAAGTCTAAGAAAACAGAATACTCACCGAATAAAGTTGAGCTGCATAATAAATAAATAAAGAAAATCCTGCAAGCTCTCAATAATCCCGATCCGGTGGTGGTGGTGGTGGCACGTACGGGTACTGAGATGGGTCGAATGGGTAGCCCATAACATGCTGAAACTGAATCTCAGCCATCGTGTGCTGGTAGTGTAGTCTCTCGTGCATCTCTCTAATGTCTAAAGACAGGGCAGCATAAGAATTTATCACCTGATCCGTCAGATCATCAATCCGGCGGTGAGCAATTTGATCCCTCTGCCTGCGTACCCTACGCCTGGCTGGACGTGCTGGTGCTGCAGTTGGCTCCTCCTCAGTCTCGTCGTCGTCCAGATCGACGACTGGCACGCTAGTCCCAGCTGTATATGTGCATGTGTCAATGGCAGCACCGCCATCCTCATCAACATCCTCCTGCTCCTCAGCCTCATCCTCCTCATCATGTCTTTGAGCTGCTGCATCTCTGGCATCCTCCATAAGTGGAATCCATGCGGTTTGCAAGTAGTTCGGGTCATAAACAGAGAACTGAGCTGACCACCCAATGCCATGGGGTGCAGTCTGCTCCCAAGGCATCGCCACATACGGCGTAGTAAGTCCGTGAGGAACCAGTATCCTCCGAGTGATCATCTCCTAAAGCGTGAGCGGCTTGGCAGCCGCCACCATAGTGCATGCACTAAGATCAAGGTCCATGTAACTCGCTATGTGAGTCACTATACCTCCGCAGCAGATGTCTCCCTTCCCCTTGGCCTTGATCTTGTGCAAATCCTTCGCCAGCATAACTCCAAAATCCGGAACTCCTCCGGTCACCATGCAATACAGACTCAGCAGCTCACCCTGTCTGATCTTCTGGGGCATCTTAGTACGCGCCAGAAGAGTCTCGCTAAAGATCCTGTGAGCAAGTCTAAAAGCCAGGTGAAATATAATCCGCTCCCTGGAATCTCCAGGTCGCCACCTGTCAGCGTGCTCAACCACATGAGCAATCTGTCCCCAGAACTCTCGAGCTACAGCTCGAGAAGGAAAGTCAGCAACTGTGGGGGCTGGGAAACCAAAAATGTCCCTCCAGTGGTCCATAGGAACTAGATAGTTCCGGTTAATCAACCGGTACTTGATGGCGCGCTCAGTGGGCAAGTATGTGACGGAGCTAACAAACTCCGGTGTCGGCTCAAGATAGGCTAGAGCTCTAATCTCAGTAAACTGCTCCAGCCCCACCGCAGATATCATCCGCCTCAAGTCCTCATCCACATAGAGGCAATCAAAAGCGGAAATGTCCAGAAACCGTGGTGCAACCACTAGACGTGCCGCTATGCGGTCATAGTCGACCTGGTGACGCTCGTGAATCACCGGTCTAGAGAGGCGTGAAGAAGAAGAAGGGGAAGGAGAAGATCTGTCTCTCAAAACTAACTGCCTGTCAGAACTCATCTTTTTCTGTACTCTGTCAGACCACCTCGGTCTTTCTGACAATTCTCAAGAACACCTCGGCCGAGGCACAGCCCGACTGGACCAAGGCGAAGCGCTGTGCGATTGTTACTCTCAAAAATCCAGTTCTTTTTCCCCAATATCACTACCAAAGGTTCCTATGGGGTACTTAATCCTTTTTCAGCAAAAAGCAGGGGCAACCAAAGCCCAAATCGAATGAAATCAGTGGAAGAAGAGGGAGTTAGGGTTTTTTCGATTTTACCCCAGATTTGGTCGATTTGGAGCGTTTTTGCTGCAGATTGATGGTTGCAAATCGATCCTCTACCCTTTCCTTGCTGTTTAGAAGCGAGAATCGTCGAAAATGGGCAAAAATCAGAGAAGCGAGGCGAAGATTGCGTTTCGGTCGAGAGGGATATAGAGGGAAGAGAGAGAAATCTCAATCCCCTTTTATACCATTTTCTGGAACTGTTGTCACCTCGGTCAAGATGGTCTCGACTAGAACGAGGTGTACGGACCGAGGTGGGTCTTCAGCAACCCTAGTCGCCTCGGTTGCTCAAGAATCATCTCGGTCGAGGTGCTGTGACAGTAACCGAGATGTGTCTCAGTCAAACTCCGTCTTCTCAAATTCTCGAA
Source organism: Fagopyrum esculentum (assembly GCA_033239045.1). Lineage (NCBI taxonomy): Eukaryota > Viridiplantae > Streptophyta > Magnoliopsida > Caryophyllales > Polygonaceae > Fagopyrum > Fagopyrum esculentum. The sequence goes on from BSUD01000003.1 coordinate 109,115,274, forward strand.
CTTCTGTGCATCCAGTGTTGCTCCTGGGTTGTATTCCTTCCTTAGATGTCACCTATTGTCTGTCTAGGACGCCAAAAACAAAGCAAAGCAAAAGCAAACTATCTAAGCTAGACTAGAAAAAGGGAAAAGAAAGCAATACCTTGGGTTCCATCCCAAGAAGCGCTTGATTTAAGGTCGCTAGCTGGACCGTACGGCATCCTTAAACGAGGTATAGTGGTGCAACCTCCTCAACCGGGATTTCCGATTTGTATTTCTTAAGTCTATGACCATTGACCTTGAAGCTTCCACTTGTTTCACCCCAAATCTCAACTGCACCATAAGGGAAAACATGTTTCACAACGTAAGGTCCTGTCCATCTAGATTTCAACTTACTTGGAAAGAGGCGGAGGCGGGAGTTGAAGAGTAGAACTAAGTCTCCTTCTTTAAGCTCCTTAGGAATGATACGCTTGTCATGCCATTTCTTCGTCCTTTCTTTATAGATCTTGGCATTCTCATAAGCGTTCAAACGCAGCTCCTCCAGCTCATTGATATCCAATAGCCGCTTCTCACCGGCTTCCTTGATGTCGAAGTTCAACCATTTGATTGCCCAATACGCCTTGTGTTCTAAATTAACGGGCAAATGACAAGACTTCCCATATACCAAATTATAAGGGGTGGTACCAATGGGAGTCTTGAATGCGGTCCTGTAAGCCCAAAGAGCGTCGTCCAACTTCATGGACCAATCCTTCCTCGTCCTAGAGACGGTTTTCTCCAATATTGCTTTAATTTCTCTATTTGAGATCTCGACCTGTCCACTAGTTTGAGGGTGATAAGGGGTTACTACCTTGTGGGTTAGCCCATACTTCGATAGAAGTGCCTTGAACTTCCGGTTGATGAAATGCGTCCCTCCATCGCTGATGATGATGCGTTGGGTCCCAAAACGTGGAAAGATAGTCCTGTTAAAGAACTTCACAACCACCATAGCGTCATTAGTGGGAGAGGCAATGACTTCAACCCATCTAGAGACGTTGTCAACACCTAGGAGAATCTAGAGGTTTCCTCCGGATGATGGGAAAGGTCCCATGAAATCTACTCCTCATACATCAAAGATCTCAACCTCATGTATGTTATTGAGTGGCATCTCATTCCTCCAAGATTAATTCCCTGTTCTTTGGCATGCATCACAAGAGACAACAAATGATTGCACATCCTTAAATAATGTAGGCCAAAAGAAACCGGAACGTAATACCTTGGCGCACGTCTTGTGAGCGCTAGCATGCCCTCCACAAGGAAGTGAGTGACAATGTCGTATGACACTAGTAACTTCATCTTCCGGAATGCATCTTCGAAGCATCCAATCCGTATCTCTCCTGAATAGCAGCGGTTCATCCCAGTAGTAATGGCGTACCTCTTTGAAGAATTTCTTCCTTTGAGCGTACGTCAATCCGGGTGGTATTTCCTGACAAACAAGATAATTAACAATGTCAGCATACCAAGGTCCTTTATTATCAGAAATTTGGTGGAGAGAATGTTCCACTAACTGAGGATGAATGTAAGAAAAGGGAGTAAGAAGTTTGTTATTCTCAGTTGACATCATCTCGCTTTCGACCTCGGTCGAGGTCCAGAGAGGGTGACCGAGATGTTCTTCAGTCAAGAACACCTCGCTTGGTCGAGAGAGTGCCTCGGTCGAGGTACTACAACTGGAGCCAAAACTGGAGATCTTCTTCTCCTGGATTAGTTTTTCAATTTTAGCTCCTGGATCTTCTTCCAACGCCTTTAAGCTCCGTATATCTGCTTCACAAGAAGCATCTATACCTTCCTCCATTAAGCTAAAACTAATAACTTTTTCAAGTGGATCTTTAATAAGGATAGAGCTCACCAATTCTCTTGATTCTTCTTCATCATAGATGTTGAAGATATCATCTCCCAGCTGCTCTCCCTTCATTGCTGCAAGTAATGCAAACTCCACTTCGTCTCCGCCAATGTTGAATTTTAACTTGGCGTTCTTACAGTCCACATTGCAACCCAAAGTTGCTAGAAATGGCCTCCCGAGAATGATATGAACGGGATAATCTGCGGGAATATCAAGTACAACAAAGTTTATAGGTAAATAGAAGTTACCTAACTTAACCGGAACGTCTTCCAAAATGCCCACGGGATGGGTAATGGAGCGGTCCGCCATATATAACCGTATCTTTACCAGCTTGGGCTCTCCAAGTCCGATCTTAACATAGCTCCAGCGGGATGATGCTCACGCTGGATCCTAGATCACACAAGTCTTCGCAAGTGACATCCCCAACTTGAATGGGAATGCAAAATGAGCCGGGATCTCTCAACTTGGGTGGCATCTTCTCCTTCATGATTTGAATGAGCTCCGAGGATTTAGATATCATCCTTACTTCACCAAAGTCTTCCAACTTCCACTTCCTTGAAAAAAATTTCTTTCAAGAACTTCCCATAGGCGGGCATCCCTAGAATAACATCAAGGAAAGGGATATTAATGTGTAGTTTATTCATCAAGTCAAGGAACTTACCAAAATGCTTGTCTAGATGTGCTCTGGCCCTTGACTGGGGGAATGGAAGTGGTGGTTTATATGCAGGAGGTGGAATATAAACTTCAGTTGTCTCCTCCGCTTTTTGTGGCTCAACCTCGGTTGGCACCTCGGCCGAAGTGTTCTTCGATTGTATCTGGACCGAGGTGGTCTTCGTCTGTACTGGCATCGATCGAGGCACTGGATCTGCAGTCTTCGGTTCACTTCTCGTCGTTATTGTCATGATATGTCCCTTGGGGTTGCTTTCCGTCCTTGCTGGAAGCTTCCTTGGATCTCTTGGCGCTTCATTCGCCTTGTTAAAGAATTGTTGTTCTAAGGCTTTTTGTGCCTTTGAAAATGAAGTCATGGATGTCTCCATAGAGTTAAGCTTGATCAAAATGGCCTCCAGCACCGCATCTTTCTTTTCCGGCTGGGACGAACTTGATCCTTGCTCATGGCTCTTCAATGGAATAGAAGAAGAAGAAGAAGAAGAAGAGAGGAAAGGATTAGAGGAGTCATTCGAATTGGAGTTAGAGTAAGGTTACCCGAATTTTGGTTGTTTGCTCTCCAATTATTGCTGTTGGATCCTCTATTGTTGTTGTAGTTGTTGTTCCGGGAACCATTGTTGTTCCGGTACCCATTGTTGTTCCTCGAGCCTTGATATCCTTCATCTTCTTTCTTGGTTTGAGCAACCAAAAGATCTTTCAATTGCTTCACATCATTCTTCAAAGAAGTGAGTTGATCATTGTTTGGTGGAGCATCTTGAAAGTTGACTCTTTTAACTCCACCTTCAGCTCCTTGGTGGGAGTATTTCTCCATGTGTAAAGCTTGCTTCTCTATGAACTCCCAAGCTTCGTCAATCGGCATGTCCATGAACGTGCCAGCGGATAGTAGTTGAAGGTTGAACTGGGTGTTTCCGTCTAGTCCCTTGAAGTATATCTCCAACAACTCTATCTTTGGAATCCCATGATGTGGGCAATCCAAAAGAATGTCTTTAAATCTCTCACATGACTTGGACAAGCTCTCCTTGTCCTTCATAATGAATGCATTAATCTCCCCTCTCATTTCAGCGGTTTTAGAGGGGGGAAAGAATTTAGTTAAGAACTCCGCCGTCATCTCCTCCCAAGTATTGATTTTTCCTGGAGGAAGAGATTGATACCAAGTAAGCGCTCTATCTTTCAAAGAGAAGTAGAAAGGCCTTAGCTTGTAATTGTTATTTTCCAGCCTTGAAGGTCTCAAGGTCTCCATCAAGATCTCATAGTTTTGTAGATGTTGATGCGGAGATTCCCTCTCTAGCCCTCCAAACTGGCATTGGCAAATCATGGAAAGAACTTGCGGTCAAAGTTCATAATCATGCTCCGCTGGATCTCCTAGGTTGACTCCTGGACGCCTCCGTTGCTGATTGGGGTCCATCCTTTGCCCTAGGGTCTGTGGAATACCTGCAAAAAGAGCATCTCGGACTGACATCCAAGGTGGAAGTATCTCGGCCGGGGCAGCAGGTACTGGATTCTGCCTCGGTCGAGGATCTGGAACAGAGTCTTGCCTCGGTCGAGGATCTGGGTTCGGTCGAGGTAGATACTGGTCCCGTAAAGCCGCCATATCTACTTCGATCGCCTCAGTCCTTGTGCAAGTTTCTTCCCTTTCCAGTCATAGTTCTTCTTTACTGAGGTGTAGTTGTTCCAACGTCTCCTTCAATTCGGCCTCAAGATCGCGATTATCCTGATTGGCCATCTTCGCTTCTTTCAAGCGTCTTTTGTATGTCTTTTCTGGTTCGGGATCGTAAGGAACGATTTCCTTCCCATCGCGGTTTCTTCGCATAAACCTAAGAAAAAGAACCTGCGAAAGTCACTCAAGTAGAGTGGTTAGTAGAAACAGGGGCAAGCGCCCCGAAAGCCAACGGTAACCGGCTCGGTCTAGACCAAGTCCCCGGCAACGGTGCCAAAAACTTGTTCGCTCCAAATGGTGTGTGCAAGCTTTAAATTTATAACCCAAGACGTTTGCTAAAAACAAGGATGTGAACCCGCAGTGTACGGTTCAATCGTAGTAAAAGCAAGAAATTCCGGGGTGTCGATCTCAGGGACTTAGGTGAAACCTAAGCAAGTATAGGCAGTCTATGTAATTACTAACCACAAAAGTGATTAAAACAAAAAAAAGATGATAAAAAGTCAATTAAGGAAATATGCAATTCTGGGATTAAAACATCTAGTTGTGGTTCCAACTCAAGATCTAATGATAAGCGGACAAAGCTGAGATTTTTGCAAAGGGAAGGTGTTACTAAAGTGGAATAGATCACCGGGTAAGTCTCACTACTCACTAATCCCAAACCGTAACTCCTATTACCGGGTAAGTCTCAAGGAATTAAGGGAAAGAACTATAACCTCAAACCAACACTCCAACTAAGGGAATATAATCAACCTTTACCGGGTAAGACTCAGGCTAACTCACAAAGATGGAATGGAAGCACACTCAAACCCCAATAAAGGATAAACCTTTATTACCTACACTTATGATCTTGGGTAAACAAACAAAGGAATTACCGGGTAAGTCTCATCCTAAGCTTACATTGAACCATGAAAGATGTAATAAGAATAGGATTTGGCAAACTCTAACACTTAACTCTCAGTTTCGGATCAGATAAGGTCACCTCGGTCAAACGAATTCCACCCCAGCCGAGATGTTCATCGACTGAGCGAGATACTATAGGGTTAAGGATAAAGACTCGAGCTTTCAGGGTCCTACTGGAATATAAGATTATTCTATCATTGTTTTTCCCACAACCTTCAGCCAATCACCCTAGAATCACACAAAGAAATTAGCCAATCATCATTATGAAAACAATAATCAAATATAAGGGAAGAAGGTGAATAATTGAACACAAAAACCTTAAGAACAAGGCTTCAATAACTGAATCAATTATCAAACAAACAAGCGTTCCTTGGATCACAATCCAATAAGACAATCAATAAGAAGGGAATCTAAGAGAATCTTACAAAACCCTTTACAAAAGCTATAAAAGCTATCAACTCCCTTCCTTCAACCTTCCTTCGATCCTTCCTAACTGCTGGATGCTCTAAGCATGTATTTTCCGGTGATGCGCCGGTTGTGATTTGTGGAAAATCCAACCCTTTATATAGAAAAACTACCCTCCAAAGATAAGATATCTTAAAAAGATATTTTCCTAATAAAATATATCTATCTCTCATAAATAAATCCCTAAAATATATGATCTTCCTTCAAGAAATCCAGCCTAAAAATATAAGATCTCTCCTTCCAAAAAGAAAAGATCTCAGCCAAGAATAAAATATATCTCGCCGCGTCCAAGGTGTTCGCCTCGGTCGGGACGTTCCTCTAGATCACCTCGGTCGAGATGGTACTGTAGCTGACCGAGGTGGCTCTAAACTGAATATGAAATCTCTCAAATCTTGTCCAAAGTAAATCTGTAATCCAATTTCATGCTTCATGGATTCTTCCTTAAGCTGCTGAATGTAGCTCCACTGACTCCTTAGCTCCTTTAGCTCCATTTTGATGCAAAACGTGCCACCTACGATTACAACAAAATTTGGTGTAGACCTCGATTCCCACAAAGGTAGATGAAACGACAATATAATCACACAATATACATTCAAACATACAGATTATTGAAGATAAAACGTCTAAACAGGTCCCAAAATATAGACTATAATTCATGCTATCATTGTCATAATAGACTTCAACTGGTACCTGCTACACAATGATTGTCATAATAGACCATCCTTAGTTCTTCGCAATTACTTTAGGATGTTCTTCGCAACTTGCCAGTGAATGTCAACGGGGTTCGAGTGGTACCTGCTACACAAACTCAAAGCATATGCAACATCTAGTCGAGTATAGTTCATTGCATACATGATGGATCCTATAGCAGAGGCATTGGGAACCTTGTTCATCCTTTCAATCTCACTAGGTGTCTTAGCACACTAGGTCTTGCTGAGATGAATCCCATGTTGCTTAAGCAAATATCCTTTCTTGGTATCTGCCATCTTGAATCTCTATAGGACCTTATTTATATAAGTTCCTTGACTGAGACCAATGAGCCTTCTAGATATTTCTCTATAGATCTTAATTCCGAGTATGTACTCGGCCTCCCCTAGATCTTTCATTGAGAAATGCTTCTTAAGTCATCCCTTGACTGTTTCCAGCAACGGAATGTGTTAGCATGAAATATTGCGATATTCTAGGCACTTTTTCTAGTTGTTTTTCATCCGTTATAGTGTTCATGGATAAGGCATTGAAGCATTTGTTAGCTAGTTTTTCTATATTTTTGATATGGAGGTCTACATTAGCTTTGTGTTGATTATAGGTGAATAAGAGCTAAAACCAAACCATTTAAGAGAGATAGGAGAAGACTTGAGCACATCCAAGGATTAAGGACACATTAAAGAAGTCAAAGGAGATGCTAGGATGAGGAATGGCACGACACAAAGGAAACCACAAGCAATTTACACTTCCACGCTCTAAAATACGGTCGTAGAGAAGTCCACGCTCTAAACCACGGCCGTGGATCTTTGCATCATGAACGTGGAGTATTCCGGAGAGTTACACGGTATAAAGTACGATCGTGGAAATCATATGGAACCGTAATCCACTTCCACGCTCTAAACCACGGTCGTGGAACTCTATGAGACCGTGATTTAGGCGATCTTTTGTCGAATTAATTATTGCCACATCATTTACGCACATGGGCCGGACGGTTATTTTATCCTTTCTTATAAAAAGGCTGGAGAGGAGAAAATTGGGGGGACATGCTTAGGGCTGTATTGGACGTCCGGAAATTTGCACTTGCAAACGTGATTCGTGAGGGTTTGAAGATTTGGGAGTTGCTTGTGGCGGAACTTACGCATTTTGTCCTTAGGTTTGATTAGAAAACGGATTAACAGCCCGTTCTTCGTTCTTATCAAGGATTGTTATTGGTTTGTGTTTACTTCCGAATCTGATATACATTATTCCTTTTGTGTGTGGATTTGAGATTGATTTGAGTTTTATTGAAGGTTTCCGAAGGTTTTCATCTTTCATTCTTCTTAAACTTGATTTTGATATTATAATGACAGTTATTGCATAAAACCCCTTTAGCAATTCTAAGGTGAAGGGTTGATAGTTGTGGCTTAAATGATGATAGATCGATCGTAACAGATTGGACCCTGAGAGTTAGAGAGATTTGGCTGACGAACCAAAATCACGGTTTGTTCATGAGATTCCACGGCCGTGGAACTCAAGATCTGCCCGTGATTTACCCAAGTTTACGAACTTTGCTTTTACTTTGATCCAAGGTTAAAGATTAGCTTTAATCTAGTCTAGGTTTACCCTTTTCTAGGTAGTAGTGAAGCCTCAACAACCTCTACTTCGATTTCGAGTGTCACAACCTTAATCGGTTTAGTTAGTCTTGATCCTTGGGTTATAAGTTTGGGTATTTGAGATTAATTCTTGTCCATAGAGCCTTTCTATACTGAAGCCTCAACAACCTTTATAGAGAGTGTCTTTAGATAAGTCATATAAAGCCTTGGAACTTCACCGTACATTGCTTTACCTTAGCATACCTTTGCAACTCTTAACTCTGTCCTTAGTTCTTTAGTATATCTTGAATCGATTGCCACAATTAGATACATGGATCTTTAGGGTTGCTGTTTTCCTAATATATTTGCAAAGCTTTACCCTTTTTACTTGCTTGACAACTTTACAACTGAATTTGTTCCCCTCAAATCCCTGTGTTTGATACTCTGGAATTCTTGCTTTACTACGCCGATCCGTACACTGCGGGTTCGCTTGCTTGATTCTAGTTTTATAAATTTAAAGCTTATTTGCACGCACGCTAAGTGGTGAACAAAATGTCATTCCCAATGAGTAGTATGTCATCCACATACAGGACTAGGAAAGTCATCTTGCTCCCACTCAACTTTTTGTAAACACACGACTCTTCTTCACATGTAATGAAATCAAATTGTTTGATCACTTCATCAAATCGAAGATTCCAACTCCTAGTTTCTTGCTTTAGTCCATAAATGGACTTCTTAAGCTTGCAAATCTTCCAAGGATATTCCGGATCCTCAAAACCCTCATGTTGCATCATATATACATCCTCTTCTAAATATGCATTTAGAAATGTGGTCTTGACATCCATTTGTGATATCTCATAATCATAAAATGCGACAATCGCTAGGAGTATCCTAATGGGTTGTATCATGACAACCGGGACAAATGTCTCTTCATAGTCAATACATGAATTTGTTTAAATCCCTTGGCAACCAACCTTGCTTTATAAACGGAGACATTTCCATCCTTGTCTGTCTTTACTTTTAAAGACCCATTTGCAACCAATAGGTTTTACCCCATTAGACAAATCAATCAAGTCCCATACTTGGTTTTCAGACATGGATTCCATTTCAAATCTCATGGCTTCGAGCCACTTTTCAGAGATTTGATCCATCATAACTTGCTTGTAGGATGCGGGCTCATTGTGCTTCATGAGGAGCACTTCGATCTCGGCATGCAACACATAGTCATTCAAATGTCTAGGTTGTTGTCTTACCTTGTTTGATCTCCAATTTGGGCCAACAATAGGAGAAATCTTAGTTGTATGATTTCCTACATCATTATGCAGTTCCTCATTTCTAGAGTTTTCCACATCAATATGTTGTTCCTCTTCAGCCTGATCTAATGTAGGAATTACTTCTTGAACTAGAATAATTTGTCTCGTAAGAGGGTCATCAAAATAGTCAAGTTTCTCAGTGACATCTTACATGTCCTCGTGTTGTTGTGTTTCTTGCTCATGATTAATCTCATTAATCTGAACTTTTCTCCCACTTGACTTCTTAGAAAAGAATTCCTTTTCCAAACACACACTATCCCGAGCAACAAACACTTTATTCTTGTAGAAATCATACCCCTTGGTTTCCTTGGGATATCCTACGAAGTAACATTTGTCTGATTTTGGTGCTAGTTTATCATATTATAAACGCTTTACATAAGCTTTGCACCCCAGACCCTCAAAAATGACAAGTAAGGAACCTTTCCCGTCCATATCTCATATGATGTCTTGTCAACTGAATGTGACGGCGCCCGGTTTAGAACGAACACAACTGCTCAGAGAGCATATCCCTAGAAGGATAATGGAAGACCCGCAAAACTCATCATTAAACGGACACTGTCTTACAAAGTCCTATTCCTCCTTTCAGACACACCATTTAGTTGTGGAGTGCTTGGGAGAGTGAGTTGTGTCACAATTCCACAACTCCTCAAATGATGATCGAATTTGTGGCTCAAATATTTGCCCCCTCGATCCGATCAAAGTGCTTTTATCTTCTTGTTTGTTTGCCTTTCTATTTCATTTTGGAATTCCTTGAACTTTTCAAAGGATTCCGATTTATGTTTCATTAAGTAGATATACCCATATCTGCTAAAATCATCAGTAAATGTGATGAAGTAGCGAAAGCCAAATCTATCTTTTGTACTCATAGGTCCACACACATCCGTATGTATGAGTGCTAGAAGTTCAAAAGTTCTTTCACTCTTATCAGTGAAGGGTGACCTTGTCATCTTTCCCATTAGGCACGACTTGCATGTTTCAAATGATTCCAAATCAAATGGTTTAAGGAGTCCAACTGTTTGGAGTTCCTTAATATGCTTTATGCCTACGTGACCCAATCGACAATGCCATAGGTTTGCTTCATTTGTTTCATTCGACTTTTGCCTTTTTGTATTAATGTTATATATCTCAGTTTTTTGGTCTAGCATGTATAGTCCATTACTACTCATGTTTGCACGACCATAACAAATACCATTCCTATAAATCTCCATCACTATGTGATCATTAATGGTAAAAGTATAACCTTGCCGATTCAAAACTAAGATTGAAATTAAGTTCTTAGTAAGGCATGGAACAAAATAACAGTTATTAAGTTCTATCTCTAAGTTAGAAGGTAAAGACAAGCAATAATCTCCGATGGAAACAGCAACAACCCTTGCTCCATTCCGAACCCGTAGATCTGCCTCTCCCTTCCACAACGTCCTTCTATTTCCTAGTGCTTGCACATTCGAAGTAATGTGAGAAACACATCAGTTATCCAATACCCATGAAATAGAATTAGTTGACAAAATTTCAATAACGTGAATACCCGAAGTTGAGACATTCCTCTGCTTCTTATCCACCATGTATGTCGCATGGTCCTCATCAGATGACCCCAATGAGAGTTCAGGGATTGGATGTTCCAAGACATCCTCTTGGTTCTCCGACCTAAGAACAATTCTCATATTTCTCTCCCAATAAAGGAAGTTGTGTTCGTTCAATTTCTTTTTGTCGAGTATGGGTTTCGTAAAAAAGATTTGAGGTTTTCATTTGACATGGTGGACTACAAAAACACAGCATAATAAAATGAAGATAAGTTATGATCAGTTTTGAAAGGCTATAAACTGTTATAACAATTATAAACAATTAAATATTTGCACATTTCTACTCATATTATCAATTCTCTTACCGAGCAAAAATGATTCCAAGATCCTATCATATATGAACCTTAGCGTACTTTGGAACTACCCTAAGTCTCATATAATCAAGGTAAGTAAATTTCTTTACGAATTATTTCTCCTTATAATTCTTGGTTGACGGGAACACATCTCATGTGAACTCATTCTTATGCCTCAAAATCCAAAAATTTATCTTTTGGTCTTTTGTTGAGTTAATCATATCACAACAGTATACCCCTTAGTATGACCATGCCCGCAATGTATCTTTGTGAAAGTAAGGACACCCCACTTTGGCGGAACCTAGCCTACAAATTCCTAGATAGGGATCGGTTATGATATGGAAAGGCAATTCTCAATATTCTTTTAAGGGAAGATGTCAACATGCAAGGTTGTTATTTTAAAGCGAACAAGTAGCAAAATAACAAGCAAGCATACAAGTGGGAATTTAAGGCATTCAATAATGCACTAAAAAAATGGTTCCTAGTATGACTCCTAAAAAAAAGAATCTTCATTGTTGGACCTTCATGGATCTCCATCCTTCCGGCTCCTTAGAACTTTGGTCTTCTTGTATAATAAATTTAAAATAACTCTTGCGGATATTGAAAATTACAAAAAACATAATGATACGCAGATCGTGTACAATAAAATCATAACGATACGTAGATCGTATTTAACTATCCTAAGATTGAGGTTTGGGAGCTTCAATTAATAAAAATGCAGTTGAGAGAAATGATCAGTACATCGGACATGTCCTAGATATGAAATAACATGGAAAGACAAAACGGACAAAAGAGTCGATATTTCGTTTCTCAGCGGCTAAGAAAGGCAGCTTAAGAATACGTGTTTTCCGAGGTAGTTGCGGAATAATTATCCCTACAATAATCCAAATTTATTATTCCAATTTCGAGAAGTTTGGAGAAGGGGGTTCTACCCGCCTTTGGATCGGTTAAAGGATAATTATCGACTTCACTAAAGGATAATTATCATCTTCGCTATAAATAGCGGAAAATCGTTTCTTAATTCATTTCCTTTTATGTTTCCTCGTAAAAGCTCTGACTTCTCCGAACCTTCAAACACAGATCTACACTCCGTTTCTAATCCGATTTCAAATCCGTTTGAGTTTTTGGATTCCTCTCTTCATTCTCTTCATTCTGGTACCAAGTTTCTATGCTTCTGAGCAACTGAAGGCATGGTCGAGCATATATGTCACTAGTCCGGTTCCGCCGCTCCAATTCCTGTGAATTTGATGATATCCAAGCGTAGCATGCGTCGTTGTGTTTCCGAATCTTCTTTCAGATCGTCAATCGGGTTAGTAACGAATAAGTTATGAATTTATTCATTTTCCGTATTGCGATTTGGCTTAAATTGACCTTAAGCTTGTCAAAATGGATAATTGGAAATACCATTATGCTCATTATATTATTCTAGGGATTATGGGTTTTTTGTTTGATGAAATCTAATGATAGGGAGTTCGGAAATGGCATGTGGCAAAACGTTATTCTGGTGATAGGTAATTTAATTAATTAAAGGTTAATTTATTAAATTAGGATTAAAATTGAGATTGAGGAATGTTGATTAGATTATATATTACTTGAGAGGTTTGAGGAATTGTGAGATGTTGAGTTTATGGATTGATAGTTATGATCTTTGAAGATATTGATATTGTGGATTGTGTTATGGTTATGATATTGCGAGATCCTGAAGACTATGAGGTGGAATCTCCTAGCCTGTGGATAGTGATTGATATTTGTGTGTACCTTGATGATGCAAGCACTGATCGTTTCCTCGGGGGAAACTGTGACTTAGATACAGGTTTACGTATGGGACACGTAAGTCCCATGGACTTATTAGTTAGAGATTATGGATCTGCATGGTTGTGATAGTGGTGCTTGTGCATATGAATGTTGCATTTATAACCTAGACAGGACTAGGACGACCATATGTGTATATTTAAATGGCCCAAGTGTATTATAACGGGTCGTGACCACTTGTCTAGTTACACAGATGATTGGGAGATGCTCTTGCGACCCAGGCCTACAAGTAACGGAAATTACTGATCTATTTCTGTCAACTGACGGAAGCGGAGGCGAGTTGTAACTACCGGATTTTTTGTTATGCTTTGATAGTGTTAGAGGAGTTTGGAAGCCGTCCACAAGGGATCATGCCCTTGCGGCTTAGGTGGCGTAGTCGAGCAGGCCGCAGGTGCGGCAAGGATTCCCGCAGGGGCGGTGACACGCGAGGGAGAGATAGTAGCGGCTTCCAGCAACCTCTCGCCTTCCTATCTTTTAATCCATCTTATAAATGTGTGAGGAGTGGGTGGATGAGGGTCTTTTGATATTCCTCTCCTTTATGCAACCACTACTAATCTCCCCTTATTTCATTCACGTTACTTTGCTTCCCCTCTTCTAAACTTCACCCTCTTGCATTCTTCTTCTTCATCCTTCTCCTCCATTCTTCTCCTTGCTTGCACCAGCTTCGATCCACCTTTATTGAGGCCAGAACTGCAGTGACGTGACAAGGGTAAGGCTTCTTCCTCTTCCTCTTTCCTTCTTTCTTTATTCCTCTTCCATGGCTTGTATGGAAGATCTTTAAGAATCTATGCTCAACGATCTATCGTTGTCTTGATGGTATGGTGATGAAGCTAGACCTTGGAGAGAGGATAAGACCTAGTGTGAGAGGTAGAAGACATCCATAACACCAAAGGAGACTCGAAGAGATCGGATGCATAATCGAAGAACTCAACAGACGGATGTTCTACACAGTTAGGCGTAGGGGAGGATTCACAAAGGCGCAGGGGCGGGTTCAGTAAGGCGTAGGGGCGGACCCAGTCAGGCGTAGGGGCGGACCTAGATAGGCACGGGGGTGGCTAACTCAGGCGCGGGGGCGGTTTTGCACTAGTGAGTCCCGAATCTTGTTCCTTCCTTTCCTTCTTCCATTCCTTAGGTTTATTATAGCTTAGAGGTATGCTAAGTTTGCTTAGAGTAGTTGAACTGGAATGCCATATAGTGGCTGGACCATAGAGGTCTTGTGTGAGTTATGTACATCTCGTTGGTGGTATGTTGTTGTGGTGTTTGATTAGAGCTTTGTGGAAGCAACCCTTGTGTGAATCTTTATATTGAGACTTGGAAAGGTTGTGGACTGAGAGTGTAGTCTTCTTGTACTAGGTAGGTGAGGAGACTGAGCCTAGAAGTCTAAAGACTTCTAGTGGACTAGAGTGTCGTTTGATTTGTGTGCCTTGTCTTGAACAGGCATTGTGCGTTTTCCCGAGGGAACTTGAGAGTGAGGTGATCGTTTGCGCTTCGGAGACCGGTAAGTCTACGGACTTACTTAGCTGGCTTCTTGTATGAGTGTAATGTGTGTGAGCTGTGTTTGCTAGTTAGAATAACAACGAAACCGGATTAGGCCAACTTTATTATATTACGTAATTGACCCAAGTGTATGATAACGGGTGGTGACATTACAACCTAGCTCTTGCAAGAGCTAGGAGGTTCCCTGCGACTAGCCCATGCAGGTAGACGGTCAAATGCTCTAGTACCAATCCTCGTTGGTAAACGGGGACAGGGGCGAGGTTTGGGAATCCCTCGTGTCACAAAATAAGTATCATTAGTAATGGCTTATCACCTAACTAAAGATAATAAACGGATTGAGTGTTGCATGTTGGTTGTCCTCGTGTTGTTGTGTGTTTGTGCTTAAACCTTTATACTTATGCATAGAATGTTAGCTAACGGTATTATACCGCCTTGTAGATGCCTTGCAGGTAAGAGAGGATATCGAGTGATCCGGCGGTAGTGGGTAGCCGGGGTTCCGTGCATTATAAGGTGGGATTGTTTATCTTATTTCATTGCTTTGAGACTTATGTTGTTTTATTCTGGATTGGAGACTCGGCTGGATTGTTTTGAGTTTGTACTTTTGCTTTCGCTCATGAAATAAAACTATGTTGTTTTCCTTCTTATTTGTACCGTGTTGCAAGGTCCGATGAAGTTGTTGCCGGGCTAAGGGCCGGGAGCCATTGTGATGTCCCATCTCGTGGCATTCTGAGTCCTCCATGATTTGGGGTGTTACACGAGTTTTGGGAGATTCTCGTGTGCCAAATAAGTTGAATTAGTAATGGTATAACGTAATGAACCTAATAAACGGTTTTGATGTGAGCATTGCATATTGTGCTGTGTTGGTTGTGCTATTATTGTTATTCTTATTTATGATCTGTTAGCTAATGATTTTATATCGTGTTGTAGTTATTCTGCAAGATAAAAAGCCTGCAGAGTGTTCCAGATGGGTGATCAGCCAAGGGCTTCCGTACACTAGGTCGTGCGTGGGTTTCGGGATGTTTTGTACACCTATGTATTGATATTGCCGTTTTGTACTCGGCTGTGTTTTGTATACCTTTTGGATGTGTATATTTATACACTTTTATGCATTTGGTTTCATATTTACGTATTTGGTTTTATATTTATGTATTTGGTTTTATATCTATTTGTGCCTTGATGTAAGATCTAGTGAACTTGTTGTTAGGCTAGGGTCAAGACCCACTGTGAGATCCTAGCGCAGTAGCGTCCCGAGTCCTGCGGATTCGGGGTGTTACATTTTAAACCTAATTCTGGACCTTCCTTTCATTCCCCAACCATGCTCTTTATATTCCCGTCTTCTCTTTTATTTTTTTCTCCTTGCTTAAGTTCTTTTCTAACCTTGAGCCAAGTTGAAGCCTTTTCGTGCGAACCTCTGCAAAACATTGTAAGTTCTTCATCCCTTCGTTCCACTTATGTTCTTGAGTCTTTGCTGCATGCTCCTCCTTCTTCTTTTCTTCTTTCTTCTTCTTAGCATGAATCAAGATTGAGTCTTGATCCTTGTTTCACTTTCGTTGGTTGTTGCATATGTGTTCCAGGCTCCTTGGGTTGAGTTCTGTCGTGTGAAGTTTGAAGAGAAAGCTTAAGCCGGCCTTGTTGTTGTTTTGCAGTCGAAGAAGATTCGAGATCCACTTCTGGTAGTCAACCGCCCCTGCGGCTGCAAGCT
Organism: Fagopyrum esculentum; assembly: GCA_033239045.1. Classification (NCBI taxonomy): domain Eukaryota; kingdom Viridiplantae; phylum Streptophyta; class Magnoliopsida; order Caryophyllales; family Polygonaceae; genus Fagopyrum; species Fagopyrum esculentum. Next base: position 109,131,287 of record BSUD01000003.1, read on the forward strand.
CCCGCCTTGCGGCCTCACAGTTGTCGCCGCCCCCGCGTCTCCTTGTCGCCGCCCCTGCTGCATTTGTCACTAGTTGCCTCCCCCTCGCTTCTGTTCACCCGCGCCCGCACCTTCTCTGCAGCAACTACCGTCTTTTGTAAGTTGCTTTTTTCCTTGCTTCCTTTACCTTTCCTAAACTTAGATCATGCTAGGTTGGACCTAGATGAACTAGGATGAATGCTAGTTAGTGGTTGTGGTTCCTTATAAGTTTGTTGTGGTTGAGAACCTTGATTGCATGTTGTTGATGTTGTTCCTAAAGAACCTTGAGACTTGGAATCGTACTTCCTAGCATGTTGGAGATCTGTTAGAGATCATTGAGACTAGAAGTAGGAACCTTCTAGCACGCTTTTGTAACTTCATTCACGGAGTTTGTATTTTATTCATTATTATTCAATCAAAAAGAGATCTATTGGTTTAATCGTTGTGAAGTCCTTGCTAGATTGTGCTTGTGTGTGTGTTAATCTTTTTGAAGGTTGGTGCTCCTGATCAATACTAGTGCTTCCTTGTGCTTGTCTTAATTAGAAGACTTGTGTAAGGTTAACGAAGTGCGGTTAAGGTAATCTTCTCGTTTAAGGGTTTTGACACATCATTGGTCAAGGTTCTTTTGCGGAACTATCTTAGTTCATATCTTCCTATATTTCTTTCATTAATCATTTCATATTCATCTTCTTATATTTTCATATCATTCACTAATACGTATTCTAAGTTTGTGATAGCATGAATTATAGTCTATATTTTAGGGTTTGTTTGGACGTTTTATCTTTCATAATCTGCATGTTTGTATGTATATTATGTGATTTTACTACCATTTCATCTACCTTTGCGAGAATCGAGGTCTACACCTAGTTTCGTTGTAATTGCAGGTAATATGGTACGTTTTGCATCAAAAAGGAGCAAAAGGAGTCAAGAGTCATTTGGAGCTACATTGAGGAGCAAAAAGGAATCATCCAGGAAGCATAGCCATGGATTAAAGATTTACTTTGGACCAGTTTTGAGAGATCCTACATTCAGTTATGAGTCACCTCGGTTGGCCAGAGGTTCACCTCGACCGAAGCGATCCAGAGATGCCGACTCGACCGAGGCGAATACCTAGGACGCGGCGAGAATATTTTATTCTTGGCTGAGATCTTTTAAAATTGGAAAGTGATCTTATATTTTTGGGCTGGGCTCCTGGATGGAAAGAGATATGCAGAATATATATTTTACCTATATTTATGGGATAATATCTTCTTAAGATTGATTATCTTTGGAGGTTTATTTTTCCTATAAAAAGGGTCGGATTTTCCACTTTTCCAAGACCCGCTATCAGCGCAAGAAATCCGAAAATACGCAGCAGCAGCCTACTCCAAGTTGGGAGTTTTCGAAGAACCTTTTTGAAGGTTGAAGGAAGATTGAAGACCATAGCTTATTAGCTTTTTGGAGGGTTTTGTAAGATTGTCTTCAATTCCTTTCCTTGTTGTCTTGCCTTGTTGAATTATTATCCAAGGAACGCTTTTGTTTGTGATATTTGATTCAGTTATTGAAGTGTTTTCATTAAATTCTTCTTTGTTCAAATATTCACCTTCTTCCCATATATTTAATACTTTCATTATGATGATGAGTGGCTAATTTCCTTGTGTGATTCTAGGGTGATTGGCTGAAGGTTGTGGGAAAAACAATGATAGAATAATCTTAGATTCCAGTAGGATCCTGAAAGTTCGAGTCTTTAACCTTAACCCTAAGCATCTCGTTCAGTCGATGAACATCTCGGCCGGGGTGGAATTCTTCTGACCGAGGTGACTTATCCTATCCTAAACTGAGAGTTAAGTGTTAGAGTTTGCCAAATCCTATTCTTATTTCATCTTCCTGGTTCAAAGCAATCTTAGGATGAGACTTACCCGGTAATTCCTTAGTTTGTGTATCAACGATCATAAGTGTAGGTAAAAAAGGTTTATCATTTATTTGGGTTTGAGTGTGCTTCCATCCCATCTTTGTGAGTTAGCCTGAGACTTACCCGGTAAAGGTTGATTCTATTCCCTTAGGTGGTATGTTAGTTTGAGGTTATAGTTCTTTATCTTGATTCCTTGAGACTTACCCGGTAATAGGAGTTACGGTTTAGGATTAGTGTGTAGTGAGACTTACCCGGTGATCTACTCCACTTTAGAAACACCTTCCCTATGCAAAAATCTCAACTTTGTCCGCTTATCTATAGATCTTGAGTTGGAACCACAACCAGATGCCTTAATCCCTAGAATTGCATGTTTGCTTTATTTGACATCTTATTCATCTTTGATTGTGTTAAATTGCTCTTGTGGTTAGCATTAACATTAGCATACCGTATTGGACTTTGTTTCACCAAGTCCCTGTGATCGACCCCTGGAATTTTCTTGCTTTTACTACGATTGACCCGTACACTGCGGGTTCGCATCCTTGTTTTAAGCTTAAGTCTAGGGTTATAAATTTAAAGCTTGCACACACCGTTTGGAGCGAACAAGTTTTTGGCGCCGTTGCCGGGGACTTGGTCTAGACCGAGCCGGTACGGTTTGCTCTTGGGGCGCTTGCCCCGTTTTTGTCTAACCACTCTACTTGAGTGACTTTTGCAGGTTCTTTCTTAGGTATATGCGAAGAACCCGCACTGGGAAGGAAATCGTTCCTTACGATCCCGAACCAGAAAAGACATACAAGAGACGCTTAAGAGAAGCGAAGATGGCCCAACAAGACGATCACGATCTTGTGGCCCAATTGAGAGAGACGCAGGAGCTACTACGTCTCAGTAAAGAAGAGCTAAGGCAAGAAAAAGAAGAGAATCAGGCCAGGAATGCAGGAATCGAAGTTGAGATTGCAGCAATCCGGAACCAGATTCTACTTCGACCGATGCAGGATCCAGTAGTTGATCCTCGACCGAGGCAGATTCCAGTACTTGACGCCCCGGTCGATGTACATCCACCTCGGATTCCAGTCCGAGATGTTCTTCTTGCAGGAATTCCACAAACCCTAGGTCAAAGAATGGACCCTAATCAACAGCTGAGGCGTCCAGGAGTGAACCTAGGAGATCCAGCGGATCATGACTACGAACTTCGACCGCAAGTTCTAGCCATGATTCGCCAATGTCAATTCGGAGGGCTAGAGAAGGAGTCGCCGCATCAACATCTTCAAAACTACGAGATCTTGATGGAAACCTTGCGACCTCCCAGAATTGAAAATAACAACTACAAGCTAAGACCTTTCTACTTTTCTTTAAAAGATAGAGCTCTTACTTGGTATCAATCCCTTCCTCCAGGAAAAATTAGCACATGGGAGGAGATGACTACGGAATTCCTAACCAAATTCTTTCCACCTTCAAAGACCGCTGAAATGAGGGGAAAGATCAATGCTTTCATCATGAAGGACAAGGAGAGCTTGTCCAAGTCTTGGGAGCGGTTCAAGGATATCCTTTTGGATTGCCCACATCATGGGATTCCAAAAATTGAGTTGTTGGAGATCTACTTCAAAGGGCTGGACGGAAGCACCCAGTTCAATCTCCAACTACTCTCCGCCGGTACATTCATGGATATGGCGATTGATGAGGCTTGGGACTTCATTGAGAAGCAAGCCTTACATATGGAAAAATATACCCACCAAGGAGCTGACGGTGGAGTTAAAAGAGTCAACTTTCAAGAGACTCAACCCAACAACAATCAACTCACGTCATTGAAGAACGACGTGAAGGAATTAAAGGAGCTCTTGATGGCTCAAACTAAGAAGGAAGAGCAAGGGCAAAGGAGCAACAACAACAACAATAACGGATACCGTAACAACAACAACGGACCCCGAAACAACAACAACTACAACAGCAACAATAGAGGATCCAATAGCAACAACTGGAGGGCGAATAATCAAAACCACGGTAACAATTATTCAAACTCCAACTCTAATGATTCCTCTAACCCTTTCCTCTCTTCTCCTTCTTCCTCTTCTACTCCATTGAAAAGCCAAGGGCAAGGATCAAGTTCGTCTCAACCGGAAAAGAAAGACGCAGTTCTGGAGGCAATCTTGATCAAGCTTGGCGCTATGGAGAATTCTATGACTTCATTTTCGAGGGCCCAAAAGTCCCTTGAACAACAACTTGCTAATAAGGCGAATGAAGCGCCAAGAGATCCAGGGAAGCTTCCAGCAAAGACGGAAACTAACCCTAAGGGCCAGTGCATGGCCATAACGACGAGGAGTGGACTCAAAACTGCTGATCCAGTACCTCGCTCGACGCAGACCACCTCGGTCCAAATCCAGTCGAAGAACACCTCGACCGAGATGCCAACCGAGGCGGCGCAACAGAAAGAAGGAGGAACGACAGAAGCTTATGTTCCACCTCCTGCATATAAACCACCACTTCCATTCCCTCAGTCCAGAGCCAGAGCACATCTAGACAAGCACTTCGGTAAGTTCCTTGACTTGATGAATAAGCTACATATTAACATTCCCTTCCTTGATGCCATTCTAGGTATGCCCGCCTATGGGAAGTTCTTAAAAGAAATCTTATCAAGGAAGAGGAAACTGGAGGATGTTGGTGAAGTTAGGATGACATCTAAATCTTCGGAACTCATAAAGATCATGAAGGAGAAGATGCCACCTAAATTGAGAGATCCAGGCTCATTTTGCATTCCCATTCAAGTTGGGGATATCACTTGTGAAGCCCTTTGCGATCTAGGAGCCAGCGTGAGCATCATCCCGCTGGAGCTATGCACTAAGATTGGCCTTGGAGAGCCCAAGCCGGTCAAGATTCGACTTTACATGGCGGATCGCTCCATTACCCATCCCGTGGGCATTTTGGAGGACGTTCCGGTCAAGTTAGGTAACTTCTATCTTCCTATAGATTTTGTCGTACTTAACATTCCCGTAGATTATCCTGTTCCTATCATTCTCGGGAGGCCATTTCTAGCAACTTCGGGTTGCAATGTGGATTGCAAGAACGCCAAGCTGAAATTCAACGTTGGCGGCGATGAGGTGGAATTCGCACTACTTGCAGCGATGAAAGGGGAGCAACTAACTGATGATATCTTCAACATCTACGATGAAGAAGAATCAAGAGAATTGGTGAGCTCTATCCTTATAAATGATCCACTCGAAAGAGTTATAAGCTTCAGTTTAATGGAGGAAGGTATAGATGCTTCTTGTGATGCAGATATACGGAGCTTAAAGGCACTGGAAGAGGATCCAGGAGCTACAACTGAGAAGCTAATACAGGAAACGAAGATTTCCAGCCTCGGATCCAGTAGCAGTACCTCGACCGAGGCACTTTCTGGACTGAGCGAGGCGTCTGAAGAACACCTCGGTCAACGCTTTTGCGTCTCGACCGAGGTCAACAGCGGGACGATGTTGACTGGGATTGCTGAGAATAACAATTTTTCTACTCCCTTCTCTGACATTCACCCACAGTTGGCGGATCATTCCCTCCACCAACTTTCTGATAATAAAGGTCCTTGGTATGCTGATATTGTTAATTATCTTGTTTGCCAGGAAATACCGCCCGGATTGACGTACTCCCAAAGGAAGAGATTCTTCAAGGAAGTACGACATTACTACTGGGATGAGCCGCTGCTATTCAAGCGCGGACCGGATGGGATGCTTCGAAGGTGCATTCCGGAAGATGAAGTTAATAGCGTCATAAGGCATTGTCATTCACTTCCTTGTGGAGGACATGCTAGCACCGATAAAACATGCGCCAAGGTATTGCGTTCCGGTTTCTTTTGGCCTACATTATTTAAGGATGTGCAATCTTTTGTTGTTTCTTGTGATGCATGCCAAAGAACAGGGAACCTATCAAGGAGGAACGAGATGCCGCTTAATAACATCCAAGAAGTGGAAATCTTTGATGTATGGGGGATTGACTTCATGGGACCTTTCCCATCCTCCGGAGGAAACCTCTACATTCTCCTTGCCGTTGATTACGTCTCTAGATGGGTTGAAGCCATTGCTTCCCCCACTAACGACGCCAAGGTGGTTGTGAAGTTCTTGAATAGAACTATCTTTCCACGATTTGGAACTCCACGCATCATCATCAGCGATGGAGGAACGCATTTCATCAACCGGAAGTTTAAAGCACTTCTATCGAAGTATGGGGTAACCCACAAGGTATCAACCGCTTATCACCCTCAAACTAGCGGACAGGTCGAGATCTCGAACAGAGAAATCAAGGCAATTTTGGAGAAGACCGTCTCTAGGACGAGGAAGGATTGGTCCATGAAGTTGGACGATGCTCTTTGGGCGTACAGGACAGCATTCAAAACTCCCATAGGTACCACCCCTTATAATTTGGTATATGGGAAGTCTTGCCACTTGCCCGTTGAGTTGGAGCACAAGGCGTATTGGGCTATCAAATGGTTGAACTTTGATATTAAGGATGCCGGTGAGAAGCGACTATTGGAACTTAACGAGCTGGAGGAGCTGCGTTTGAACGCCTATGAAAATGCCAAAATCTACAAGGAAAGGACGAAGAGATGGCATGACAAGCGTATCGTTCCAAAGGAGCTTAACGAAGGAGATTTAGTTCTACTCTTCAACTCCCGCCTCCGTCTTTTTCCAGGTAAGTTGAAATCTAGATGGACCGGACCTTATGTTGTGAAGCATGTTTTTCCTCATGGTGCAGTTGAGATATGGGGCGAAACTAGCGGAAGCTTCAAGGTTAACGGTCATAGACTTAAGAAGTACCAACCGGAAACACCGGTTGAGGAGGTTGCGCCGATATACCTCCTTTGAGACGCATCATGGTCCAGCTAGCGACCTTAAATCAAGCGCTTCTTGGGAGGCAACCCAAGGTATTGCTTTCTTTCCCGTTTTCTAGTCTAGTTTAGATAGTTTTTGTTTTTGCTTTGCTTTGCTTTGTTTTTGGCGTTCTGGACAGACAACAGGAAGGAGCACATCTGGATGGACAGAAGTTCGAGATTCTGAGAAGAAATAAGCACCTCGGTCACTGTCAGAACACCTCGACCGAGTTGATTCTTGAAGCAACCGAGGCGACTAGGGTTTCTGCAGAACCGCCTCGGTCCATACCACCTCGGTCCAGTCGAGACCATCTCGACCGAGGTGACAGCAGATCCAGTAACAGTATAAAAAGGGAAAAATTACTTTTCACTTTTTATTTTACGCATTTCGACCGCGGCGGACAGCAACACCTCGCTCCTCCATTTCTCGCTCGTTTTCGACGATTTCTCCTTCCAAATTGCAATTAAAGGGTAGAAGGATCGATTGCAACTACAGATCTGCAAGAAATCTGAGTGTTTCGACCGAAACGAGGTAACCACCGTTCGAAAAAACCTAACTCCTCGTTTACTGCTTATTGGGCTTTGGTTGCCCTTGATTGTGCTGAGAAAACCCATAAGTACCCCTTAGGAAGCATTTGTAGTGATTTTAGGGGGAAAAGAACTGAAAATCAGAGAATAGAAATCGTAACTGCTACGCCTCGGTCCAGTCGAACTGCATCTCGACCGAGGTGATTTCTGAGGTTTGTCAGCAACCGAGGTGGTCTGACAGTGTGTTTGTGAAGATGAGTTCCGATCGCCGTTTAGCCCTGAGAGATAGATCCTCACCCTCCCCTTCTCCTTCTTCTTCCCGTCCCTACCGCCCGGTTATCCACGAGAGATGCCGGGTAGATTATGAGAGGATAGCTGCACGTCCAGTCATCGCACCGCGATTTCTGGATGTGTCAGCTTTTGACTGCCTAGGGTTAGATGCTGACCTTAGGAGGATGATTGCTACCGTTGGGCTAGACCAGTTCACTGAGGTCCGAGCCCCAGCCTACATAGAGCCGACACTCGAGTTTGTCAGCTCCTTCTCCTACCTTCCCACAGAGGGATCTGTGAAGTACCGGCTGATGAGCCGGAACTTCATAGTTCCATTAGAGATCTGGAGAGAGATCTTTGGCTTTCCTGCCCCTACCGCTGTAGACTTCCCCTCCCGATCAGTAGCTAGGGAGTTTTGGGGACAGATAGCCCACATTACTACACATGCAGACAGATGGCGCCCTGGTGATTCCAGGGAGAAGGTCATCTTTCATCCGGCCTTTAGACTTGCCCACCGGATCTTTAGTGAGATGCTTCTGGCGCGTACTGAGACGCCCCAGAAGATCAGACAGGGGGAGCTCTTCTCTTTATACTGCATGGTTACAGGCGGCTTCCCGGACTTTGGCTTGCTCCTGGCAGAGGATCTGCACAAGATCAAGGCCAAGGCGAAGGGAGATATCTGTTGTGGAGGTCTAGTCACCCACATCGCCACATACCACGGGATGGACCTCAGTGTTTGCACATTAGCGGCGGCTACGAAGCCGCTCGGTCTGCAGGAGATGATTACACGGCGGATTTTAGTTCCCCGTGGGCTGACTACACCATATGTTGCTATGCCGTGGGAGCGGACTGCACCTCAGGGCATCAGATGGTTTGCACAGTTCTCGGTCTTCGACCCGCATTTCTGGCAGACAGCATGGGCCCCGCTTATGGAGGACTATAGAGAGGGAGCAGCTGCCCCTGCAGAGGAGGCTGAGGAGGCTGAGGATGAGGATGATGACGACGAGACAGTTGATGAGAGAGGAGGCGGCGTCCCGATGGACACAAGGACAGATACTGCTGGGACGAGCGCGCCTCCCATTATTGATCTAGATGAGGATGAGGAGGACACTGAGCCGGCGCCAGCTGAGACTTCTCCAGTCAGGCCCGCTAGGCGCAGGAGGCAGAGAGTTAGGGACAGAGCAGCACACCGACGGATCGATGACCTGACGGATCAGGTTATCGACTCTTATGCTGCACTTTCTTTGGATATCCGGGAGATGCAGGAGCGGCAGCATCATCAGCACATGATGGCTCAGCTACAGTTCCAGCATGTCATGGGCTATCCCTATGATCCTACTCAGTTCCCCTACATTCCACCACCACCACCGGATCAGGACTACTGAGGAGCTGCAGGGTTTTATTTATTATTTTTTATGCAGTTTGGCTCTTTATCCGGTGAGTCCTCTTTTATTCAGACTTTTATTATACCCACTGGGACAGTGTGTCTCAAGTATGGGGTATTTGCTGTACTATTTGACTCTATTTGACTACGTGATGACATTGATGTATTATTCGACTTTAGATGTATCGGATATTTTCATATTTATGCTTCATTTGCCTTTATATGATTATCTGATTCTGCATGCATACCTACAGATTATTTGATTGAGAAAAACATCGAAACCGAAAAAAAAATGGTTTTAAAAAAATTTTTCGACCTCGACCGGGACAGTTCTGGCAAAACGAGGTGTTTCACCTCGGTTGAACCAAGAACATCTCGACCGAGGTGTGTTAACTGAGAGTTTTCGAAAACGATTTTTGTGTTACTTATCTGGATATGATCTCAGTGAAGATCTTGTTTACTGACTGGTTTTAAATTCTTTATGTGTTTGAAAGGTTTTATGATATGTTTAAGTTGCTAAATGCTTTGTTTGAAATTATTGGCATGTTTAATACTTTGTTTTATCCAAATTATGTTGAATTTGAAGGTTGACACCGCAGCATAAGTTCTCTCACTTTCTTATTGGAAAGACCAAGGCAATTCATTCTCTTCTCTTCTTCTTCTTCTTCTTGATCATGCTTAGCCCCTCATATACGTTTTGCCTCCCTTTACCTATCCGGGAATTTGGAAGCAAGCAAGGTGGTGAAAGCAAGTTAAAGTTGAAGGTGGCTGAAAGTGAAAGTGTTAGAAAGCAATAATAGGTTTGGGGAAGTCAATCATGAAGATGAGTAACTCGGCACCATTCACATAGCCGGGTGTTTGTGTCTTGCCAAAGTCGGATTGAGCGATATTCCTAACGGGTCATGGTATGTGCATCAAGGGTTTGATGCATCTCAAGAAATTGATGATTGCAGATTTCCTAGGCTTCGGTTATTGTGCACCTCTGTCCATGCATCCCAAAAAGTAAAGTAAAAAAAAGAAAAAGTGTGAAATAAGCAAAGCTTATTGGTGGAAGGTGTTGAAAGTCAAAGTGGAAGTGAAGTTCATCCTTTTCCCGGATTCTAGCACCACATTACCTTACATACATCCCTACCCTACACATTTCTTGACCTTTTCTTTTGGGAAGCCCTTGAGACCTTGAGCTTGTTGATTGACTTAGCGGTTTAAACTGGATTATACATGATTAATTTTGATAATTATGATTTATTATGCATTCTATGATTTTATGCAAAGATGAACAACTTTCCTATGTTTATAAAATGTTTTGATCATATTGAGTTTTTAAATTCCAGGAAGTACTCTCTTAGAGTGATCTATGATAGTTGCACACCATAAAATGTTTTTGAAGAACTTTTCATTGATTTTCTTGACTTATAATCCATTCTATCTTGTCTTCTATATGCGGAACTTGCTTGGGGACAAGCAAGGGCTAAGTATGGGGTATTTTGATAGCATGAATTATAGTCTATATTTTAGGGTTTGTTTGGACGTTTTATCTTTCATAATCTGCATGTTTGTATGTATATTATGTGATTTTACTACCATTTCATCTACCTTTGCGAGAATCGAGGTCTACACCTAGTTTCGTTGTAATTGCAGGTAATATGGTACGTTTTGCATCAAAAAGGAGCAAAAGGAGTCAAGAGTCATTTGGAGCTACATTGAGGAGCAAAAAGGAATCATCCAGGAAGCATAGCCATGGATTAAAGATTTACTTTGGACCAGTTTTGAGAGATCCTACATTCAGTTATGAGTCACCTCGGTTGGCCAGAGGTTCACCTCGACCGAGGCGATCCAGAGATGCCGACTCGACCGAGGCGAATACCTAGGACGCGGCGAGAATATTTTATTCTTGGCTGAGATCTTTTAAAATTGGAAAGTGATCTTATATTTTTGGGCTGGGCTCCTGGATGGAAAGAGATATGCAGAATATATATTTTACCTATATTTATGGGATAATATCTTCTTAAGATTGATTATCTTTGGAGGTTTATTTTTCCTATAAAAAGGGTCGGATTTTCCACTTTTCCAAGACCCGCTATCAGCGCAAGAAATCCGAAAATACGCAGCAGCAGCCTACTCCAAGTTGGGAGTTTTCGAAGAACCTTTTTGAAGGTTGAAGGAAGATTGAAGACCATAGCTTATTAGCTTTTTGGAGGGTTTTGTAAGATTGTCTTCAATTCCTTTCCTTGTTGTCTTGCCTTGTTGGATTATTATCCAAGGAACGCTTTTGTTTGTGATATTTGATTCAGTTATTGAAGTGTTTTCATTAAATTCTTCTTTGTTCAAATATTCACCTTCTTCCCATATATTTAATACTTTCATTATGATGATGAGTGGCTAATTTCCTTGTGTGATTCTAGGGTGATTGGCTGAAGGTTGTGGGAAAAACAATGATAGAATAATCTTAGATTCCAGTAGGATCCTGAAAGTTCGAGTCTTTAACCTTAACCCTAAGCATCTCGTTCAGTCGATGAACATCTCGGCCGGGGTGGAATTCTTCTGACCGAGGTGACTTATCCTATCCTAAACTGAGAGTTAAGTGTTAGAGTTTGCCAAATCCTATTCTTATTTCATCTTCCTGGTTCAAAGCAATCTTAGGATGAGACTTACCCGGTAATTCCTTAGTTTGTGTATCAACGATCATAAGTGTAGGTAATAAAGGTTTATCCTTTATTTGGGTTTGAGTGTGCTTCCATCCCATCTTTGTGAGTTAGCCTGAGACTTACCCGGTAAAGGTTGATTCTATTCCCTTAGGTGGTATGTTAGTTTGAGGTTATAGTTCTTTATCTTGATTCCTTGAGACTTACCCGGTAATAGGAGTTACGGCTTAGGATTAGTGTGTAGTGAGACTTACCCGGTGATCTACTCCACTTTAAAAACACCTTCCCTATGCAAAAATCTCAGCTTTGTCCGCTTATCTATAGATCTTGAGTTGGAACCACAACCAGATGCCTTAATCCCTAGAATTGCATGTTTGCTTTATTTGACATCTTATTCATCTTTGATTGTGTTAAATTGCTCTTGTGGTTAGCATTAACATTAGCATACCGTATTGGACTTTGTTTCACCAAGTCCCTGTGATCGACCCCTGGAATTTTCTTGCTTTTACTACGATTGACCCGTACACTGCGGGTTCGCATCCTTGTTTTAAGCTTAAGTCTAGGGTTATAAATTTAAAGCTTGCACACACCGTTTGGAGCGAACAGTTTGTCGAAAAATCGACCTATTATTGAGGAAAATCGGCCGATTTTCTCTATAGAAGAACCCGATTTTTATTCTAGTTAAGGACTTTCAATCTACATAGGGAACTACGGCTTATTCCCACATCAGTTAAGAAATATAGCTAGGGGTTTTCGTGATAAAAGGGGGGAGTGAAGTGGTTTAAGTGGGGTATTAGGTATAGGTTCGAAATGGTCATCAAATGTGGGGAGATGATTAGAGGGAGGAGGAAATAGATTCTAGAGTTCCGATGGGAAAAACAAACTCATAAAAACGAGCATCTCAGGTCGTAAAAATTTATGTAGTATAGATCAAACATATTCCACTCTTTTTGAGAATGTGGATAACCTGTATAGACACTTTTTCTACCCTGAGGTCAAATTTATCAAAAGAATGACGATGAAGAGGGCAATAGGAAAGACATCCGAACACCCAAAGGTGGTCAAGGTAAAGTGAAGGGCCATGAAGAAGATCGTAAGGAGTTTTGTTGTGGAGAAAATGGATAGGTGTATGGTTGATAAGGTAGCAAACGGTGATGAAGCACTCACCTCAAAGAATATAGGTAAATGCCCTTGAAACATAAGAGATCTACCAATAGTACAATTGTGTCGATGTTTGCATTCTACCCTCTCTTTTTGTTATGGTGTGTAGGTACTAGAGGTCTTTAAGGTCGATACCCTTAGCCTGAAGAAAAGGTTGAAGGCAAAGAAATTATTTGGCATTATTGTTGTGAAAGGTTTTGACATAGGTTCAAATTGAGTATTGACCATGGCACAAAAAATTCAAGTCAAAGAACAAGCTTCACTATGTCTTTTATCAAATACACCCAAGTACAACGAGGGTACTCATCAAAATTAACAAGAAAATAAGAAAACATTTTGAAGTAGATAAGGTACGATAGGGACCCTAAATGTCTAAATGAACTAAGGAAAACAAAGACGGCATATGGCAAATGCTAATAGGAAATGAAAATCTAGGTAGTTTGTCCCAAAGGCACATGTCACGGGGAGGTTCGGCTTAAGCAAAGAAAGGATGACAAAGACGGTGGTGATGGGTTGTGTGAGACTTGGTGACTAGTTTTATATGGACATTTGGTGACTAGTTTGATCAAGGGAAGTAGAGAGAGAGCTCTTGTCATATGAAAAGAGGCTCCAAAATCAAGGATTCACGGCAGCGAGATAATACATGAAGTAGTATCTTAGGACAAGTGGGATCGGTAAGATTCAATGTAGATAAGATGGTGTTCTAGTGATCATCAATAATTACAAGGCCTATGTCCTTCCGATCCTGAGAAGAAAGGGTACCAACAAAATCAGAATTGGCTTGACGCATCCCATTTATCGTCGTAAACGCGGGAGGACCTCCAATATGTAACGGTAGTGGTAGAGTCAACGCAGGTGGAGGAGTAGAGGTGTTGTTGTGAGCACATTTCCACCATTCGGGATATCAAATAATTTTAAACCAGTATTTGGTGTCATGACCTATTTTTTCGCAGTTTGCAAAAATGTCGGCCTTTCTTGGTTTAATAGGGTTGCACAAATTGTGTTGGGTAGATGCCGAAAATGATGCCTCCTTAGGGAGATTGTCACATTATCGAGCAATAGTCTTGATGTGTTCTTCCTAGATGACTAGGGAATACACCTTGTTGAGTTTAGGCAAGGGTTGATGGAAAACAATATTTGACCTAAGTGATGCATAGACATTGTCGTCAAGGCCAAGGAGGAATTCATGAACTTCCTTTTTTTTCTTTGGCTTTGTCACCACATGTACAAACACAATTGCACACATTGGTATCTTGGGATGCCATCTCATCCCAAATCTTTCAAACGCAGCTAAAGTAGGTACCAATATGTTTACCATCCTGAATATAACTAGTAAGATCTGCGTGTAAAAAGAGTAGTCGAGGTCCCTTTCTAACATCAAATCATTCATTGAATTCTTCCCAAAGGAGATGAATGTTGGCACGATGGCTCATAGTTTATCGCAAAGTGGGATCAATAGATTTGATAATCCAACCATGGATCATAGAGTTAGCACAAACACAATCGGAATAGTCATCCGACGATGTATCCGGTTTGACAGTCTTGCCATTGTCAAAGGTAAGCTTGGATTTTGCAACAAGAGCATGGTCATGACAATTGACCAATCACCATAATTATCGGTGGTGAGTAGAATAGGAAAAAATTGCAAACCCGGATGATTAGAGGGATGCAAATAGTAGATCGACGTATGAGCGAGAGTAGAGTGTCCATTCCTGAATATCCGAAATTAGATATCCAGGTAAAATATTGCAAATATGGTATCCAGATACGATCTGAAAGTTCTCGGATATCCGATCTGAGAAGGTAAAACGGAATCCAAAGTCGGATATCCGAAATGATCCGGATACAAGAATTTGTAATATAAATGAACCATAGTTTCTACTTTCTTTATTGTAAAATAGTTAGCAAACCTGAACTCAATATTCACAATAAAATATAATTGTAAAGATCACAAAATTGAACCCATATTCACCATAAAATATGCATTGTAAACATAACAAAACTGAACACATGTTCACTATAAAATCTGCACTGTAAATTCTACAAAATTGGACAAATATAAAGATTCTGAACTATAATATATTCATCTGTTGAACCATATTCTCAAACTAAAACTGTAATGTTTATACTTTAATAACATTCATCAAAGTAGCAATCACAATAGTCAACATATAAGCAAAACGGATCAAATCTACATTGAAAAATAAAAGAAAAAATGCACAAAATCTACATTTCTGAACATAAGAAAACTACACCGAAATAAAAGCATGAAAACAAAAGCAACACAACGACTCGTGACAACAACAAGTCGGAGAAGGGTCCATTGTCACCCAAAGCAGCTCAATAACTCAGAACAACAAGTTTCCACTGTCAAAATAAACAAGAGATGCAAGAAAATCAGTAAGACACAAAGATAAAATTGATTGAGGGTTTACAAGGTAGAAGAGAGAGAAGTCGAGCGGTGGAGAAGATACTAGATCGAGCGTGCCACTCACCTGCGACTAGATCGAGCGCGACGTGGTATGATGTTGAGACTTCGAGAATCAGAGTGGGTCTCTGTTTGAGAAAGAGAGGCATGCTTATATAAAGGAATGAAGGGGCAAAATTGTAAATAAACAAACAAAATAGATAAGATGAACCATTTACAGTTGAAAGTTTGTAACTCAATCCATCTTCAGTTAATAACCAAATACATCCCAAGAATTGAGTAAAGATAGATTTGCAAGGCAATACTTGAATGATGAATGAGCATGGGATTAACGATCGTGGCCCCTAATGTTATGAATAATGAATGAGTAATGAGGCATGCTTAATTGCAGGCAGTGGATAAGAGTTGGAATAGAAAAGAATGATATCATGGGATTAGTTAATCGTTAATTACAAGGAAGACAAATATAAAAAATGATTGTGAAAGGGAAATGTGAGGAAGAGTACACTCTCACCTACCAAGAGTGTCACTGTCGACATTGGATGGGGTTGGTGAACACCATTCTTTTCTTTCTATTCTTTTCTTGGGTAAACATTGTCAAAATGAAAGAATATATTAATTTCAAGAGATTTAGATTGTGTTTTTGTCATAATATAAACTCACTCTAACTTTATTACAAGTGTTAATTATTAAATTTTCTAAATTAAAGGACTTACATCATTAACTAAATTAATACAAACCCATTAAACCTTACCTAGATTTTCCCACGATGAGGACACATTGCTATCACATGTGACCAGTCTCCGGAATAGGAAAAAATCTTATTAGTAGCGATATTAAATGCAAAGTAAAGTTATCTATGGGGTTTATAAAATGAATTTCGCTTCTAATATAATCCGGCATTAAGGCTCACTCTTTCCGACATTCATTTTGCATAAAATCATTATTGTGGTTGGATATACCAACATGAATATATACATGGCTGGATATGCCTCAAGATCGTGGTTATTCATACCACACTTCAGCATTAAACTTAATTTTCAACTCATATACGTACCTATAGAAACAAACATGTAGACATGTAAGAAACAAGATTTGCCCAACAAATTGATATAAAAAATATTAGCTTTTTTATTATTCATGCCCGCCATTACTTGTCACTCTTCTGTCAAAATTCGATACAGACGGATCAGTACAGCAAGGGTTGTGTGCATACGAGCGCACATATTTATTAGGTTTATGTCCAGCACATAAGTCCGGTGAGGTTCCATCCTAAAATCAATTGACAATACGAGCAGTAGCTCACCGACCTTATAGGCTAGGAATGTTTCCATCTTTCGACGTGAGAACTTATTATCTCCAACACACCCCCGCAAGTGCAACTAGAGGATATAGACCGAGTTGCACATGTCCACATGTTAGGATCGCGAGCCGAATAGAGGTTAAACCGCTCTGATACCATGTCAAAGTCTGATATAGACGGACCGTAGAGCAGGGGTCATGTGAATATGAGCACTCATGCGCGTTGGACTCAAGTCCATCACATAAACTCGGCAAGGTTCCATCCTATAACCAATTAACAATAAGAGGAGTAAATCACCGACCTTATATACTAGGCTCAAAATGTCTCATCTTTCGATACAAGAACTTATTATCTCCAACATTTTCTATTTTTTGTCATACCAATAAACTATTTTAAATTAGCCAGTCAAAATTGGAAACCTTGAAGCGGTAAGGTAGTTTGAGAATCAGATGACAGTCTTTTATACATCGCAACCTATAAAGGGTAAACAACATAAATATAATCACATACATTTACATAAGCATCGTCATTTTTATGACAGTGAACCTCAAAGGTTTTGTTCTTCTTAATAATATATATATATATATATATATATATATATATATATATATATATATATATATACACTTATAAGAGTTTTTTTTACAGTCTGGATTTTTATAACTTACCTCTTTGGCAAACAATTTTTCTATATTGAATCGAGGCTTTTATTTAACATTGCCAGCTCATTGAAAGGACTATTTGATTAAACAGGAGATTAAAAGGCTATATATTCTCCTTCCATAGGAGTAACAGTCTTTGATGAACTAAAATCCATACAACTATGACTAAGTAAATAAAGCAATTATAGTCAAAGTGGCACTTCATTCGACTCTAACAGTACAGCTCTCAAGGAGGAGAATAGATGCTTGTTTGAGACAAAACATGCACATAAAAGTCTAAAAATTATAACTCGTAATAATCTCCTATTCTACATAGCGAAGCCACAGTTTATGGGTCGTTTCGTAGCAAGACTAGTATTTCGAGGTCGAACACAAACGCCAAGGTGAGATTAAATCAGTCAAGTGATCACAAATAGGACAAATCTATGCTAAGAAAAGAGAAAGGGATACAGAAATAAAAATCATGATATTTTTGGTTGATTTTGTTGGTGATCATCAAAGATCAAAGATATGCAAAGTTATCAATTAAACAACAATACAAACATGGGATATGTGAACAATAAAAGAGAAGCGGATTCTAGAGTTCAAGATTTCCGGTTGTGGCATTGAATTCAAGTCTTCTAATCATATAGGATAAGGTTGCGGTTGTTATAGGAAGGGTATTTCTCCTATAAAAATAATTACGAGGGAGGTCTCATATTCCACTAGTCCCGCACTCAAGTTTCTATTGCCGGGTAAGTCTCAAAAAAACTAAGGTATGAAATTCGACACTACCCGGCTCACTATCTAAGGGTCAAACCAATTTGATAACTCCACCTTCTTTATATATTTGTATATGTGATGATGGAAGACTTAACAATATGAGTGGTTTATAGACTAACAAATATCGATTATATTTCTAGATTGCATGGTTTGGTTTTGTGTTTGTCAAATGTGTGCAGGCCTTGGAAAACATTTCAAAGGATGAATGGAGGCCTTGAAAATCATTTCAAGGGATCAAAGCCTAAGCCTTGAAAGACGATACAAGAGAAACATCGGATGGGAGCATTTCAAAAACAAGATACAATCTCAACAACCAAATCTACCAAGGATCAAGTAAAAATCTTCAAAGAAGATATCAAAAGATCTTGGCCAGCTCAAGGAAATTCTTCAACGGATTTTTGGAGAAGATTTTTAGGCCTAATAAAAAGATCTTAACCGATGCTAGATTGAAGATCTCTTCCAACATATCTTACAAAGATCTCAAAGATCTTCAACGGCTATCAAAGAGAGATATCGTCAACCGAAGATCCTCAACAACGTGGAAGATCTCGGAGCTTGAAACAAGGACTTCAACGACAAGATCTTCAACGGCTCTTTCAAGAGAAGATCTCAAACATGCGGCAAGGAGATGAAGAAGATAAGAAGATTCTACAACAGCTATTTCATCTCAACCTACACCATTTTCTATGGAGAAGGAAGAACATCACAACGGTTATCTTCACAACGGCTAGAAGACTTCTCCATCAAGGACTATAAATGAAGATCATGTTTGAAGAGAACAACAACAAGCTTACACGGAAACATCTAAGTCTTCAAGCGATCAAAACATCTTCATTTCATTCCAAAATTTTTTTCCTGTTAGTTTACAAAAGCTTACATTCCTAGAGAGAGAAAAATACTAGAGCTCCATTGGTATATCTAAAGAGAGTTATACTCGAGTATGTGTTACTCTGTGAAGTAACTAGGCTATTATTGCTAGGTTAAAAGTTGGAACTAGATCGTAGCATTGACTATAGTGAGAGAAGAAGGGAATTTCTTCTAGGTTGTATCTAGGACTCTTTGAAGTAGATAATAAATAGTTAAATCCTACGGGCAAAGAAACCCTAGGACGGAGATGTAGGCTGTTACAACTGAACTTTGTAAACATATCACCGTCTCGATCTTTTCATTTCCGTACTATATCTTGCTTTATTGTGACTAATATTATTTTGCCAGTTTTCGTAGTCAAGGCCTTGGAATCGCTTTCAAAGCCCTTGAAAACCAATTGTGTCACAAAGAGCTCAGATCGACATGAAGGCCTTGAAGTTAGTTTCAAAGCCTTGAGATAGGTTTTCGCGAAAAGTTCTCATACTCTATTCAACCCCCCCCCCCCTTCTAGAATATTTATATCCTTTATATTCACCTATACGGTTCTTCACAATCCTTACCGGGTAATTATCGAAATATGTTCGTCTTATGCAACAATCCTATCACACTTAATCCAATAGAGGTTCTTACACCTCTATTGCCTAGACTTCATCATCATATATACCTAAGAGGGGAAATTACCTGGTAAGTCTCATTTGTCACTTAGTTTTTTAACATTAGGTCACCCTAGGTTGGATTTAACTCAATAAACACTAGGGTTTGAACGGTCTTACATCATAACAAAAAGAATCATCAATTATAGACAACAAAGGAAAATCTTGGGTGGATCATAAGCCATCTCGGCCGTGATCCATGACGAACAAGTCGAGATTTCCATTGATCTAGGTTTCGGGCAACCAAATTATCCTAAACTAACATGAAAGTTCATGTTATCATCATCCAAGCCATAACCATCAATCTATCACCCTAGAGTCACAATTACTAGCCTACAACATGCATTTTTAGATCAAAGTTCAACAAAGTGGCATACAGGCAATCCATGGTGAAAGTGAGAATAGAAGAAATGAAACTTAGGTGATTGAATGTTCAAAACAAGTCTTACAATACTCCAAATAGTAGCTCTAAGTCGGATCTTATAACACTTCAACAATTTCTCCCTAAAAATCACTCAAGATCTCACTCACAAAGTGTAAAATGATGTTATTCTTCCTTTCCAAATGAGAGTGTCTCTCCTTCCTCTTCCAAATTATGGGATCTCTATGCAAAGGCTAGCCTCCAACACCAAGGACACACTCCACCAAAGGGAAAGCAAGGGTCAACCTTTGCAAATTCGTGACAAGTGTGAAAGTTGCCAAAAAAGGAATCTCGGCCGAGATTCCTTAGTGAACCGAGATTCTTGAGACTTCAGCTTGCCTTCTTCAATAAAACCTTGAGTTGGTGAAAAACTTGCACCAACTAGGGTTCTTGTCTTCTTCTTTGCTCCAAGCTTGTTTCCTTCAGAACTTCGAATTTGAACTACAATGAGGCTTGATCCTTGAATATATCCATAACGTCCAAAAGATCACCAAAATACTTGAAAAACCGACAAAAGCTCGTGTAGACATCTTTTCTAACGATATGACTCAAATAAGCGTAAATGTCACAAACTAATGCCAATACGTGCATAAATAAGGTAAAAATATACCTAAATAAGTGCCTAAACTAATGTCATTAATCATGTCATCAAAATATGCCATAATTGCCTCTTGCTTGTCCCTGCGCAAGGTTCAAACCTAAGTTACAAGATGGCATGAGTTATGAATGAGGAAAACAAAATATTTGTACAAATGTGCTTCTAATCATAGATCACCCTCATAGCGATGTTTCATGGCAAAGGATGGAGCAATTGTGCTTCAAAGAGAACAAAGGCACAAAAGACAATCACACTTTACTCGGAATAATAGATGCAAAGCAAATCGAGAATTGTCTAGATAAATCATGAAGAAATCAAATCTAAAGCGCTAAGTCATAACACATGTGCATAAAGGGTTTTAGGACATAAGAAAGAAGAGGCCAAGAAACGTGTCAAGGTTGGGAATTTTGTAGGTGATATGGTGCTAATCCGGGAAAGAAACTAATTTCACAACTTCATTGTGTTCAACATCCACCAAAAGTGTAATTTTTCTCCTTCTTTTTTTTTCTTGTCTTTTAATTTGATTTCAATTGAGAAAATGGCGTTGGTGCATAAAAGCTGAAACCTTGGTGATTAGCGGTCCTCGAGAATTTTACCAATGTGCCTCACACCGGATGCACATACCATGACTTGTTAGGACAATTGCTTATTCCGAGTTTGGCAAGACACAAAAACCCGATTATGTGAATGGTGCCGAGTTACTCATTTTCATAACCAACGTCCGGAAACCTATTTTTGTCTACACTTTCACAACACATTTCAACAACTTCAAACACATCAATTCTTTCATCATACACATCAGCCCACACTTGTTCTTTACACACGCAACCACACTAGCATGCTCCTAATTTCCGGATGGGACAAGAGAGGTAACATTTTCCAATCAAGTGAGGTGCTTAAACAAACATGACAAGAGGAGAAGAAGAGAGAATTGAATGCCTTAATCATTCCTAGATGATGTGTAAGAACCTATCATGTGATTTTGATTATCAATTCTCAATTCAACCTAGACAATAATCATCATGACAATTGGCATATGGATTTCAAGTAAAGTATTCAAGTCCATATATGCATAAATTCAATCAACACACAAAGGCCATCCAAATCCGATTTAAAAACAAAATCATTATCAGGTTCATATAAAATTTTGATTTTTTGGGTTTTTGATATATGTATATACAATGAAAAAACGAAAAGAAACATTTGACAATAATATGAAACTATCCTAAATGCAATGCAATGGAATAAAACATGCAAAGTATTGTAAATACCCTACCCCATACTTAAAACCCACATTGTCCCCAATGTGAAGATTGAATAAAGAAGAGTGAAAGAAGGTACTCACAATGTAAAAATGTAGTGCTTTTGGTAGTTCGGTTCACTCATGTGGAGTGGTGGTGGTGGATAGTAAATCAAACCGGGTAGAGAGCTCTTCATAATCATTCTGGCGTCGGACCCGCGCTGAGGTGCAAGAACACTCAAGTAAAATGATCAATAGCAAAAAGGGCAACACCCCTAAGACAACCAAATACCGGCTCGGTCTAAACCAAGTCCCAGGCAACGGCGCCAAAAAATTGTTCACTCCAAAACATGTGCAAATAAGCCTTAAATTTATACCAAGAATCAAGCAAATAATAGCGAACCCGTAATGTACGGATCAATCACAATACGGGCAAGTATTACAGGGTCGAAACAAGGACTATGGCGAAATCAAGCAACGTTATATATTCTTCACGTTGTTTGCAAGTATCAAGCAGCAAAGAACAATGATGTACAATAATCAGATAAAGGAATGCAGATTCTATAGATCAAAGCATCCTGTTGTGGTTTTGACTCAAGATTTCTAAAGATAAGCGCGGACAAAGCTGAGGCTACAAAGGGATGGTATTTTTAAGATGGGATAGATCACCGGGTAAATCTCATCATCAACTATCCCAAACCAAATATCCTATTACCGGGTAAGTCTCAATTAGCTAAGGAATGGAACTATACTCACAAACCAGGATATTACCTTAGAGAATAGAACTAACCTTTACTGGGTAAGTCTCAGGTTAACTCTCAAAGATAGGATGAAGGCACACTCAAACCCTAACAAAGGGTAAACCTTTGTTAACTAAAACTCATCATCATAGGTAAACAAGCAAAGGAATCACCGTTCAAGGTCGATCTCGTGCAGTTCTTGCTTGATCTCGGTCGAGATGCTCCATGTAACACCCCGAATTTTAAGAACTTGAAACATTACTGGTTAGGACCTCACAATGGGTCCTGACTTCGGTTCGACAACAATTTTACTAGGATCTTGCAACAAGACACAAATAAGAAAAACCGAAATTCATAAAATAATATTTTAAAGAGATGAATGCGACACAACATCTAACAACCCACGGTACTTAATAAACATAAAAGTCTAACTGTCTTAAAACGAATGAAAGAAGCAATAAAGCAAACACCCAACCCCACTCTAAGGAGTACGGAGACCCGGTTGACCACTACTTCTGGATCACTCAGCTGCTGTTCTAACATGTTGTAAATCTAAACAACACAACAGAACAACCATTAGCTAGCTATCTAAAAGTTAGATAAATGAAAATAGCATACACACACGCCATAGCAAAAATAAACACGCATCATGCTTTCAAACAATCCATTTATTATCTTTACTTAGGTCATTCACTCTTACTAATGATACTTATTTTGTGACACGAGGGATTCCCAAACCTCGCCTCCGCCCCCGTGTAACCATCGGGAATGGATCCGATGCATCTCACCTTGTACCTGTATGGTCTAGGTATAGAGAACCTCTCATTCTCCTGTCAGAGCTGGGTAGTGATATCACGGCCAGTTATACATACACTTGGGCCTTAAAATAATAAAATTCGTCCTAGGCATGTTATAATTATTAAACAATCAGCACACACTACTATCATCATTCATCTAACATCTAAAAACCAGCAAAGTAAGTCGCAAGGACTTGCTTGAGTCAAATCGCATCTCTTTAAAATCTCAACTCGGTTTGCAACCGTGGAACTCAAACGCATGTCAAACAAGGCACGGGAATCAAGATACATCTCATAATCGTAGAAGTCTATAACTTCTAGATGCACCAACTCATCAAGAGAAAATGACTAAAAAGCCATCCTAAGGCAAAAAGACCATTTTACCCCCGGTCCCAAAAATCTAAGATTTGTCTATAACTTAGTTTCAACTCTCCTTTGGAACCTATATCCATAATCTGGCTCTTACAGTAAGGTTTAGTAAAGAATTACAAAAGTTGTACAAATTCTAGATTTTCACAAAAAGTCGTTAAGGCCCGACTTTGGATTACGATCCAAGGCTTGAATAAAAAGATAAAAATTCCGAAAAAAATCTCTAGATTCTCTAATATATGCATACTAAACATAGGGCAAAGATCTCTCAAAAATTACTCAACCCTAACTCCTACATAAACCTCTAAAGTTTGACTAAAAGCTAAAATTCTATACTTAGCCAAATTCCCTTCTGCTGTAAATACAGCTCAAGTACTCTACTTCAAGACCTTGTAAATTCTAATCCGACCGTTAACTTTCTCCCAAATTTTAACACAGTTAACTACATATTCTATCTAAAACATGTCAAAAATTTAATGGTGGATTCCCGATCTAAGGTATCGAAACTTAATCCTAAAAACAACATGTCAAGGCTAGAACATAAGGTGTGCAGAAGGTCCAAATTCTGATTCTCCTTGTCAGCATATGTTTCCCATATTGCTACTTAGAGATCCTTAGTACAAAACCCAACCTATTCTCTATCCAGCTTACCCACAACTACATTACTCTCATCCTTATTCATCACACTCAACCAATACACCCTACACAACATCAAGGTACTAACATTAACTTTCAAGTCTACTTACCTACAATAGTGAAGGAGCCGGTTGCTGCTGATCTACCAAAGACGCGTCCGGCGTGGCCTCAGACGCAGCAAGTGTTACAGTTGTTGTTTAGA
This sequence comes from Fagopyrum esculentum, assembly GCA_033239045.1. NCBI lineage: Eukaryota > Viridiplantae > Streptophyta > Magnoliopsida > Caryophyllales > Polygonaceae > Fagopyrum > Fagopyrum esculentum. The sequence goes on from BSUD01000003.1 coordinate 109,155,705, forward strand.
TTAAAGGGAAAGCATGGTTATTGTAAATTCACGAAGGGAGTGTGATAACACGATTTATGACGTAGTTTTAAGTAATCATTTAGTTAGATTTCCCACTCATTTATGCATGCTTTAGCACTAGTTCACGACGTTTGCATTCAATTCACGTACTTTGTCGAGATAGACGTCTACACGGACTTGTGCGTTGCTTTGTAGGTATTTTGGGAGATTTAGGAGCTAAAACGATACGTTTGAGGATCGTTCATCAAGATGACACACCCTCGGACTCATTAGGATGCAAACTAAGGGCTAAGGAGGACTCATGGAACCTTGCCAACACAAGCCATGCACCAAATCATGGCTTAACGAGCCTAGAAGAAGTCTCTGGAGCAAACCACAGTCTAGACCAAGACCACGACCGTGGTTCTAACCGTGGAATTTGCCAGATTCTTGTGACAGCTGTGCCACGACTCTCATGGCCAGCTCATGCAAATTTGTTATAAAAGTGGTCCTTCATTGGCTGAGAAAGGCATCTTGGAGCAGCTCTCCATTATCAAAATCTTCCAATCAAAAATACTCTCTCAACAAGAAGTCTTTCTAGGAAGGAAAGTGCCAAAAAGGAAGAAGAAGAGCTCCATTGAAGAGGAGAAGAAGAACACACACCATTACCACACCTTGATAGTTTTTGTAGTGAAGAATTTCGGATTATATTTCTAGAGTTGTATGAACCATTTGAACCTTCTTTTGGAAGGGTTGTGAGTCATTCTAATCTCATTTTCAGTTTGGTTTTGTTTACTTCACTTATTCATCTCTTTCTCTTTATTGTCTTGCAAATGGATGCCATGATTTCATGTTTGATTGTTTCGATTTCTAGTATGAATGTTTTAGGCTAAATAGATGTGGTTCTAGGGTAAGGAAGGGATGGTTATGGCTAGGGCTATGATAGGATGGACTTAGATTTACCTTTGGATGACTTGTGTGTATGAACGTAGCTTCTGTTAGGAATCACAGCCAGTTCTTGCCAAACCACGGTCGTGGAAAGGTAGAACAAACCGTGATCTTACCTGGTTCGATGGATCTAGTCTTAGATTGTTAGAATGTTGAAATCCTACGTGTTTGTTGAGTTGAATCTATCCTAGGGTGACCTAGTGTTAGCAACTAAGTGTTAGGAGAGACTTACCCGGTAATCCTCACCCTTAGATTCAAAAGATAACAAACCCTAGGTAGTGGTGAGCTTCATAAGCCGCCATTGGACTAAGTGTGCTAGGATAGTTGCTTAAGACTAACCCTTCCGAGACTTACCCGGTAAGGATAGGTTAAGATCTCAAGGTAACAATCCGGTTTGTGTAGAATTCCGTCCCTTAGGTTCTTAGAGACTTACCCGGTGATGAGACCTAGGGAATGGACTAGTGGATCATGAGACCTATCCGGTAATTGATCCCAATCTAGAAACACTTAACCCCAACATAGTTAATCCAAGGAATGAATAGATGGCTTGAGTCCTATGCCATAACCGGAACTTCCAACCCCTAGAATCCGTCTTTTCTTTATTTGATCTATATCTCGTATTTAGCTTGTTTATTTGTGTTAATTCATAGTTTAGTTGATTGTTTACTTTGCATGAATTGTGATCTTTGATTGATCACCAAAAACCAACCAAAAACATTTGAGATTTTCATTTCTTTATTTCTTTCTTTTCTTTCAACCTAGGTCTTTACTAAACTCAATCACAAATCGAATCAATTTCACCTTAGTCTTTGTGTTCGACCTCGGAATATTATCCCTACTACGAACGTCCCGTACACTGCGGGTTTCGCTAGGAGTTAGGATAAATATAACGAGTATAAATTTAAAGCTTATTGCGTGCACATCACACGATCTTAGCGTAACAAAGTTTTTGGCGCCGTTGCCGGGGACTAGGTCTAGATTGAGTCTATTTTGTGATTGTTTATAGTGTAGATCTTTCTTGTTGCTTTTGATCTCTCTTTGGTGTGTGTTTTTGCTTTTCAGGACATCTTTTACTCTTTAGGTGTATGTGAAGATCTCGTGACAAGGATTTAGCTCCATTCGATCCCGAACCGGAGAAAACCCTTAGATCAAGATCCAAGAGCATTAAAAAGGGAAAAGAGATGGCCGGAAGAGACCTCCAAGCTGAATTGGATGAAGCCTTAGAGCAAATAAGGCTAAGAGATGAGCTCTCGGAGGAAGAAAGGAGACTTGCCAATGAGAGGCAAGAAGCAACTAGGAGGGAGATTGATGAGATTAGGCAAGCCCTTGTACAAGGGGAGCTTAATCGTCAACAACCTCCACCTCCTCCGCCACCACAACCGCAGCCGGCGGCTAATGTTAGGGTTGTTCCCATTGCATTTGAGGAGCCACAAACCCTAGGGATACGTATAGATCCGGCACAAAGAGCACACCGACCGGGTGTGAACTTAGGAGATCCCGCAACCCACAACTATGAGCTCCGCCCTCAAGTTCTACAAATGATCCGGCATAATCAATTTGGAGGGATGGAAGGAGAGTCTCCTCATCAACACTTGATGAATTATGAGATCTTGATGGAGACTCTTAGACCGCCAAGATTGGAGAGCAATAACCATAAGCTTAGGGCTTTCTCCTTCTCTCTTAAGGACAAAGCCTTAGCTTGGTATCAATCGATTCCACAAGGGCGAGTTGGTACTTGGGAGGAGATGACAACCGAATTTTTGACTAAGTTCTTCCCACCTTCCAAGACTACCGAATTAAGAGGGAAGATCAATGCCTTCGTGATGAAGGATAGAGAGAGTTTGTTCAAGTCTTGGGAGAGATTTAAAGATCTTCTCCTAGATTGTCCACACCATGGCATACCGAAAATTGAGCTATTGGAGATCTACTTCAAGGGACTTGATGAAGATAGCCAATTCAAGCTCCAATCTCTTTCCGGTGGGACTTTCATGGAGAAGCATGTAGATGAGGCTTGGGAGTTTGTGGAGAAGCAAACTCTAGTGATTGAGAAATACTCCCATAGGAAGAGTGAAGGGAGAAAGGCGGGAGCATATGAGGTGAGTGAGGTCACCATGAGCAATTTCAAGCTTGACGCCATCAACAACGAGTTGAAGTCCTTGAGGGAGTTGTGTGCTACAACTTTGAAGAACCAAACAACTCCTCAAGTGCTTCCACAAGCCAACTTGTCTTCCAAGGAGGAGGATGTGAGTTACATGGGAAGGGGCAACTACAACAGCTACCAAGGCCCAAGGAATTTCAACAACAACCGGCAATTCAACAATTACCGGCCCAACCACAACCATCCCGGGTTTTCCTACTCTAACCAGGATGGAGCCTTGAACCCTACCGCTTCCACAAGCACAACTCCACCACCAAGAGCTTCACAAGAACCTCCACCCGGATTTACTCAACCTCCCAAGGATAGAACCGAAATAATGTTTGAGCAATTGCTAGGAAGGTTGAGTGGTCTTGAGAGCACCGTGACTTCAATTTCTAAAGCTCAAAAGGTTTTGGAAGCACAAGTATTCCAAAAGGCGGGTGAAGCCCATAGAGATCCGGGAAAGCTTCCCGGAAGAACCAAAGAGAACCCAAGAGGCCAAGTGTTGGCTATTATAACGAGGAGTGGGTTGAATATGAAAGATCCTTTGCCCAAGGACAATGCTAAGGGAAACCAAGTAGTGGTAGAAGAGGGAAAGTTGCAAGAAGATGGAGGCAAGAGCAAGGATGTTGAGCCAACCTATGTGGCACCGCCTCCATACAAGCCACCGCTACCGTTCCCACAATCAAGAGCAAGAGCTCGCTTGGACAATCATTTTGGTAAGTTCCTTGAACTAATGTCCAAATTACATATTAACATTCCGTTCATGGATGCCATTTTAGGAATGCCGGCGTACGGCAAGTTTTTGAAAGAAATACTCTCCAACAAAAGGAAGTTGGAGGAGTATGGGGAGATAAGAATGACCAAGAGATCCTCGGAATTGATCCAAACAATGAAGGAGGAGATGCCTCCCAAGCTAAGAGATCCGGGCTCTTTTTGTGTCCCAATTGGAGTGGGAGATGTGAAGTACGAGGCCCTTTGTGATCTTGGAGCGAGTGTAAGCATCATACCGCTTGCACTTTGCAACAAGGTTGGGCTAGGAGAGCCAAAACCGGTCAAGATGACCCTCTATATGGCGGACCGTTCTATCACTCATCCGGTTGGGATTTTAGAGGACATCCCAGTGCAACTAGGAGGATTCTATGTGACAATTGACTTTGTCGTTTTGGACATTCCGGCGGACTATCCGGTTCCCATCATCTTAGGAAGACCTTTCCTAGCGACCTCCGGATGCCTAGTGGATTGCAAGAATGGGACTCTCTCCTTCAACATTGGAGAAGAGAACATCAAGTTCAAGTTGTCCACAATGATGAAAGGGCCAACCCTTGATGAGGATGTCTTCAACATAGTCGAGCAAGAAGAATCTAGAGAAGAGGTGAGCTCGATCTTGATCAAGGATCCCTTGGAGAAGGTTCTTACCTTAAGTATGATGGAGGAAGGTGTTGAGGAGGCTTGCAATGAAGAGATCAAGGCCTTGGAAGCATTAGAAGAGGAGCCAAGAGTTGGATTTAAAGGCCACGAAGAGGTGTTGAACAGCTGCAAGTTCCACGGTCGAGATTCATATTCCACGGCCGTCAAACTCTCTGGACAACTCCGGGAAGCAAGCTTGGCAAGAACCACGGCCGTGGAAGTTGAGCAAACCGTGGTTCCAGCCGTGATTTTCCCTGGATCAGCTCTTGACGATGATCAAGCTTCTAGGAGCCATGGATAGTCTTCATTTACTTTGGATTCATCTTATCCAACCTTATTTGGATCGTCTTCAACCGATAAAGGTCCTCCTTCACTTGAACTTAAACCCCTCCCCTCTCATTTGAAGTATGCATTTCTTGGTGAAAATTCAACATATCCGGTGATTGTTAATGCATGCTTGAATGATGATGAACTTGCTAAGTTGTTGCATGAACTAAGATTGCATAGGAAAGCCATTGGTTATACTATTGATGATTTGGTTGGCATTAAGCCTTCTTTGTGCATGCATAAGATAATGATGGAAGATAACCATAAACCCTCTATTGAACATCAAAGAAGATTGAAACCTATAATGAAAGAGGTAGTCAAAAAGGAAATCATTAAGCTGCTAGATGCGGGGATTATCTACCCTATCTCAGATAGTAAGTGGGTTAGTCCCGTTCATGTAGTTCCTAAGAAGGGTGGGATGACCGTAGTGAGCAATGAGAATAATGAACTAATCCCGACTAGGACGGTTACGGGGTGGAGAATGTGCATTGATTATAGGAAGTCGAACATGGCCTCTAGGAAAGATCACTTCCCTCTCCCCTTCATTGACCAAATGCTAGAGAGGTTAGCTCAACATTCTCATTTTTGCTACCTAGATGGGTATAGTGGATTTTTCCAAATCCCTATCCACCCCGATGACCAAGAGAAAACAACCTTTTCATGTCCATGGGGTACTTTAGCATATAGGAGAATGCCATTTGGGTTGTGTAATGCACCCGCCACCTTCCAAAGGTGTATGATGGCTATCTTTTTGGAATACATAGAAAATATCATGGAAGTGTTCATGGATGATTTCTCTATTTATGGTTCTTCCTTTGATAATTGCTTGGCTAACTTATCATTAGTATTGCAAAGATGTGAGGAGACAAATCTTGTCTTGAATTGGGAAAAATGCCACTTCATGGTAAGTGAAGGAATTGTGTTAGGACACTTGGTGTCTAACCGTGGCATTGAGGTTGATAGGGCCAAGATTGAAGCAATAGAGAAGTTGCCACCACCTACCTCGGTGAAAGGGGTAAGGAGTTTATTAGGGCATGCCGGTTTTTACCGGAGGTTTATTCAAGACTTCTAAAAAATTTCTAAGCCCCTCACTAACCTACTAATGAAGGATGTTGATTGTGTCTTTTCCAAAGATTGTCTTAAGGCCTTTTGTAGGTTGAAGAACGCCTTGATCTCCGCACCTATCATGCAACCTCCGGATTGGAGTATACCATTTGAGATCATGTGTGGTGCAAGCGATGTAGCCGTTGGGGCTGTTTTGGGGCAAAGGAAAGATGGGCGCACACATGCTATTTATTATGCTAGCAAGACGCTAGATGACGCCCAACTCAATTATGATACCACCGAGAAGGAGTTGCTAGCGGTTGTGTATGCATTTGAGAAGTTCCGCTCGTACCTTGTTGGAGCGAAGGTCATAGTTTATACGGATCATGCTGCGATCCGTTATCTACTTACAAAGAAGGATGCCAAACCAAGGTTGATTCGGTGGATCCTTCTTCTTCAAGAGTTTGATTTAGAAATACGGGACAAGAAGGGATCCGAGAACTCCGTGGCGGATCACCTTAGTAGACTCCCGCCATTGGAGCTTGAAAAAGATGACATCCCGATAGATGACTCATTCCGGGATGAACAATTGCAAATGGTGGAAGAATGCTTGTTCCAAGTGTCTAGAGGAAGTGAGCCATGGTTTGCCGACATTGTGAACTACTTGGTATGTGAGGAAGTGCCTCCCGGTTTGACATATGCCCAAAGGAAGAAGTTCTTCAAGGATGTGAGGCATTACTATTGGAGCGAGCCACTTTTGTTCAAGAGAGGGCCGGATGGAATGTTTAGAAGATGCATACCGGAGGATGAGGTGGAGAGTGTGATCCGCCATTGTCATTCCTTGCCATGTGGAGGGCATGCTAGCTCACACAAGACATGCGCGAAGGTGTTGCAATCGGGCTTCTTTTGGCCAAGTTTGTTCAAGGATGTGCAAAGCTTTGTAGCGGCTTGTGATGCTTGCCAAAGGACGGGCAACATCTCAAGAAGGAACGAGATGCCCTTGAACAACATTCAAGAAGTGGAGATATTTGATGTATGGGGTGTGGACTTCATGGGACCATTCCCTTCTTCATGTGGAAACCTCTACATCCTATTGGCGGTTGATTATGTGTCAAGATGGGTGGAGGCAATCGCCTCTCCTACAAATGATGCCAAGGTTGTAGTGCGGTTCTTCAACCGAGTGATCTTTTCTAGGTTTGGAACACCAAGGGTGATCATAAGTGATGGAAAGAAGCACTTCACCAATAGGAACTTTGGGGCACTTTTGGCCAAGTATGGGGTGACTCATAAGGTGGCAACACCTTACCATCCCCAAACTAGTGGCCAAGTGGAGATCTCCAACTGGGAGATAAAGGCCATTCTTGAGAAGACGGTCTCTAGAACGAGAAAGGATTGGGCTATGAAGCTCAATGACGCATTATGGGCATATAGAACCGCCTTCAAGACACCAATCGGCACCACTCCTTACAAGTTAGTCTATGGCAAGTCTTGCCATCTTCCGGTGGAAATGGAGCATAGAGCTTATTGGGCCATTAAGTGGCTAAATTTTGACCTCAAGGAGGCGGGAGAGAAGAGGTTACTTGATATAAACGCCCTTGAGGAGATCCGGTTGGAAGCTTATGAGAATGCCCGGATCTACAAGGAAAGGACCAAACGGTGGCATGACAAGCGCCTCATCCCGAAGGAGTTGAGTGAAGGCGACCTTGTCCTTCTCTTCAACTCAAGGCTGCGGCTCTTTCCCGGAAAGCTCAAATCAAGATGGACCGGGCCATACGTAGTAAAGAAGATCTACTCCCAAGGAGCTATTGAGATAGGAGGGGAGCATTGTGGAAATTTCAAAGTGAATGGGCATCGTTTGAAGAGGTATATCCTGGGAGCTCCGGTGGACATGATTGCCCTACTTCACCTTGAATAGACGCTCCCGAGTTTGGTCAAGCTAATGACCTTAAAGAAGCGCTTGGTGGGAGGCAACCCATTGGTAACGTTTTTCCCTTTTTTCGTTTTGTTTTTGTTTTAGATTTTTCTATTTTCGTGTGTGTGTTTTGTCTACTTTGTGTTTATGCTAGAACCTTAGTAGCATTGGAAGCCTTGCTTGGCGTATGAATGATGATGATGAACCCTGTTACGCTAAGATTGTGTGATGCGCAATGGGGTTTTAAATTTATACTCGTTATATTTCTCCTAACTCCTAGCGAACCCGCAGTGTACGGGACGTTTGTAGTAGGGATAGTATTCCGAGGTCGAACACAAAGACTAAGGTGAGATTGATTTTATTTATGGTTGAGTCTAGTGAAAATCTAAGTTAAGAAGGGGGGAAAGAAATAAAGAAATGAAGATCTCAAATGTTTTTGGTTGGTTTTAGGCGATCAATCAAAGATCGATATTCATGCAAGCATTCAATCAACTAAACTATGAATCAACGCAAATAAACAAACTAAACAAGATATAGATCAATGGAAGAAAAGACGGATTCTAGGGGTTGGAAGTTCCGGTTATGGCATAAGACTCAAGCTATCTATTCATTCCTTGGATTGACTAAGTTGGGATTAAATGTTTCTATGATTGGGATCAATCACCGGGTAAGTCTCATGATCCGCTAGTCCATTCCCTAGATCTCATTACCGGGTAAGTCTCGGAGAACCTAAGGGACGGAATCCTACTCAAACCGAATTATAACCTAAAGATCCAACCTATCTTTACCGGGTAAGTCTCGGAAGGGTTAGTCTTAAGCTACTATCCAGCACATTTAATCCAATGGCGGCTTATTAGGCTCACCACTACCTAAGGTTTGTTATCTTTGGTATTTAAGAGTAAAGATTACCGGATAAGTCTCTCCCAACACTTAGATGCTAACACTAGGTCACCCTAGGATAGATTTAGCTCAACAAACACCTAGGATTTCAACATTCTAACAATCTAAGATTAGATCATTCGAACCAGGAAAATCACGGTTTGTTCTACCTAAACCACGGCCGTGGTTCGCCAAGATCTGGCCGTGATTCCTAACAGAGGATACGTTCAAACACACAAGTCATCCAAAGATAAATCTAAGTTCATCCTATCATAGCCCTAGCCATAACCATCCTTTCTTTACCCTAGAACCACATCCATTTAGCCTACAACATTCATAATCGAAATCGAAGCAAACAAACTCAAAATCATAGCATTCATTTGCAAGATAGTGAAGAAAAGAGATGAACAAGTGAACTAGAATCAAAACCAAGATGAAAATGGAATTAGAACAACTTACAACCCTTTCAAAAGAAGGTTGAAAGGTTCACAAAACTCTAGAATTAGAATCCGAAATTCTTCACTACAAAGACTAGCAACAATGGTGTGTGTGCTTCTTCTCCTCTTCAATGGAGCTCTTCTTATTCCCTTTTGACACTTTCCTTCCTAGAAAATCTTCTTCTTGAGAGAATATATTTGTTAGAGAGAAATGGATAATGGATGAGCTGCTCCCAACTACTCACAGATGCCTCTCACAACCCATGAAGGACCACTTTTATAACAAACTTGCATGAGCTGGCCATGAGAGTCGTGGCACAGCTGTCACGAAAATCTGGCAAAAACCACGGTTGATTCCACGGCCGTGGAGTGTCAGAGAACCGTGATTCTGTGCAGAAACTTCGCCTTGGATCATTAAGCTGTGATTTGGTGCATGGCTAGTGTTGATAAGGTTCCATGAGTCCTCCTTAGCCTTTAGCTTGTGTCCTAATGAGTCCGAGGGTGCGTCATCTAGATGAACGATCCTCAAACGCGTCGTTTTGGCTTCTAATTTCCCGAAATACCTATAAAACACGCACAAGTCCGCGTAGACGTCTATCTCGACAAAATATTTGAATTGAGTGCAAAACGTCTTGAACTAATGCTAAACAATGCATGGATGAGTGATAAATCTATCAAAATGAGTGTCTAAATCTAGATCATAAATCGTGTTATCAAACCCCTCATCAACTATGGGTGGAGCGGACGCGGAACTTGGACGGCTAGCGGTGCCTAGCGCGGGTCCCGAAGCTTTGATGAATGCTTAGAACTCTCTACCATTGTTGATAGGATCATCCAATATCAATTCGCTTGAGAAATCCCAAATACCGAAACAAACCACTTTTACATTGTGAGAACCTTCTTTCACTCTCTTTACTTCATTTACACTTTGGGGACAATGTGTTTCTAAGTATGGGGTGGGGTTTGCATGATATTTTGCATGATAAGCATCTAGGATAGTTTAAAATTTTCACATGTCTTGCATTGTATATATTCATTTCGAAAATCCCATAAAAATTCAGAAAATTTAAAAAAATTTTGTGCTTTCTAGGCTTGGATATGATCCTAATGATGAACCTTGTCTTCTGAATTAGCTATGGATGGCCTTATGTGTTGAATTGATAAATGCATATGTGGACTTGAACTACTTCTCTTAAATTCTATGGATGATTTGTGATCATGATGTTTGCCTAGAATGGATTGAGTATTGAAAGTCGAAATTACATGATAGTTCTTGCATACCATCTAGGAATGAATGAGGCATTTCATCTTACTCTACTTCTCATCTTGATCATGATTGTTTGAGCACCTCAATTGATATAAATTTGACCTCTTTTGACCCATCCGGGAATAGGAGCATGTTAGTGTGTTTGATGTGTACAGAAAGCAAGTGTGGGGTGAAGTTGTTGATGAAAGGAATGCCATGAATGAAATGCTGAAATTATTGTGAAAGTGTAGCCAAAAATATAGGTTTGGGGGCGTTGGTTTAAATGACAAGTAACTCGGTACACTTCACATAATCGGGTGTTGGTGCCTTGCCAAAGTCAAATAAACCAATAGCCCTAACGAGCTTTGGTATGTGTGCCCGGTGTGGATGCACCTCGAAAAATAGAAAAAGCCCGAGGATGGCTAATCACCAAGGTTTCGGCTATTGTACACCAATGTCATTGTCTCAAAAATAAGTCAAAGAAAAAGAAAAGAAAGAAAAGATAGAGAAAAAAAAAATACACTTGAGGGAAGTTGATCGAGGACAAGGATGTGGAGTTAGTTCCGTTCCCGGATTAGCATCACATAACCTAGAAAAATCCCCACCTAATCACAACCCTTCTTGGCCTTTTAATCATAAGACCTTATGACCTACTTGCATGTTTGTAAGACTTAGTAATCTAGATTGGATATACTCTTGATCTTCTTGACCTCTTCATCCTTACATCTCATGCATGCTTTTGAGTTAAGTACAATTGTCTTTCCATGCCTTCATTTATTCGATACATAACTGCTTGCCCGATTGCCATGAAACATGACTATGAAGGTGATCCAATATTAGAAGCACAACTCCAAAAGAATTTTGCCATTTTTCTGCATACATAAATCATGTCATCTCTTAGTCTATAGTTGGGAATTTGCTCGGGGACGAGCAAACCTTAAGTATGGGGTATTTTGATAACACGATTTATGACGTAGTTTTAAGTAATCATTTAGTTAGATTTCCCACTCATTTATGCATGGTTTAGCACTAGTTCACGACGTTTGCATTCAATTCACGTACTTTGTCGAGATAGACGTCTACACGGACTTGTGCGTTGCTTTGTAGGTATTTTGGGAGATTTATGAGCTAAAACGATACGTTTGAGGATCGTTCATCAAGATGACACACCCTCGGACTCATTAGGATGCAAACTAAGGGCTAAGGAGGACTCATGGAACCTTGCCAACACAAGCCATGCACCAAATCATGGCTTAACGAGCCTAGAAGAAGTCTCTGGAGCAAACCACGGTCTAGACCAAGACCACGACGTGGTTCTAACCGTGGAATTTGCCAGATTCTTGTGACAGCTGTGCCACGACTCTCATGGCCAGCTCATGCAAATTTGTTATAAAAGTGGTCCTTCATTGGCTGAGAAAGGCATCTTGGAGCAGCTCTCCATTATCAAAATCTTCCAATCAAAAATACTCTCTCAACAAGAAGTCTTTCTAGGAAGGAAAGTGCCAAAAAGGAAGAAGAAGAGCTCCATTGAAGAGGAGAAGAAGAACACACACCATTACCACACCTTGATAGTTTTTGTAGTGAAGAATTTCGGATTCTATTTCTAGAGTTGTATGAACCATTTGAACCTTCTTTTGGAAGGGTTGTGAGTCATTCTAATCTCATTTTCAGTTTGGTTTTGTTTACTTCACTTATTCATCTCTTTCTCTTTATTGTCTTGCAAATGGATGCCATGATTTCATGTTTGATTGTTTCGATTTCTAGTATGAATGTTTTAGGCTAAATAGATGTGGTTCTAGGGTAAGGAAGGGATGGTTATGGCTAGGCTACGATAGGATGGACTTAGATTTACCTTTGGATGGCTTGTGTGTATGAACGTAGCTTCTGTTAGGAATCACGGCCAGTTCTTGCCAAACCACGGTCGTGGAAAGGTAGAACAAACCGTGATCTTACCTGGTTCGATGGATCTAGTCTTAGATTGTTAGAATGTTGAAATCCTACGTGTTTGTTGAGTTGAATCTATCCTAGGGTGACCTAGTGTTAGCAACTAAGTGTTAGGAGAGACTTACCCGGTAATCCTCACCCTTAGATTCAAAAGATAACAAACCCTAGGTAGTGGTGAGCTTCATAAGTCGCCATTGGACTAAGTGTGCTAGGATAGTTGCTTAAGACTAACCCTTCCGAGACTTACCCGGTAAGGATAGGTTAAGATCTCTAGGTAACAATCCGGTTTGTGTAGAATTCTGTCCCTTAGGTTCTTAGAGACTTACCCGGTGATGAGACCTAGGGAATGGACTAGTGGATCATGAGACCTACCCGGTAATTGATCCCAATCTAGAAACACTTAACCCCAACATAGTTAATCCAAGGAATGAATAGATGGCTTGAGTCCTATGCCATAACCGGAACTTCCAACCCCTAGAATCCGTCTTTTCTTTCTTTGATCTATATCTCGTATTTAGCTTGTTTATTTGTGTTAATTCATAGTTTAGTTGATTGTTTACTTTGCATGAATTGTGATCTTTGATTGATCACCAAAAACCAACCAAAAACATTTGAGATTTTCATTTCTTTATTTCTTTCTTTTCTTTCAACCTAGGTCTTTACTAAACTCAATCACAAATCGAATCAATTTCACCTTAGTCTTTGTGTTCGACCTCGGAATACTATCCCTACTACGAACGTCCCGTACACTGCGGGTTTCGCTAGGAGTTAGGATAAATATAACGAGTATAAATTTAAAGCTTATTGCGTGCACATCACACGATCTTAGCGTAATAGAGTGTAGTGAACAGCAGGAGTAGAGCTTACCGGTTCTTCGTTTGCAGCGGTTTGCAATCAGTCTACTCTTGTCTCGTACCCGCTGGAGGCGTGCAGAGGGTCAAGGTATGCTTCTGGGTGTTCTGCTGGTTGTTGAAGGGTTGTTGCGTCGGACGGACAACACCAGGCACTGCTACGTTGGCGACTAGTGTTGTTGCGGGATGCTGCTGCGTCGCACTACTGATGTGGGTTGCTGCTGCGTCGGTCTGCTGTTGTGGGTTGCTGCTGCATCGGTCTACTGCTGCTTCAGTCTGTTGCTGCTCCAGTCTACTGTTGCATCGGTGTATCGGTTTACAAAAGGAGAGAGTTGTTGCGGTAGAGAGAGAGGTAGGTTTAGCATTGAATAGGATTAAGGGAGTTAGATTAGGTTAGGTTAATAATTAGGTTTTAGGGCTAAGTCATGGGCTGGCCGGAAGTTTTTATAAATTAGGCCTAATTCGATGGGCCTGCTCATCCAATTAGGTAATGGGCTATAAAGTGAGTCATTAAATTGTGCTGAATTATTCTTCAGTTTTTAATCGTACGGACTTATTATTCAGTTTAAATATATATCATTTTATGTGAATTAAGTTACAGAAAATGATAGAATTTTTATAAAAAAATTTCTAATATATATCATTCTCTATAATGATGGAAGATCAGCGGGTCGAAATCCGGTTTGATCAAGTATCAAACGGAAAATAAATTTTTCCGGGTATTACACTCCAAGAACAGCCCAAGACGGGGTCAATTTAGGTTAAACTCAAGCTTTCAGGGTCCACTCAAGATAAAGGTCTATTCTTTCATCGTCTATACCACAACCTTCAACTAACCACCCTAGAATCGCAGGGGTTTTAGCCAACATTCATCATGCTCAAAGGAATCAAAGTATATGTAATCAAGTTGTCAAGAAAAGAGAATAAAACACTCAACAATAGGTTCTCAATAATCAAAAATGCAAACAAACCAATAATGCGTCAATAACATGTTCCAAACGATTATAACAACTAACTAAAATCCTCCAAGAAAACCTTACAAAAGTATCTTCTCTTCTTCTCAATCTTCAACCTTGATCTCCAAGTAATCCTTCCAAGATCTCCTTCCGTAAATCTTCCGTAAATCAGCCGTCTTCCAAAAACCCATAGATTGAAAGATATTTTCCTCAATATTCACCTTCCATTCTTATAGAAGAATTTTAGGTCAAATATTGATTTCTTCTTGGGTTGTGGGCCGTCGACCTCGAGCAAGCACAGTGGCTATCTAGGTCGAGTTGAATTACGTACTCTGTCCGAGATCTCTAAACAGTCACATACTTTTCTTCGTATCTCCTCCTGACACCTTCTTTCATCCATTTCCTAAGGTTCATGCCTTCCTTCTTGTAGCTTCAAGTGCTCCATAAAGCAGCTCAATAGTCTCCTTATACTTTAATGTCCCTTTTCAATCCAAAATATGCCCTATTCTGTACAATTACAATCAAACTAGATGTAGACCTTGGTTCTTTGCAAAGTAGACAAATCATGACATAATCATCAAGAACATATATTCATGCATGTAGAATAATGATGAGAAAACACCAAAACCATTGTCAATATATAGACAATAATTCATGTTATCATTACATACACAATAAAAATAAAAGTCTCATTCAAACCTCAAGGCCCTACCGTATCCCAACATTGTTGAAAGATAAGAGTCTCATTCAAACTTGGTGCAAGAGTATCCAGATTTGCATACTTAGGTATCAATAAAGAGTATTTGTAAGAAAGAACTTCTTAACACACTGGTGCAAGAGTATCCATAACAAAGAAATGCTTAACACACTGGATGACTGAAGGCCCCACCATAGACCTCAACGTACTTACAATCTTCTGCTCACAAATTTCACCCTCCAATCTAAAACCTCGTTTTCCGAAAGTACTGGGAACTCACAACTAACATAATTCATAATAATCATTCTATATAGTTTTGATTCTATTGTGTCTTATTCGTTTGATGACACTAGTGTGGAAAAAGGAGGTTTTTCTATCTCCCTCCAGGAGCTCGAGAGTACAGTTGAAACCACCACAAGCCCATGACAACGACTAACCGCTTATTCGAGTTTGTCTTATGCATATAGTCGTCACAATGGATCGAGTTTGATGGTTACATACCTCAAAAAATGAAGAAGCTCCTCCCCATCTATATTGATACATGTATGAAGTTTAACTCGTATTGGTTCACTTTAACAAAGCACACAAAACTCCACAAGATCCAAATCCCGCCTTCAAAGCCGACGACATCAACTCGTACATTGTATGTAAACCTACTTCTTGCACATGCTTCCTCTGCCATTTCATTTGAAATTTTCATTTAAAATAAAGCAAATAAATCCACCTTATGACGATTCACCATATACTTAAGAGCCTTGAGGAATTTGTCTAAAACCCATGCCCCTACAATTTCAAAAGATAACATTCATCGGAGTCGTTCAAAGTATCTTCTTTCATATCTAGTTGCATGACTTTATTTGAATATGGTGAAACCTCCTTGTGTTCACTTGAAGTTGGAGAATCGACCTCCATCGTAGCCATGGTGTTAGTGTCGGAATCTGAAAGCACCTTGTTGATAGCTTCACCATGCCCTCCAACTCAATAGACATCAAAGCTTTCCATATGCCTTTCTCTTCTTATTGTCAATTGCGATTTTCTTATCGTCAATTGAGATTCATAGGTTGTGCATTATTGGACCGTACTGAAATAATAAGATTGTATCTGAAGTTATGGTCCGGTCATGAATCGTTATTGTTGGTTCGGTTAATTCCGAGTTTGAACCAGACTATATAAACTTGTATATTGTTTTCTAAAAATAAAATTGGATTCGATCTAATACGGTCCGGACGGTATTGGATCGGCCCGTCATAATCCGATCCATGGACCCTTACCACGTGAAATTGCTAACGGTCCGTAATATAACAATGTATGAGATCTGGACCATTACGCTGCCCTATAGATTCATGTCAAATTAGAAAAGGAAAATAATGAAGGACTTAAATTTAGGGACGAATTGAGTGAGAGCACTATATTTTTATAAATAACAAAAAATTTAATCATAAGGAAACAACAATTTTTTTTTTTTTGAAAATGTACGTATATTATAGAAAATGAGAAGGTTTACAACAACTTTGTTATAGAGAGAACAGGGACAACATGCAGGGGGAAGAAAGAGATGGAATTAGACAAGGTAAATGCCTAGTCTAGAAGCATAGGCAATGGACTCAGTTGATCTATCTTTCCATGTATGGGCAAGGTGGTTCTTGGTGGCATTGATGATCTGGTTTGCACAGACAATGGCGCGGGTGAAGGTGTTGCTGTGAATCAAGAGGTTCCGGGCTCTCCAAGTGAAGTAGATGTATGAGGTGAAGGAGCAGATCCGGACGCAATCGGCAAGGTTCTTTTTAGGGGTGGGTATCGAAGCGAGCCAGTTCCAGGGGCTGTGGAGGTAGACAGGTGGGTATGAGGTTCTATTCCACCTAGAGACAATGTCAAGGACTAGGGAAGTATAGCTGCAACGGTTCCAGAGGTGGTTGGAGTCTTCAGGGAAGGATTGGCAGAATTTGCAGAAGTCATTGGTGGTGATATTCCATTGCCTGAGTCTGCTGAGGGTGGGGAGCCGATCGAGCCAGGCGAACCAAGTGATGACCTTGCATTTGGGAATATTGGTGTTTAGCCAGATTGATTTGAAGTTGATGTTGGGAGTGTTTAGTGGTGCGCATGCGAAAATGTTGTAGGTAGCTTTGGGTGAGAGTTTGCCATCAGAGGAAGTAATGAAGGAGAGGCGACTCAGGTTGTTACTGGTATTGGTGAGGGAAGTAAGTTCATCACGAATCTTGACGATACATCTCTAGGAGTAACTGTGGTTGGTACGGGCAAAGGAGTGCCAAACGGATTGGCCCTTTAGTATGTTGTGAGCAATCCAGGAGCTCCAGAGGGAATCAGGGTAGTTAGCAATGCCATGGATAAGGTGAGTGAAACAGACCTTATTATGGGCAAGGATGTTTTTGAAGCCAAGACCACCACAATGCTTTGGCAAACAGGTAGTGTTCCAAGCGACAAGGGAGCGGTGACTAGACTCCTTTCCGGACCAAAGAAACGATCTAAGGAGCCCCTGAATCTTGTTGATGATTGTGGATGGAATTACGTAGACAGTACACCAGTAATGGTACATGGATTGGAGAATGGAGTGAATGATCTGGATCCTACCAGCATAAGAGAGAAGCTTTGCGCTCCAGGAATGAATTCGTTTTGTGATCTTGATAATGAGTGGATCGTAGTCCCGGAGATTGAGTTTTTTACAGCCAACAGGGACGCCAAGATAAAGGAACGGGAGGGATCCAATTGAGAATCCGGTATCATGGGCAATGGAGAGCGTTGTGTGGGCAGGGACACCACCAAGGTAAAGTGCAGATTTTTGAAGATTGATTTTGAGCCCGGAGTAAAGTCCGAATTCCGTAAGGGAAGCTTGTAAAATTTGGATGGAGATGAGGTCTCCCCTGGAGAAGAGAAGTATGTCATCAGCAAAGCAAATGTGAGTGATTTTGGGGTTATGGCATTTAGGATGGAGATTGAAATTGGGGCTTGAAGTGTGAACTTTTATCATGGCAAAGAGGTATTCGAGAGCAATGGCAAAGAGGGGGGGCGAGAGAGGGCATCCTTGCTTGAGGCCCTTAGAGCCTTTGAAGTGTCCAGTGAGGGAGCCATTGATGTTGATAGAGTACGAGGCCGAAGATATGCACTCTTTGATCAAACTGATAAGGTGGTTAGGGAAGCCCATCTTGTGGAGGCAGTGGATGATGAAGTTATGGTCGATGGTATCGAAAGCCTTAGTGATGTCGATCTTGAGGGTGGCTCTGGGGGATATGTGTTTACGGGCGTATTTGTGTAGCAGCTCTTGGCAGAGGAGGATGTTGTGTTTGATGTTCCTTTTGCTAACAAAAGCGCTTTGGTATTTGCCGATGAGGTTGGGAAGGATTGAGTTGATACGGGAGGCAATGATTTTAGCGATGGTTTTGTAGGTTGTGTTGCAACATGAAATGGGTCTGTAATCGGTTGGGTATGAGGGGTTATCACATTTGGCAATCAGGGAAATGGATGTGTAGTTGGTGTGTTTCAGAAGCTTGCCAGAGGAGAAGAAATCGAGAATGGCATCAGTAAAGTCATCCTTGATGATGTTCCAGGAGTTCTTGTAGAAAAAGGCGTTGTATCCATCCGGACCTGGAGCCTTGTTGTCATTAATACTAAAAAGAGCCTTCTTGACATCGTCAGGAGTTACCTGCATAGAAAGAAGGACAAAGTCAGGGGGGTTGAGTGTGGGAAGGTCGTATGTTGGTGGAGGGGTGGTGATATGGCTGGATGAGGGGTTAAGGATGGAGGAGAAGTGGTTGATGATGATGGAGGCGATGGTTGATTGGTCATAGTGTGGGGTGTTGGATGAGTCTTTGATGAATTTGATGGTGTTGACACTTCTTCTGGCTTTGATGCATCTAAAGAAGTAAGAGTCACATTGGTCACCATGAATGGACCATTTGATCTTTGCAAGCTGGTTAAGGGTGGTTCGGTGTAGGTCAAGGGAAGAAAGGAGTTTATGGGTAAGGTCTTTCTCTTTTCCTTGGAGGACAGTGCAGTGAGGGTTGGCTTGGAGGGCGGTTTGAACGTTGTGGAGAGATGACTTATGTGCAGTAACCTCAAGGTGGATGTGTTCGAGCTTAGTGCTAGGGAACTTCTTGATTTTCGGTTTGAGGCTCTTGAGCTTCTGGGTGAGGCAAAACATGGGGTTACCGATGGTATTGATCTTCCAGTGCTCAGAGACGGTTGGATTAAAGTCCTCGTGGAGAGTTCAAGCATTATTAAAGCGGAAAGGGAAGTTGAGGCGAGGATTTTTGGGGGCGAGGGATAAAAGAGCGGGGGAGTGATCGGATATGTAGGCAGGATCGAAGTGGGCGGTTGAGGAGGGGAAGTGGGTGTGCCAATGTTGGTTGATCACAATACGATCTAGTTTACACCATATCCGAGATCTCATTTCCTTGTTATTCCACGTGAAGTTGCATCCTGAGAAGGTGTGATCACAAAGGTTGCAATTGTTGAAGCATGTAGCGAGTTCTGTGGAGGATTGCGAAATCATAGGGATATTGTTGCAGGTTTTCTCATCCGGTGAGAGGGTGACGTTGAAGTCACCCAAGAGGACCCATGGGGAGTTGGAGTAAAGCGTTGCTAACGTGTTGATCGAGGTCCAGAGACTAGATCGATCCTCAGTGCGATTATGGCCATAGATGAAGGTGCACGCAAATGGAGACATTCCAAGTTGGGCATTATGTGGTTGGGTGATGTTGCAGTGGAAGATTTGGTCGGTGATGATGATCGGGGTGAGATGGAGGCGGTCGGGGTTCCACCATATCCAGAGGCGGCAATTATGGGCATGAGAGGAGTTTGAGTAGTTGTTCCATGAGGGGAGCAGGGAATGAGCAATATGGTTTTCTTGGTTGCTTTGGAGTCGAGTTTCAATGATAGCTATTATGTCAAGATTATGCTTCTTGATGAGATCAAGGACTGCTTTGTGCTTGTTAGGGTTGTGGAAACCTCTAACATTCCAGGAGCATAGTTGTAGATTCATGGAGAGGTTGCTTTGGTCTCAGTACAACTCTTGTTGCCTGAGGGGGATTTGGGTGGGCAGGTTGGATTAAGTGGTCCAGGTATTTTGGGAGGATTTGGTTTGTGATTAGAGGTATGATTAGTGGAGGATGAGGGGGCTGTTAGGGGGCTGTTGATGATACCATCGGACGAGGGTCCAGGAGGCGGTGGGGTGCTATGGCGGGGAGGAAGGTCATTGGTGGGAGAGGGTACGTGAGACGGAATGGGACGGGGGAGGAGGTTGTTGGTGGTAGGGAGAGAAGATCCTTGAAGGGGAATTCGTTGTGAGTTATCAGGTGTTGGAAGGATTGGTGTAGGATTAGGGTTGTGGGGAGCGCGAGATGAATTAGGGTTAGGGTTGTGGGGAGCGCGAGATGAATTAGGGTTAGGGGGGGTACGGAATTTGGTGGCTCCGGATTTGGGCGAACAGTTGTGTCCAAAGACCAAGCAAGATGGGCAGTGCGGGGGGATCCATTCGTAACTTATTTTTTGGATAACGGTGGTATTGTCAGGTCCAACCAGTCGGATCTCCCTCAGTAGTGGTTTATCAGCATGGACTTCCACCAGGATTCGAGCAAAGTTTAGTGCATCATGGTTGGCTGATTTGGAGTCGGTTAGGATGGGGGTACCTATTGCTGATCCGATTTTTGCAAGCATGTGGCAAGACCAGAAACAACAATTTTCCTATTCTCTTTGGGATAGTTTCCCTACTTTTCAAAGAAAATGGATAAAAACACTACCCACAAAAAAACCTTGCCCTTTCTTCAGCCAAAAACAGGGAAAATCACTACTCTTCAATCAAATATTCTGGGAATCCGACCTTTGAAAATTTTAGGAGATGGAATTCATCGTCTATCTACCGTCAAGGGTGTTGGATGTTGGACATTCAATAATTTATTCCCGATAACAAAGCTTGTGAACGGGTTCATTTTGTGTAAAGAGTATAACAGAAAGGGAAATCTCATATATTGTAGATGTACTTCCTTACACATGTGTATATATGCTAGCTGAAGGTTTGTTAAGAATAACCTATTATTACAAGAATATCCCTCTTTATCCTATGTATTGTATATAATATCTATACCCCCCTTCAAGCTGGAATGGGATTAACCAATCCAAGCTTACGAGCAAGAAAATGGTGCTGAGTTTCACCAAGTGCTTTAGTGAAGATGGCAGCTAGTTGTAAGGAGAAAGGGAGATGCACTGTAGAAATGAAATCACGTTGTACTTCATCCCATACAAAGTGGCAGTCGATACGTATGTGTTTAGTCCTCTCGTGAAACACAAGGTTAGAAACAATATGTTGAGCAACCTTATTGTCACGGTGAAGTGGAAAGGGACGAGGAATGAAAATGGACAAGTCATGAAGCAAACCATCTAGCTAGATAACCTCACTAGTAGTCATAGACATTGCCTTAATTATACTCGCTTTTTGTAGATGACTTGCTCACAGTCTTCTACTTCTTTGTTTTCCAAGAAACAAGAGCTTTGCACAAAAACAAACAGTACCCAGTAATAGATCGACAAGAGTAACTGCAAGATCGCAATCAGCATCACTGTATGCAGTAAGAGTGAAAGTGGATTGAGTAGGATAAAAGAGAGCCAAAAATCCATGGTGCCTTTAAGGTAACGGAGCAGATGAGTGGCAGCATGCATATGAGGAATGCGAGGGTGGGCAAGAAACTGACTCAACTGCTCGATGTTAGCATGAAATATTGTGATATTTTAGGCACGTTTTCTAATCGTATTTGATTCATATTGATAGTCTTTGATTGATCTTTGCGCATATGTGAGCTAGTATTGCCTATATTGTCGATATGGATGTCTACACTAGTTCTATGTTGATTATAGGTAATTTGGAGCTATTTCCGAACGAAACCGAGCAAAGGAGAGTTGAGTTGATATGTCCATAGATCGAGGACACTTTTTGGAAGCAAATTGGAGTATTAGATTGAGGAATGCACGAATGAAGGCAAGAATCACGCTCTTACCCTAAATTACGGCCGTGGATTTTGAGTCAGAATTCGATGTTCATTCCAGGGGATATTACGGCCGTGGAACTAACCGTAATTGTTTCCACGCCCTAAATTACGGTCGTGGAATCTTCCACGACCGTGATCTTAGCGAATCTTTTCGCCACACTTCGAAGCCATGATCTTTTGAAGAATGGGCCGGGCCGACACTTCGCCCTACATTATAAAAAGACGGAAGAAAGGAGATTCCGTCATCGACGCATAGACGTACAATCTTCGCTTACCTTAAGGGCGGTTTAGCGTTCTTGCACGTTCGCATAATCTCGATTAGCAATCGACGCTAAGGGTTAACGCTTCCTCATTTTGGAGGCAATTTCGGAGATCTCATTGGAGATCAAAGTTCGCATTTGAGAGTTGTTCAAATCTCGCATTTTCGGTGGAGATTATCGTTGTGATCTTCGGGTTTGTGAAAGACCGAAGTTCTTGGAAGAATTGCAAGAAGATCTCTCTTCTTGTTTAGGTTCGAATCGGAAACGGATTGACATCCCGTTTCTCTTCTTTCCTATAGTTGTGATTTGTTTATTCCGTTTTGAATCTTTGATAAACACTTGTTGGGATCTTGAGATTCATTTGAAGGTTATTGATAGTTCTTGAAAGTTTTCATCTTTTATTCCTTAATTCTTGAATTGATATTAAAATGACTGTTATTGGCTAAAAACCCTTAACAATTCTAAGGTGAAGGGTTGATAGTTGTGGCATAGGTGATGATAGATCGATCGCAAACAGATTAGACCCTGAGAGTTAGAGAGAATCGTCGACAACCTAAAATTACGGGCAGTTCTTGAGTTCCACGACCGTGGAATCTCAAGATCCAACCGTAATTTCCCTCTAGTTTACGAGCCTGCTTTTACTTTAATCCAAAGTTAAAGATTTGCTTTAACTTAGTTTAGACTTGTCTTTTCTAGGTGGTAGTGAAGCCTCAACAACCTCTACCTCGATTGTGAGCCTCAACAACCTCAATCGGTTAAGTTAGTCTTGATCTTTAGGTTATAAGTTTGGGTATTTGACACTAATCCTCGTCTTTAGTTCCTTCTATATTGAGCCTCAACAACCTGTATAGGGAGTATCTTTTAGGTGAGTTACATAAGGTTTTTGGAACCTCAACCGTACGATTACCTTACATTAGTATACCTTTGCATATCTCTACTCTGTCTTTACATCATTAGTATATCTTGAATCTATTGCCGCAACTGGATACCCGGATCTTTAGAATTGTTGTTTTCCCAATATTTGCAAAACTCCTATATTTACTTGCTTGATAACTTGAAATCGAATTTGTTCCCACCCAAATCCCTGTGTTCGATACTTTGGAATTCTTGCTTAGCTACCTCGATCCGTACACTGCGGGTTCGCTGCTTGATTCTAGTTTTATAAATTTAAAACTTATTTGCACACACCTCTAGGGGCGAACAAGTTTTTGGCGCCGTTGCCGGGGATTTGGTTTCGGCCGAATTCGGTAACCGGTTGTCAAGCTTGGGAGCTTGCTCTCGTTATTTGATATTGTTTTAAGTGTATGCGCAGGTCTAGGAACACCGGAGATCTCTTACCTCTTGATCAAGAGCTAGAGAAAACCTTGAGGCAAAAGCGCAAGGAAAAGAAGATGACCGAAGGAAACGAACGTGATTTCCAAGCGGAGCTAGCAGAGAAGGAAGCTCAACTTCGCTGGAATGAGAACCTTCGCGTGGATGAGATGAATCGACATCAATCCCAAGTCAACGCTCTACAGGATCAGATGTTCCAGATGGGATTACAAATGAGTGAACTTAAAAATAAAATGATCAAGAAATCCTCAAAAAGGACTTCAAGGTCTAGAAGAAGAAGAAGTCATTCATCCGCTGATGAGAGTGACTCTTCCATGCCACCGTTAGAAGAGATTGACCCTACAGTCAATGTGAATCCTTTCAATCCACAAGAAGCTGCAAATCGTCGCGCTCCACCTAGGAATGCTAGAGCCGAACGTGTGGATAATGAGCCAAGAACTTTTGGCCAACGAATGGATCCAACACAACAACCACGCCGTTTGGGCGTGAACTTTGAAGCTGAAGATGTACAAGGGTTTAGCTTCAACCCTCAAGTTATTACTCTTGTTCGCCAAAATCAGTTTGGCGGTACAAGTGCCGAATCTCCACACCAGCACTTGCAGAACTTTGAGTGCATGATGGAGACAATGAGGCCGAAGAGCGCCACTACCAACAGCTACAAACTTAAACCTTTCTTCTTCTCTTTGAAAGGGAAAGCGCTGTCTTGGTATCAAGCTCTTTCTAATGGGAAACTAGACACGTGGGAAGACCTTTCTGCGGAGTTTCTCACTAAATTCTTTCCGCCTTCCAAAACAGCAGAACTTAGAGGTAAGATTAATGCTTTTTCTATGAGACCTAACGAAAGTTTGTTTCAATCTTGGGAAAGGTTTCAGGATTTGCTCTTGGATTGCCCTCATCATGGCATATCCAAGCTTGCCTTACTAGAGATTTACTACAAGGGGCTGGATGCGGGAACGCAATTCAACCTCCAATCCCTCTCATGTGGAACGTTCATGGACATGAGAGAAGATGACGCTTGGGACTTCATTGAGAAGCAAGCAAGAGTCATAGAGAAGTATTCCCACCGGAAGGTGGAGGGAAATCGTGTGGAGCAAGGAGCAAAGCTCACACATGAAGCTCAAAATCAGATTTTCTCCCTCAACAATGAGATCAAAGAGTTGAAGGAGACTATCAAGACCAACTTCCCAAAGCAACAAGGGAAGGATGTTGGTTATCTAGGCAACAACAACAATGGCGGTGATAACACCAACCGCAACAACAACAATAGCCGGAACAATAACCGGAATAACAATTGGAATGGAAACAACAACAACCGGAACAACAACAATTGGAACAACAATCGTGGTTCAAACAACAACAATTGGCGCTCCAATCAACAGAATTCCGGTAACTCCTATCCTTCCAATTCTAATTCACTAACTCCACCTTCCTCTTCCTCTACTCCTTTGAAAAGCCAGGGGCAATCATCTAATGGAGGAAACACTTCGGGAAAGGAGAAGCCAGATCCCATGTTGGAAACTATCTTGGGAAAGCTTCAAGGGTTAGAGAACCACATCATCAAGGTTGATGATCAAGTTTCTAAGGTTAACAAAGCTCAAAAGGTTTTGGAAAACCAAATGTTCAACCATGCGGAAGAAGTTCCTAGAAATCTAGGGAAACTTCCAGGAAAGACGGAGGACAACCCTAAAGGAAGGGTAATGGCGATTACAACTAGGAGCGGAGTGACTACCACCGATCCGCAACCTACGTTCGTTGAAGTCCCCGTAGAGAAGGACAAAGAAAAGGGGAAGGAGAAGGAAGACGTCTACGTCCCTCCACCAGCTTACAAACCTCCCCTGCCGTTCCCTCAATCTAGAGCGCGAGCGCGTCTAGACAAGCAATTCGGTAAGTTCATAGAACTCATGAGCAAGCTGCATATTAATATACCCTTCATTGATGCTATTGTAGGTATGCCAGCTTATGGCAAGTTCTTGAAGGAACTCCTCTCTAACAAGAGGAAGCTAGAAGATTTTGGAGAAGTCAAGATGAGTTCGGATTCTTCGGATCTCATCAAGACGATGAAGGAGAAAATGCCCCCAAAGCTGAAGGATCCGGGGTCATTTTGCATTCCCATTGGAGTGGGAGAGGTCACATATGACGCTTTATGTGACTTAGGAGCAAGTGTGAGCATCATACCACTTGCGTTGTGCAGGAAGATCGGTTTAGGCGACCCTAAACCAGTAAAGATGACGTTATACATGGCGGATCGATCCATTACTCGTCCCGTCGGCGTTGTAGAAGACGTTCCGGTCAAGCTAGGTAAATTCTTTGTTCCCATTGATTTTGTCGTGCTTGACATTCCTGCAGATAGTCCGGTCCCGATCATACTCGGAAGACCGTTTCTTGCAACCTCCGGCTGCATGGTCGATTGCAAGAATGGGAGACTCGCCTTTGACATTGGGGAGGAAAAAGTGGAGTTCGTTCTTTCTACTCTAGTGAAGGAGCCAATCTTTGACGAGGATATCTACGATGTCCAAGATGAAGAAGGTTTATCTAGGGAGGAGGTAAGTGCGATTCTCTTTAACGATCCCCTACAAAAGGTTATCACTATGAGTCTAACCAATGAAGGAGAAGAAGAAGAGTGCAAAGAGGAAATTGAAGCCTTGGAAGCACAAGAAGAGATGCATGAAGTGGAGTTTGAAAAACTCCACGATGAGGCTGAGAATACTAGATTCCACGGTCATACTCTGTATTCCACGACCGTGGATTCCACGACCAAAATCGGCCTCCATTCCAGGGGATATTACGGCCGTGGAACACCAGAGGAGACCGTAATTTTGGCCGTGGAAGAGGATAGCCGGCATACTTCTTCAACTTCTTCTGACTCTTCTCCAACCCATTCAACATCCTTAGAAACTTCTAAGGAAACGTCGGGAGCTCCTCAAGGATCATTGGAAGCTCCGAAATCAATGGAACTCAAACCACTTCCTACTCATCTAAGGTACGCTTTTCTTGGATCTAATTCTACCTTTCCGGTTATCGTTAGTTCCGAATTAAGCATAGATGAACATGAACAACTCATGATTGTCCTTAGGAAACATAGAAAAGCCATAGGCTACACTATTGAGGACTTAGTAGGAATTAAACCCTCCCTATGCATGCATAAGATACTAATGGAGGAGGACTTTAGAACTTCAAGACAACCCCAAAGGCGGTTGAACCCGACCATGAAGGAGGTTGTCAAGAAGGAAATCCTTAAACTTCTTGATGCAGGTATCATCTATCCTATCTCCGATAGCAAGTGGGTGAGCCCGGTTCAAGTGGTTCCAAAGAAGGGAGGAATGACAGTCATCACCAATAAGAACAACGAACTCATTCCTACCCGAACCGTAACTGGATGGCGAATGTGTATAGACTACCGCAAGCTCAACAATGCAACGCGGAAGGATCACTTTCCATTGCCATTCATCGATCAAATGCTTGAAAGGTTAGCACAACATTCATACTTTTGCTACCTTGACGGTTATAGTGGCTTCTTTCAGATTCCGATACATCCGGATGATCAAGAGAAGACCACATTCACGTGCCCTTGGGGTACGTTCGCCTATAGGAGAATGCCGTTCGGGCTTTGCAACGCCCCAGCCACCTTTCAACGGTGCATGATGGCCATCTTCTCCGAATACGTAGAGGAAATCATGGAAGTCTTCATGGACAACTTCTCCGTTTACGGTTCCTCCTTTAACGATTGTCTTTCTAACCTTTCTCTTGTTTTGCAAAGATGTGAAGACACTAACCTAGTTCTTAATTGGGAGAAGTGTCAGTTTATGGTTAAGGAAGGAATCGTGCTCGGTCACTTAGTCTCTAGTAGAGGGATAGAGGTAGACAAGGCTAAGATAGAAACCATAGAGAAACTTCCTCCCCCAATTTCGGTGAAAGGGATAAGAAGTTTCCTAGGACATGCTGGATTCTATAGACGTTTCATTCAGGACTTTTCTAAGATATCAAAACCTCTCACTAATCTATTGATGAAGGATGCGGTTTTTGAGTTTTCGCAGGAATGTTTAGATGCGTTTAACACCATTCGGCAGGCTCTAATCTCAGCACCTATTATCCAACCTCCGGATTGGACTCTCCCCTTCGAGATTATGTGCGATGCTAGTGACGTAGCTATTGGAGCTGTCCTTGGGCAACGAAAGGAAGGACGAACCCACGCCATATACTACGCTAGCAAGACGCTAGACGAAGCTCAGCTCAACTACGCCACTACAGAGAAGGAATTTTTAGCCATTGTCTATGCTATTGACAAGTTTCGCTCTTATCTTGTAGGTGCAAAGGTGATTGTCTACACGGATCATGCTGCGATCCGGTACCTTCTTGCGAAGAAAGACGCGAAGCCAAGGCTGATTAGATGGATTCTTCTCCTACAAGAATTCGATCTAGAGATCCGCGACAAGAAAGGCTCGGAAAATTCTGTTGCGGATCATTTGAGTCGTCTAACACATCTAGAAGACGACCAATTACCCATTGATGACTCCTTTCCGGACGAACACCTACATATCATAGAGGAGTGCATCAAAGTAGTCTCCAAAGGTAACGAACCATGGTTTGCTGATTTCGTTAACTATTTGGTTTGCCAGGAGATACCACCCGGACTATCATATGCACAAAGGAAGAAGTTCTTCAAGGACGTCCGGGAATACTATTGGAATGAGCCCCTCCTCTTTAAGAGAGGTCCGGATGGCATCATTCGGCGATGTGTGCCGGAAGATGAGATGCAAAGTGTCATCCGCCATTGTCATTCACTACCTTGTGGAGGACACGCTAGTTCGAACAAAACTAGCTCAAAGGTATTGCAATCTGGATTCTATTGGCCTACCTTATTTAAAGATGTGCAATCCTTTGTTTCTTGTTGCGATGCTTGTCAAAGAACAGGCAATATTTCTAGAAGGAACGAGATGCCCCTCAACAACATCCAGGAGGTGGAGATTTTCGACGTTTGGGGAGTCGATTTCATGGGACCATTCCCATCTTCTTGTGGAAACCAATACATATTATTGGCGGTGGACTACGTTTCTAGGTGGGTGGAAGCAATTGCCTCTCCCACAAATGATGCCATGGTGGTGATCAAGTTCTTCAACAAGACCATCTTCCCACGATTCGGGACGCCAAGGACGATCATTAGTGATGGAGGTTCTCACTTCATAGCCCGTCGCTTTGAAGCTCTTCTAGCCAAGTATGGGGTTACTCACAAGATCGCTACCCCTTACCATCCACAAACGAGTGGACAAGTTGAGATCTCAAATAGGGAGATCAAGGGAATTCTAGAGAAGACGGTTTCAAGGACTAGGAAGGATTGGTCCTTGAAACTAGATGATGCATTATGGGCGTACCGGACTGCGTACAAGACTCCCATAGGAACCACACCATACAACCTTGTGTATGGGAAGTCTTGTCACTTGCCGGTAGAGCTGGAGCACAAGGCGTTTTGGGCTGTCAAGTGGCTGAATTTCGGCATGAAAGAAGCGGGAGAGAAGCGTCTCCTAGACATCAACAAGCTGGATGAACTCCGTTTGAACGCCTACGAAAACGCTAAAATCTACAAGGAAAGAGCAAAGCGTTGGCATGATAAGCATATCATTCCAAAGGACCTCAAAGAAGGAGATCAAGTTCTCCTCTTCAACTCGAGACTTCGCCTCTTTCCAGGTAAGTTAAGATCTCGTTGGACTGGACCTTTTCTAATTAAGCGTATTTTCCCCCATGGTGCAGTTGAAGTATGGGGTGAAGCTAGCGGAAGTTTTAAGGTGAACGGCCAACGACTAAAGAAGTATACGCCGGAACTCCAAGCTGAGGAGATTGCACCTACCGCACTCGAATAGGTACGAAAATGGTCTAGCTACGGACCTTAAACAAAGCGCTTCTTGGGAGGCAACCCAAGGTATTGCATTCTCGTTTTTTGTTTTCGATTCATAATTTAGTTTAGAATAGACGTTTTCACTTTATTTTTGTCTCGATTTCTTCCGGTATGTTCGTGTTTTTGGTTGTAGGATCAATGGAAAAGGAGAAAGAGAGGATATTGTTGAAGAAAAGTGACGAAATTTGGACTTTGAAGCTTTACAGAGAGTTCCACGGTCCAAATTACGGTCGTCATAGCTACAGTAACCGTAATTTTGCAAATGCCTTTGGAAAATCATCAAAATCATGGTCTAAAGCACTTCCACGGCCGTGGAACGCCCCGACAGACCGTGATTTTTGGAAATTTTGCCGGCCACTATATAAGCCACATTCTTCACAACACTTAACCAATTTTCCCCAATTCCACGACCTAGAAACCGAAAACACTCCTCCTCTCCCAATTCCTCGTTTCCTAATCGTTTTCAACGATTCTTCATCCTAAACTGCAGCAAATCCAACCACAAACAAGATCCAAGCAACAAATCGAGTGGAAATCGATCAACAAACACGCATTTTGGATTTTTCAATCCGAAAAAGAGGTTATTTCTTTCTTCTCGATTCTCACGGATTTGGTTCGTTTTTGTTAGAAATTTTAGGAAGAACTGATTGAGATTGGAGGAAATTAGATTAGGACTGCTTATTGTGTTGAGATTTGGTGAATTTGCTGAGATTCACGACATTCTGTGACGAATCACGGTCTCTGGAGGTTCCACGGCCGTGGTTTACTTAGAACAGCCCGTAATTTTGAACAGAATGGACTTTGTGAGGAGAGTTTCGGGAAGGATAAAGGAGAAGAAAGGGGAACAAAATAAGAAAAGGAAAGGGAATCCCTCTACCTCTAGGGCACCACCACCCTCATCCCCCTCACCTTCACCTCCATCTTCACCTCCATCCTCACCACCTCACCCTAGCATCCCGATTATACATGAAAACTACCTTCCCGCGTTTGAGAAGATAGAGAAGAGGGCAGTGATAGGCCCTAGGTACTTGTTGTTGGAGGATCTACATCCTCTCAACATAGTTGATGACCTCACATGGCTCTTGGATAGAGCCGGCTTGCTAGTCTTCACGAACATTCGTGAAGACGCTTATGAGGAGATTACCCGAGAGGTTGTGACGTCCTTTGAGCACAACCCAGTTGATAGGACCGTCTCCTTCCGTCTCATGAATCGAGACTACCACCTTAGCATTGTTGAGTTCGGAACCATCTTCGGGTTCCATGAGACCTATAACGGTCGACTTCCTAGAGGTGTTTCCGCCAGGGACTTTTGGGCAGAAGTAGCCATGATTTACGCCGACGAGGACCGTTGGCAACCAGCTGATACCAAGGCTAGATTAATGTACCATCTAGCCTTGAAGATAGCTCACCGTGTCCTTTCGGAGTGTCTCTTCCCTAGGACGGAGACGCCCCAAAAGATCAAGACGGATGAGCTATTCCTTCTTTACGCTATGCTTTATGGATGCCGCGCAGATTGTGCTACTCTTTTAGCGGCGACGATGAGTAAACTGAAGAATAAGTCGAAGGGGAACATTGGGTATGGTGGGATAGTGACCCACATAGCTAGGACGCTTGGAGTGGATTTTTCAGCTTGCACACGTATACCGGCGGTTCCATTAGGGTTACATGCCTTTATGGTTAGGGGACTCATCTTCCCCACACATAGAGGTCCGCCTTATGCGGGCATGCCCTGGGAGAGTAGGACGGGTAGGGGCATTGAGTGGCTGCCAGAGTATTCCATTGTGGCAGGACGCCACAATTGGAAGGAGACGTTCGCTGCGATGCATGCGAACAGGCTTGTAGCTCCCCCTTACGTTCCACCGCCGGTTGTAGATGAGGAGGACATGGGAGAGCAGTACGAGAGTGGTGGAGGAGCGGAGCAGGAGTTCGGCACGTTTCCGGATCAGCCGGAGGCAGCCCCGGATGTACCTAGGCGCTCTCCACGTCCAGCTAGAGCTTCAGGCTCGTCATCTCGCCGCGCTAGCGTGAGTGAGAGGCCCACGTGGATGACTACACCTCCCACTTGGTACGACACACCCCCTCCTTGGTCCACAGCGCAGCCAGCAGCACCAGCAGCACCACCACCGCCAGCACCAGCAGATGCCCCCGCATGGTATGATCACGCCCCGGGATGGTATGAGAGGATGCCGGATTGGGCTACCGGACTTTTAAAGAGAGTCGGAGCACTAGAGATCCGGGCGGATGCTAGAGACGGACGCTTAGACGACCTTGACCACATGATGAGGGACGTCTACCGCCAGCAGTTTGGGCGGTTCTATGATCCGAGTTTCTCTCCATTCCCACCTCCACCGCCGCCGCAGTGATTGATGACCGGACCGCTCGTTTTTAGACATTCCCGCCACTACTTGTGAGTTTCTTTTCTTTTCTTTCTTTTGTTCTTTCTTGTGAACATTAGGGACAATGTTCGTCCTAAGTATGGGGTGGGATGTACTAAATGATTGTAATAACTCTACTCTATATGTTGCTTTCATTCCGAGACTATCATTGCATGTTTATTATGTGTTACACGTTTTATTTTTGCATTGCATGAAAAAGAACTTTAAAAACCCATAAAAATTGAAAATTTCGAAAATTTTGTGCTTCTAATGAATTGAGATGAATTCCATGATAATCACTACTTGCGAATTGAGTTTGATGACGATTGCATGCTTAAAAGGATGGTAAATCGAAAAGAATGCAAATGAATGAATTCTACCTCTTTTGCAAGTTTTATAATGTGAAAACGTTACCTAAATCATATTAGGAAATTGAAGTTGAAATCACATTATAAGTTCCTATACTTCTTGTTGAAATGATTAAGGCAATTCGATACTTTCTTTCTTCTTTCTTTGATCATCTAGCCCCTCATTGAAATATTAGCCTCCCTTACCTATCCGGGAACTTGGAAAAGTGAATGAAAAAGGCATGTTTGATGTGGGAGGGCCATGAGAGCAATTATTTGCAATCAATTGAATAGAAAGAAATTATAGGTTTGGGGAAGTCAATCATGACGATGAGTAACTCGGCACCATTCACATAGCCGGGTGTTTGTGTCTTGCCAAAGTCGGATTGAGCGATATTCCTAGCGGATTATGGTATGTGCGCCAAGGGTTTGAGGCATCTCTTGCAAATTTGAGAAACGCCGATCTCCTAGGCTTCGGTTTTTGTGCACCTCTATCCATAACTCCAAAAGTAAAGTCGAAAAATGAAAAGCAAGAGCGAAGCTCTAAGTGAAGTGTTGCGGGAACCGCATAAGAAGAAGAAGGTAGTTGTCCACTTTCCCGGATTTATGCACCACTTCCCCTTAAAGTCTCTCCTTCCCTTCCATACTCTAGACCTTTTCTTTGAAAGTCCTTAAGATCAAAAGAATGTTATATGACTTGGTGATCTAAATTGAAGTTCTTATGATTTATTTTGATAAAGTTTGAAGGTTATAATGCTTGTTTAGAGGTTAAATTAATTCATGAACTCTCTTTACTTTTTACTCTTTGATTGAGTGTGTGAAAGTTTGATGAACGATTGAAGCAAGGTTTGAGAATGATCTATTCTTTAGAAATCACATTCATCAAAAGAAGGTACACATATTTCATCCTAACTCTTGTTTTAAAGTTTTTTTGAAAGATCTTGCCTAGGGACAAGCAAGTGTTAAGTATGGGGTTATTTGTTAGCATGAAATATTGTGATATTTTAGGCACGTTTTCTAATCGTATTTGATTCATATTGATAGTCTTTGATTGATCTTTGCGCATATGTGAGCTAGTATTGCCTATATTGTCGATATGGATGTCTACACTAGTTCTATGTTGATTATAGGTAATTTGGAGCTATTTCCGAACGAAACCGAGCAAAGGAGAGTTGAGTTGATATGTCCATAGATCGAGGACACTTTTTGGAAGCAAATTGGAGTATTAGATTGAGGAATGCACGAATGAAGGCAAGAATCACGCTCTTACCCTAAATTACGGCCGTGGATTTTGAGTCAGAATTCGATGTTCATTCCAGGGGATATTACGGCCGTGGAACTAACCGTAATTGTTTCCACGCCCTAAATTACGGTCGTGGAATCTTCCACGACCGTGATCTTAGCGAATCTTTTCGCCACACTTCGAAGCCATGATCTTTTGAAGAATGGGCCGGGCCGACACTTCGCCCTGCATTATAAAAAGACGGAAGAAAGGAGATTCCGTCATCGACGCATAGACGTACAATCTTCGCTTACCTTAAGGGCGGTTTAGCGTTCTTGCACGTTCGCATAATCTCGCTTAGCAATCGACGCTAAGGGTTAACGCTTCCTCATTTTGGAGGCAATTTCGGAGATCTCATTGGAGATCAAAGTTCGCAATTGAGAGTTGTTCAAATCTCGCATTTTCGGTGGAGATTATCGTTGTGATCTGCGGGTTTGTGAAAGACCGAAGTTCTTGGAAGAATTGCAAGAAGATCTCTCTTCTTGTTTAGGTTCGAATCGGAAACGGATTGACATCCTGTTTCTCTTCTTTCCTATAGTTGTGATTTGTTTATTCCGTTTTGAATCTTTGATAAACACTTGTTGGGATCTTGAGATTCATTTGAAGGTTATTGATAGTTCTTGAAAGTTTTCATCTTTTATTCCTTAATTCTTGAATTGATATTAAAATGACTGTTATTGGCTAAAAACCCTTAACAATTCTAAGGTGAAGGGTTGATAGTTGTGGCATAGGTGATGATAGATCGATCGCAAACAGATTAGACCCTGAGAGTTAGAGAGAATCGTCGACAACCTAAAATTACGGGCAGTTCTTGAGTTCCACGACCGTGGAATCTCAAGATCCAACCGTAATTTCCCTCTAGTTTACGAGCCTGCTTTTACTTTAATCCAAAGTTAAATATTTGCTTTAACTTAGTTTAGACTTGTCTTTTCTAGGTGGTAGTGAAGCCTCAACAACCTCTACCTCGATTGTGAGCCTCAACAACCTCAATCGGTTAAGTTAGTCTTGATCTTTAGGTTATAAGTTTGGGTATTTGACACTAATCCTCGTCTTTAGTTCCTTCTATATTGAGCCTCAACAACCTGTATAGGGAGTATCTTTTAGGTGAGTTACATAAGGTTTTTGGAACCTCAACCGTACGATTACCTTACATTAGTATACCTTTGCATATCTCTACTCTGTCTTTACATCATTAGTATATCTTGAATCTATTGCCGCAACTGGATACCCGGATCTTTAGAATTGTTGTTTTCCCAATATTTGCAAAACTCCTATATTTACTTGCTTGATAACTTGAAATCGAATTTGTTCCCACCCAAATCCCTGTGTTCGATACTCTGGAATTCTTGCTTAGCTACCTCGATCCGTACACTGCGGGTTCGCTGCTTGATTCTAGTTTTATAAATTTAAAACTTATTTGCACACACCTCTAGGGGCGAACACTCGACTGTGAATGCAATGTCAAGACCTATCAATGAAAAATACAGCAGACGACCTATAAGTCTGCGATAGGTCTCTGGGTCAGGTAGCAAATCGCCCATGTCTAGAGTAAAGTGCAGGTTACGTTGCATGAGGAACAAAGAAGCTTGGCATTCAGATAATTTAAAATCAGTAATGATGTCCAAAATATATTTCCTCTGATTGATAAGAAGACCATTGGGGTTAGACGCAATTTCCATCCCAAGGAAAAAACGAGCCAGTCCCATGTCTTTGATAGTGAAGGTAGCATCGAGGGCAGTCTTAAGAGAATCAATATTGGATGAATCATCACCTGTGATAAGTACATTGTCAACATAGACTAACACAGCAGTGATGCCAGAAGAGGAGTGCTTTGTAAACAAAGAATAATCATGGCGAGATTGAACGAACCGTAGCTTGATAAGGAGCTTAGTAAGCTCAATGTTCTACTGACGGCTAGCCTGTTTAAGTCCATGCAAGGACTTCTTGAGTCGACAAATGAACCCATGTGGAGCTTTGGCATATCCCAAAGGAGGAGTCATATAAACTTATTCATCAAGAAACCCGTGAATGAATGCATTGTTGATGTCGAGTTGGTGAAGAGGCCAACTACGAGCTGCTGCCATAGCTATAATAACACGAATAGTGGTGAACTTTGCCACATGGGAGAACGTGTGCTTGTAGTCCTTGTTCTTGATTTGATTGTAGCCTTTTGATACCAAACGAGCCTTACGTCTCTCAGTAGAACCATTGGGACGATGTTTAAGCTTGTATACCCATCGGGATCCAATAGAATATTTGTCTGGTAGTAGGGGAAGATCTCCCACGTATCATTACTTTCAAGAGCAGAAAGTTTTTGATTCATAGCATCAACCCAGGCTGGAGAGTCCTTGGCCTGAGTATAGGTGGATGGTTCAAATGATGTAAGGAATGTAGATAGGGCATGCACAAAATATGTCGTGTGGTATGAGAGGTCAAAATGTTGTAAAGTCGTAGAGGAGTTACAGGCATAATCTTGTGGATAGGAAGGAGGACGAGTAACTCGAGAAGGATGGGTATGAGGAGGAGAAATAATTAGAGGTGGGGATGAAGGAATAATTAAAGGTGAAGAAAGAGCAAAAGGCATAGGGATGGGTTGGGAAAAGTCAGTAGGAGATGAATGAACTGAAGGTATAGAGGGAGTAGAAGAGGATAAGGGAAGAGAAGAAAGTGATGGCGACATAAGAAAAGCAAGTAATGGAGAAGGATTAGGTGAAGACGTGTCACCATCAATAGCAGGAGATACCAAAGGTAGGGAGAAAATTGGTGGTAAAGGAGAGGTTGGAGGATTTTTGAAAGGGAATATATGTTCTTGAAAGATAACATGTCGACTGGTAAAGAGCTTTTGGGATTCAAGATGAAAGAGTTTAATTGCTTTTGGCCGGGAGGATAACCAACAAGAACACAAGGAGAAGATACAAGAGTAAGTTTATCCTTATGTGGTTTGAGGCTGAAGCAGAGACATCCAATGATCCGTAAATGACTATAATCAACTATAGTTTGATGTAGGAGCTCAAACGGAATCTTCCATCCAAGTACAGGAGTTAGCATTAAATTGATAAGGTAAGTGGCCGTGAGAATACATTCTCCCCATAATGTGATGGGAAGACCTACATAAATACGAAGAGCACGAGCTGTCTCAAGAAGATGTCGATGCTTACGCTCAACACGAGCATTTTATTGGGGGACATATGGTGTAGAGCGTTGATGAAGAATGCAAGATTCAAGAAAGAAATTCTAGAGTTGATGTTGCATGAATATTGCCCCATTGTCTGACCGAATAACCTGTATTTTGGTGTGAAATTGAGTAACCACATATGCACAGAAGCTTGTGAGAAGCCTAAATATCTAGTGTTTATTTGCCATTTAGAAAGTCCATGTGCAGCGAGTACAATCATCTACAATCATTATAAAATACTTGGCTCCACATAAAGAAGTCATGTGTTATGGGCCCCAAATATCAACATAAAGTAAAGCAAAAGCAGTAGAAGCATGTGAAATACTAGATGAAAAAGGTAAGCGATGCTGTTTGGCAAGAATACACGTATGACAATCCAGTTTAGAGAGATTGAAGGTAGGACAATCATGAATATGATGAAGTTTTGTCAATGATAAATGACCTAAGCGAGTATGTAACAAATGCACATCAATAGGCTTTTTTATTTGGAATGGAAGCTGCATATGCCAATGGAAAAGAGGTGGGAAAGCAAAGCTTGTAACGGCTACCATCTCTATGAGAAGTAGCAACAATTGATTTACTAGTAGGGGGCCTGAAATAAACACGTAGCATCAGCAAAGAGAATTTTCAACTTTAAATCATGATACACACGAGGAATTGAGAGTAAATTATGCTTGAAATGAGGTATGTAAAGCACATTATGTAGTGTAAGTGTTGGAGACACTATGACAGTTCCTCGATAATGGACTGTCTTGATGGAACCATTTGGAATACCAACAAGGATGGGAGTTGAAAGTTCCTATAACTGAGAGAAATAATCCTTGCAGAAAGTGATATGGTCAGTAGCACCTGAATCGACTATCCATTGCAAGCATTGACAACATTATGCACTAGACTGCTTATCATAGGTGCAAAGTTGGTAGATGTAGAAGGCTGCTTTTCTAACATCATGTTCATAACCTCTTGGAACACAACATTCACCATGAGAGGCTCCATAGAAGGATTAGAATCTGTAGATTCGAGGGGATTATCTTTGACAGATATTTCCATAACATTTACTTATCTGGCTGTATAAGGAAGAGCAGAATTCTTTTCATATTTGTCCTTGAACTCCTTATACCAATTTGGCACCCTTGTGAGTTTAAAACATGTTTCCTTTTGTCGATAAGCGACAGATCTAGACACTGCTAGTGCGTCATGAATAGGCAAAGTATGACAAGTGATTTCCTTTTGTTTTTCTACTTGTACTACCATATGAAACACACGATTTATTGTAGGCAAGGTGTTAAGAGATAAGATGTTGCTCCTAATGTGTTCATATTGGTCGTTTAGCTCCATAAGAAACTACATTATACGAAGTTTGGCCTCCCTATCTGTAACCTTCTTAAGTATCTCACAAGTATAGTGTGTAATGCCTTTGCAAATACACGAAGGAACTGGATCAACAATCATTAGTTCATCCCATATTTTCTTCAATTTTCCATAATACACAACCACAGAGTAATTTTCTTGTTTTAAAGAAGCAAGTTCTTTATGTAATTGATAAATTAGAGATGCGTTTGATACCTCAAAACGCTCGACCAAATCATCCTAAAGCTCCTTGGACGATTCAGCGTAAGTGAAGAGTTCTACAATGTCGGACTTCACAGCAACGAATCATGAAATCAGCTCGAATCCAGCGTGAGATCTTATCCTCTTCTCCTGTAGCTGGTTTTTGGCAAGATCCATCCACAAAACCGAGTTTCTACTTTGCTCCAAGAGCCATATGTACGCTTCTCCTCTAGGAAACGAAATTAGAACCATTAAACAGAACTGAAACCAACTGCATACCAGGATTATCACAGTTTGACAGATAAAGTGGATCATTCACATCCACAGGAAACTACGAATCGGATTGGGATCGAGATGCAAATCATCAGATCCTGGAGTATTCAGATTCGCCATGAAGCACAAAGAAAAGTATGATGATGCGGAAGGAAAATTTTGAGAGTAATAGATGTATGGAGATGAGAATTGAAAAATGGATCTGAAGAATTATTTGAGCGTCATAGTTCTGATACCATGTAAAGAGTATAACAGAAAGGGAAATCTCATATATTGCAGATGTACTTCCTTACACGTGTATATATATGCTAGCTCAAGGTTTGTTAGGATTAAGCTATTATTACAAGAATAGCCCTCTTTATTCTATATATTGTATATAATGTCTATATTTTGCTTTGTAAAAGATTCGGATTTGGAATTTCTTCTAGCTAATATCAAGCTCTTCCTTCTTTTCTTGGCCCAACCATGAGGTAACCCCTCGGTTTCACTACCACCACAACGAACAACCTCTTATTCTTCAACCCCAAACCCCTACCTCCCCCGTTTCCCATCAATCTGCCACCTCTTAAGAGTCACCACCTCAGCCTTGCAGGTACCTAATAGAGGTCTTCTCCCCATCCTTGCGGGTAGCTCAACTAACGGTTCTTTTGCCTCATCTCTTCTCCTCCGTTTTGAGATGAGCGGCTTCAGCAATGGCGTTAACGTTAAAGCCTTCGTCATCTTGCTTGTCCCACTGCCTCCGTCATCACCCTCCTTGTAGTG
Organism: Fagopyrum esculentum; assembly: GCA_033239045.1. Lineage (NCBI taxonomy): Eukaryota > Viridiplantae > Streptophyta > Magnoliopsida > Caryophyllales > Polygonaceae > Fagopyrum > Fagopyrum esculentum. Next base: position 109,194,714 of record BSUD01000003.1, read on the forward strand.
CAACCGACAGATTCTTGGGTAATTTTTTTCCGAATTTTTTCTAGACTGACTTCACATGCCTATTGCCCACCACCACCATGGCGTCTCGGACCTCTACCCTCCGCCACTAAGGCTTCAGAGTCTGGTGAAACCCGCCATCTTCTTTGATGTGTTCCCTGGCTTGTTTTGGACTCCATTGTCACTCCATCTTGCCTGCTGCTACCATGTTTCATGCATACGGAGGTTGTGGCTGCTGGCTAGGTTTCCCTAGTTAACATCTCCATCTATGAAGATCAATTTGGGCCTTTATGGCCCATTTGTCAATTTTGTTGTTGTTGCAACAAGATGGACATTGTTCATTTGGAAAAAAAAAATTATAATTATAATTATAATAATATTGTTAATATTAATAATTGAGGAAATATAAAGGTCACAAACTTTTGGTCAATTTCGTCCTAAGGACCCATTCTAGTAGCCTAACGGCCCCGATCGCGTACTAACGGTCAATAAAACACTAAAAATGAAAAGAAAATATAAAAATTAAGTTCGATCGAGTTTTGCATCAAATCTTTATTTTCCATGGGAATAAAGATTTTAAAAACAAACTCTGAACAATTTCCTTGTTTCTATTCGCAACAAGAACCGGCAATATGAGAAAGGGATAAATATACGTGATTTAACTCACGTTCAAAGCTAAAATCAATACTTTGTGATACAAGGGGAAAAAAGTGCAATACCAATGAAAATAATATTTACGGTTACCATTAAAACTAAAATTGGTTAACATATTTGATTAACAAAATTAGTAATAAATTCAATTATGGTTGTCTCAAATCTTTATTGTCCTTGTCAATAAAGATCTTTAAAATCATAACCGAGCTTATTCTAATCAATCAAAACCACAACACTTCTCTTATTCAAAGCTCCTTTGCTTTAATCATTTTTATACCAACTCCTTTCGAACAATGTTCCCTTTGTAAATCGTACTCTTTAAACTATCAAAGTTGTACACATTTTTATATCACGATACCCGTGTGTTGCAGCTTCGTTTTCTTTGTTTTGATGCTGGCTTTGGTGACCTTTCGAGTGTTTGTCGAGAAGGGGGAGTGGATGTGTCGACTCTGTTGCAGTCAAAATCTGAGGCGTCCACAACTGTTCCTCAGGCTTTCTATTTTCCCTTGAAAACTTCTATGCTTTCGAGCTTTCATAATGTATTTTTGTGGTTTCTTTTTCTCCTTTGTTGTGGTGATTCATGACAGTTTGCTTATCTGCCGATCTTTTTTAGTTTTGTGATCCTATAGTCGTCGCGTCATCTATGGTATCGAACCACTTTTCGTTATAAAAAATAAAAAATTTTAAAAATACTATTCTTTCTATAGATATTTTCTTATCGTGATTTAGTTAATTGATTAACTTACAATCTTATTATACCTAATTTGTACACTTATTACTAGAAGGTCGTGCCCGTGTTACGCACGGGACTAATAATCATTTGTTACTCATAAAATAATAGAACATTATTTTTTGTATTCGTAACCAAAATAAAAACATTCTTATATGTTAATATAACTATAATTTTTTTTATTAAATTTAATCTTAAAGTATTTATGTCTACATTAAAGTGTAGTTTCTTAGTTAGAGTATATGCCATTAATTTTTTTTAATATCTTCTATATACATAAATAGTGGTTAATACCAATAAAATACAATTAAAGGTACAGGGAAACCAAAATTTTAAAGCAAAAGCTAATATGTTTCATATTCTTCGTTTTCCCAATTTTGACCTAATTTTCAAATTGATTACCGCTTCTCTTACGGTGAGAAGACAATATACTTTGTACTCCTTCTTCCTCTATGATCTTTATTTTGTATATTCTCTTTGAAGCCATCGCTATTCTCCAACATTACATCTTCGCCGCTCTCCCCAACGACTGATTACGGTAAGAGAGAAATCAAGATTGATATTCGAATCATTCTATTTACTATGACGATTTTCTTATTGGCGATCAACGACTGATTATGTAATTCGTTGTTTCCTGTTTCTTTCCTCAACGAATCCACCATTGGAGCATACTTCCTCTCGTTGATGTTGGCTGGCAGCAAGCTACGATTCTGTTGGAGAAATAGCTGATAGCGTATTTCGGGTAAATGAGCTATCTAATAGTGTTTGTTTAGCTATTCCTTCAATTGTAAATTCGTTTTTGCTAAATGACCTTTTTATTGTGTTTAGTTTAGCTAATCCTTCTCTATGATTTCAGGCTGTCATGCATTTTTTTGTTCCAATTCAGGGAGAAGGATGAAATTTGGATACTCTTAAGTTCAAGACAGATGGAAGGTGAAGACACCATGACTATGTCTTCTAATTAATTTGTTTTCTTCATATTTATACTTTAGTCTTTTTTTTTGTGAGTAGGAACAATGAAATAGTGTTTAGACAGGGAAGATTTAACTTGCAGTAGGTGCTGAAACCTTAATATTGAATGAGAACTCTATGGTAATTGATTTGGTATTCTTCTTTTCCAGGAGCATCCATGATTCACCAAGATGAGAAGACATGTCCTTTTTGTGCCGAGGAGCTCGGTTTGTCTGATCTGTAGTTAAAGGCATGTCAATGAGGTAACTACAAAATGTTACTTACCAAATAATATATTCTTTGTCTATGATTTTTATGTTGTTAGAGCCATGAAAATTTTATTGTTTCAGTCTGAGACAGTTTTTTATTATGTTTCTACATGGTTTGAGCTCCTATGAATGTATGAGTCTAGATATATGCCTTAAATCTGGAATTTTGTTATTTCATTTTATTCATAAGATAATATTTTGGGTGTTTGTTGTACACTGTGATATACAGTTGGTCAGTAGTGAAGAAGTGTTGATTTTATTAGCAAGTTGTTAACTTTGTTAATTTATAGTCCTCTGATTATAGTCCAAATTGACTATATCCAAACAGAAACCTTTTATCTTGTTTTCCTTGATATTTTTTGTTTTTGTTTTAATTGTGGATGTGCTTTCTGAATCAAAAGGCTGAATTCTACTTTATTTTTTTAAAAATGTACTTGTAATTGTTATTCAATATGTATGCTATTCGGCCTGGAGTTGCTAGACAAAACAATGTATGCATTTTCTGAAATCTTGAATGCTCTCCTTAAAAGTAAAGATGGTTTTGGAAACAAATAAAACATAAGTAAGCAATTGATAATATTGGATCAAATATAAAAATGCACCTTGTGTGTTCGTTGATGATCTTCGTGTCCCTTGTTCGTGTTCCTGATTTCAAGTTGACAAACTCTTGTATAAAAATGCATATGGTATTTATTCTGTAGTAGTTGATCAATATGTAAGACAAAATGTGAATGATAGATGTTATGTTGACATGCGCATGTCTTGGTAGGTTATTGAACGCTTCCTTGAAGACAATATTTCTTGTTTGGTTGTTGATTTGGTCATTATCCTCAACCATGAGAATTTTTAGACCTTTAGGATTTGTGACTCTTGAAATCGCCACGTATAATTGACCATGATGAAAACTGGTTTTGGCAAATATATGCCAACAAAATTTAAGGACTGACCTTGGCTTTTGTTGATTGTCATTGCAAAACATGGTCTGATTGGAAATTGTCTACGCTTCATTATGAATGGCCATTTACTTTTTGTAGATGTTAGTGTTATTCTTGGGATGATGACCTTCTTTTCCAAGTTGCTCCCCGTAATTATCTCAGCCTCAATTACCCACGCCCCCAATCGAGAAATGATTAATCTTGTCCCATTGCATAAACCTTGACTTGGGTTGACATTTCTTAGGAGCATAACCGGCAATCCTTCCTTTAGATGTAGAATGTGAGGCGGCATACCTGTCAAATGAACATTCATATTGACTGTTGAGTATATATAATAAACATCCATTTATAAATATTGGTCCGTAGCATACCTGGAAATTGTAGAGTATTTAGGAATTCCACTGGATATAAATGTTGTTGCTCATCTGTATCTATTTATGCTTGGCAAATTTCGTCAGAGCTGTTGTATGTTCTAACTATTCCTTCTAAACATTTGAACATATGCTCATTGATTTGATCAGCATCCTCATTTAGAGGTGTGAGAATCACTCTTTCACGAAGGTATTGTGCATGTTGCTGCTGAGTGAAAAAACCTCCGTAAATGTTTTGAACAATTCTTTTAATTGGATCCACTACTAGCTGAATAATGAACTCTTTTGGGATTTCAATCCATGTGGCCTCGTCTTCTTGTTGTTTAGCTACTGCTGGCACCACTCCTTCACCAACTTGTAGAATCCATTGATTAAATTTCTTCTTCTGATAATCAATCCTTCCGTTTTCATCCCTTTCATTTACTCTCATACTTCTAGACAACGTTAATACTTGGCAGTGGTTCCACAGAGGAGAGTTATTTATACATGCTTGAACAATTTCTTGTCTCCTTCCCTTTGGTATTACCGGAAGTATTTGCCTAAAATCACCTCCAAGTAGAACAGATATCCCACCAAATAATTCCCCCTATTTGCTTCTCGCTTGGTCTCACAAATATCTTTTAGTGTTCTATCAAGTGCTTCAAATGCAAATCTTTGAGTCATGGGGGCTTCATCCCAAATGATCAGTTTGACCTCATTCATTGGCTCCGCTAAATGAGTGTTTTGATTTATTCCACAAGTACTGTTATCAAGCAATTCTAATGGAATAACAAATCTGTTATGTGTTGTCCTCCCACCGGGTAATAATAATGATGCTATACCTATATAAAATGATATATATAATATACTGTAGTTAGTTTAAAATGAGATAGTAAACAGGGAACAATTGAATTTCTATTTGCTGTATGTTTTTAAATGTACGGATTGTAAGGCAGCCAGAAATACATGTGTATTTAAATCAACTACCTGAAGATGCAACTGCGAGAACTATGCTCCTTTCCGATCTTAACCTGGCTATTATAGTTTTGTATAGAAATGTTTTTCCCGTTCCTCCTGGACCATAAACGAAGAAAAATCCGCCTTCTTGTTTTTGCACCGATGCAAGCACTAAATCATAGACTGTGTGTTGTTGTATATTCAGTGATGTGTAGAGAAGATGATGTTCTCGAGCTAATTCTACACAATTGTACGCCATCTCTTCCTGAATGAGACAGTTATCCATGTTAGTCAAAAGATTCTTATCTGGCATAGGCAAATCTGGATATTCAGATAAAGATTTCCCATTCTTATTCAACAATTCTTGAATATGCAACAGGCAATAGTTTTTCTTCTGATTTTCGGATAACTGTAAGTCAGGGTAACGAAACTCCTTTCTCTTCTTGTATTCAATATCTTCCGAAAGAGCTTCCCAATTTTTTTTCCCACAACCCTTTAGGATTGCTGACATCACAAAAAGTAGTATAGTCACGAACAACTCTCTTAGCTGGACTGCTGTTGCCCACGACTTAGCCTCTTCAATTGCATCTATCCATTCCTTGTCCTCGTTAAGCATACCAAGAGCATAACATGCTTTTTTGAAGCTATCATAGATCTTTCCATTCACTATTCTGATTTCTTCAAAAGACCTTGGGCCTTTTACAACGTTTAGTAGCATACGCATATAATAGCGTTCTCCAGATGTTGGATGACAATATATTATTCTGCCAATACTTCTTCCTTGTTTTCTCTTTTTCCAGATCTTCTCTTTAGTACTCCAAACATAATTTTTTGGTATTTCTGCATAAGTATACTTCCTGGCATCTGCATCAATTATGTTCAAGGTGAACCACTCAGTAAAGATGGTGTCTTTTATTCGTTCCCTCCTTAATATTGCTGGTAAACTTTGAGAGTCTTTGAGGGTTATAGAATTCTGATTTGGCAAATGAAATGTCAATCTCATAATTGATGGAGTATTGTAGTGAATATCAAAGCCAAAAATACGCCATGCTCCTTCACATGGAGATAAGTACCTACATTCTAAAAACTGCTTGATCTCATCGACCTCTATAGTCTTATTTGGGTTCATCTGGTTTGATTGGACGATATTTCCTTCAAGCAATATGGTTGCCCTATCTGGGCCTTTATGTAGGTATTTGAAGAGGTACTTGATTGCCCTTGATCGGTTGCACCACTCTACATTAATATGTGCTTGGTACTTTAGCAACAAATAACGGTTATAAGGTACAACAAACCTGTTATCTAGCTTAGTTCTTCCTTTTTTCACATGGACACCATTGTTTCTTCGTTTGTAGATCGGAAATCCCTCCTCGTCAATGGTTGTTTCTGCATAAAATGGCTTTGGGAAATGCTTATTGCATGCTCCATTAATCATGCACGGAGCATTTTTATTCCCTTCACCACATGGTCCATGCAACATATGTTCTGTGACAGCCTTGTAACCCGTTGGATCTTCTTCTATACATGAGATTTCTGCTGATATGATATCATCAATATCCTTCGTTGTTTTTCCTCGAGTTTCTTCTTCTAGCCATAGTAAAATATGAACGTGCGGCAAGCCCCTTTTCTGGAATTCTATTGTGTAAACCACTACATAAAAACATCAAATATTGATTATGTAGTTAACTTAGTTCTAAGAATAAATATATTTTTAGTTGAACAATAAATTTAAACTTAGCTTACCGGCACTGTGTTTTCCGAAAATGTCGTCCTTTAAAATGTCTTTCAACAGCTGTGACAACTTTAACTTGAATATTCTGGTCATGATATCTAGTCAGTCTGACGGTGTCTGTCCTTCTATTTTTGATAGCATTTCATCAACTTCTATCCACTTTGGATTTGCTGTAAAGGTAATGAAAAGTGTTGGATTTCCTAGTGCTCGACATATTGCCATTGCATCTTGATAGTTTTGTATCATATACCTTGGGCTGCCTGTAAAAGTTGAGGGTAGAACAATTCTTTTACCAATTGTTTTTGCTTCAGTGTCCCCTCTTGTAACTGCATCACAAATGTTGTGGTACAAATCGGCTCTCACATTGTCTTGATTAAGTTTTAGCCACCTTAACCTCTGCTCTTCCATTGTAGTATAGGCATCAACCACATATTGCTGGAATAATCTGCCTCCTTGTATTAGTGTTGTGCCTTCTGTTATTCTCTGTTGAAGTCTATAACTATAGAATTCTTTCATGGTAACATAATCTCTTTTTGTTTTCCTGTTTCCTGTGTTTGACTGATATAAAATGTTTTCATGATAGACATCCTCTCCATAAGGAAACAATAGAGGATATTGTAAAGCCATGTAAAGAGGATGTAAATCTGATATTCTTTGAAGCCCACTTGTTTTACTTTGAATCAAAACATCTCTAGGTCCATTACCTTGTCCAAAATCTCCAACAACCAAGGCTGCAATTTCTGCAACACTTGGCATGTTGTATTGTCTCTTTTGAGCTTGTCTTTGTCCTATGAGCTTTATCTTCACTTCAAGACTGTTGTGTTTATTGCACCAATCTCTTGCCATCCTAAATGCTTGACTAACACAACTATGAGAATCAAACATGTCAATTAAACTTCTAACTATTAATTCTTCATACTCATCTCTATCATGATCAATGCATGTCAATCTGTTTTGAATCTCAATCCCTGTATTGAAGAAGTATAGTTGACAGTATGTGGGAGGATGTCCCGCTTGAGGCAAAAGTGCACCAAATCTATGGTAGTTTTGCCCAGAAATTCTGAATATATAAGGTCCACATGAACGGTTGATGGAATCATCAATTTGGCCACCAAATGAAGTAAAACAGAACATGCTATTGTATATTCGGATTTTCTGTCGGAAATTAGTTCCCATATGACCCTTATCTTGCAGTAGGTCCTTTAGTGTTGTAGGCGTTTCTTGTAGCTTTTCCAAACTAACTTTTCCTTCTTGACAGCAAATTGAAAACTTTATATTCTCTTCTGTTGACTTGCTAGTTTTCTCTTCTTTCCACATTACTACATTGCAAAATTGACAATTGATTGCTGGAGAGTCCAACTTGTTGTATACTACAATTGCATCTACATAGAAAAGTGGAGTTAGAACATGTATGCTTAATTTCCATTTATACATAAATCAAGATTAAGGTTCTTACGACTTGAGGTGTATGCTTCTGGTACATTGGTACTTGCTTGTGTAGTTGGCTGCATAGAATTCACTATGTTTGTTATCTTCAAACCACAAAAACTTTGCAGTTTTCCATCTCTTCTTTGTGTAATGTGTGATATGACTGTTATTGACTTATCCCAAACATGTAAAGGATTTGGTACTTCATCCATTATTCTATACAAATCTACAAAAATTTGAGTAGTATTAGGAGATAGATCATATGTATATATATATATATATATATATATATATATATATATATATATATATATATATATATATATATATATATATATATATATATATATATGTGTGTAAAAATAGATAGATTAGTGTCCAAAACATACCTTAAAATATATTCTTCAGCTTTGTTCTTCAATTCTGTTAAGATAACTGGAATTAGGAAAAATGGCCGATTTTATAACCAGGAAAAAGTTTAGAAAACGTGAAGCTAATAGGTCAAAATGAAAGGTCTTAATCATTTAAGGCTTTTATGAAGTTTTATAAACAGTCATATAATAAAAACAACCTTTCTGGACAAACAGCATATGAAAGGTCATTAATCCTGTCATCGATTAACTTAGACCAACCTCTTTTCTTTTATGCTTAAAATCATTTTCTCTTGGGTCCAATGTCTACATCAGTTCTCTACACAACTTTAGATACTAAATAGTAGCCATGTACAGTTGCCAATTTTGGCAACAAATAGAAACTTAAAATAGGCTAGACCTTTATGTAAGTGTATAAAAGCCATTTGCATTCCTGTATTTGTCTATGCATATGATAACCAAAGGACTAATAGTTGTTCCTTTAATGACAGACTGTTGAGGCAACAATGACTCGTATTGAGTCAACATTCTCTTTGGATGTGGACTTAAAGCTGGACTGGTAAGTTTAATGAATTTGTCCTTTTGTGCTGATTGAATGCAGCATATTGTATTAATCCCACTACATCTATTGATCCCCAGGTTTTTCACTGATCTAATTCATAGTAGGGTATGAATGTACGATTGATAAGAATTCTCCTTCTTCCGCCCCTTTTATGCTAGGATTGTGCTGCTAGATGTGTGGATACAATCTGTACCTTAACTTTTTGAGGTGATGTGCTTGAATTCAACCATTTTCAGTTTGCAAACTTTATATGAGATTGTTCATATCTGATTTAGTGTAATCTCCTAGCCTTGTCTGAATAAATTTTGTCTTTTCAGGCTATAATATGTGTGCTTGATTACTATTTTTAGATCCATAGGTTGCTGAAGACTCATCACTTGTAAACATTTATGGTTTTATAACAAATGTGTTGGTGTTATTAGGTCAATAGTTTGGGGTCATTGTCTTGATGTTTTTTTATAACAATTGTGTTGGTGTTATTTGGTCACAGTGCAAACATGTATAAATGGTGATGAAGATAAAGAGTTTGTTAGCCTTGGTGCTAGATTTGGTGCAAAATAGGGTACCTTTAGTAAAACAAAAGTTGATAGATAATTCTATTCTTATCAATTCTCCTTACAAAACCAGTAAAACAAAATGGCAGAAACTGAACTTGGTCACAACACGAAAATGAAAACTAATTAAGAAGTCTAACTCTTTATTAGGCATAGTGAAAATATAAGCAATCATTGCTTGCATATTTAGACTGCAATTATTTCTGAATTGAGCTTCGTTCTATTCCCGTCTCTTCCAAGCTTTGTTCCATTTGCATATGCCGCATGCTTCATTCCATTTTCATCTCCATCAAACTTCATTTCATTCACCTCTACACCAACATGCTGCTTCATTCCATCCATTGAACATCTGCATACATTAAAAATAAATATATTAGTTTGTATTATAATATAAACTCATCTCTTTTCAAGTTAAAAATTTTGCTTACAATTGTTTTGGTGGATGGCTATCCACATCAGTCCCTATTTGTTGTGAATTATCACGTCCCCGTTTGGTTGGATTAGTTGCAATTATAGTCTGATTCATGTTTGAGTGTTAAGTTATTTTGCAGTTAGATAGCCAATATAACATTTTTACAATAAACTAACATCATATGTGTATTTGCAAGGGATTTGACTTCTACCTGCTCTAAGGAGTTAGAGTCCATAATGTTGTTGCAAGCGAAGCTTTCAAAATCACCATGGTTAAAGTAAGTGTTTGATTTGAGCTCCATAATGTGATAGGTGTCTTTCAAACTCGATATTGCTTGTGGCAAGTCAGATTCATCACTATCATGCTAGATTGCACATAAACTGATGAACTCAGGTTAAGAAATTTTATTATTTTTTTAACCAAAAACATAGATAGATATTACCTGTGTTTCTTCCATTAACTTTTCAGCTTTCACTTTCACTAATTTCTCGGCAGCATCATCAAATAATGTGATAACAACTCTTGTAGTGTTGTCTTCAACATCCAACTGTAATTTGAACCTGTTCATTTACAAAGCAGTGAAACAAAGAATTATAATATGAATTTGGTTATTACTTTCAATAAAGAATGTCTACTTTAGTTATAAACTGATGCACCTTGTCTGGGGAAAACTAATAACTTTATCACATGATGTGCACCAAAAAGTGTCATCTCTCCTTGATACTCCTTTTTTGCATTTTCCACTGCTACATGAAAAATAATACCACCCAGTCTTTGTACGAACACTTATAATTTTCACTCGGCAAGTGATCTGTATAGAATCCTATCATGCGTATAAGATAAAATTAAGTTGTTACAATACAAAACATAACTAAAATGTTTGTTGGATTATATGCATAATATATAGATACAAACCTTTTTCCCTTGAGCAACAACCTTTTTTCTCTAAGCTCCATGCTCGGATCTTGACCAACTCAACAATTCTAACAATGTTCCTCTTTTGCTTGAGATTTTTTCAGGTTGGTTAAGGCTGGCCGAAAAATCACCATTTCTGCAAGGAATGATACATGTGTACGGGTTACAAAACAGACTATACAGATAATTAACGTATGGCATCATGTGTTTAAAGGAATTTCACAATTATATATTTACGTGTTCTTTATACGATTCTGAAAATCAGCCAATTGAAGAATCTCCGCAGAATCAAATATAGTTGTGGCTGAAGTGCTAGAAATATAGACCTCGCCTGAAAAGTTGCATAAAATATAGAGAAATTGATCAGGAACAAAAATTCAAATAACAGTCATGTTTGGAAAATATTCATAGCATACTTCTATATTCCTTCACGTTCATGCCGGGCAATATGAGTATGTACATCTTCTTATGGAGCTCTTTCCTTTCGATAAATTGATCACAGAGATGCCCCCACAATGTAGCCTTAATTCTGATTCCTTTGTATTGTTTAAACTAATAAATAAATTAGTCATCCAATTATAAATTACAGACTATAATATTAAAATGACTTTCACCGTTCATTTATAAGGTATAAATCTATATTCTTGGAACCATGTTTTGTCTCCCGGACCCGGCCAACATTAGCAACACAACCTACCACATCTGAAAGCAAATAACATGGTACTATTAGAAACCTAATAACCTAACACTTGTTATTTACTTAGAGTATAACTTGCCAATAAGATATTTGTTGTTGGATAATGTAATTTCTTCAAAGGGAGTGAGTTGAAAAGGATAACGTAAGAAACCATCAAGGCTGCACTCAATTTTGTTGACAACAGTTTTGCCCTCCAATTCAATAATATAAGTGTTATCCTTACAAACCCGGTAAAAATCAGTATTTGAGACAACACTGAAATTTTTGAGAGTGTATATATTCCCTTCCTCTAACTTAGTAATGAAGCAATGAGAAACGTTGCTCTTTGCAGAGCAATGAATAAGACCTCCCTGCAAACATGATGGGAAAATATTAGAAGTAAATAAACTATGAACAAACTACAATAACACGCATCATGCAATATCATACCTTATCGTCTGAAACAATAAAATCGGTGCTTAGATATTTTTCAAATGGGTTCACTGCATCCCATTTTCTACATATCATGACTTTGATTTTACATTCTGTTCCTTTGAACAGCTTGCCTAGTGGAGCATAAGTCTCATCCAACTCGATGACCTGATGTTGTTTGCTGGAACTGGAATCCATGGTAATTACCTGATGTTGTTTACTGGAACTGGAATCCATGGTAATCACCTGATCCTGTTTGCTGGAATTGGAATCCATGGTAATTGAGCTTTGAGTATTGGTTTGTTGGAAATACATTAGGCTGTGTTGATGAAGAACTATAATGCTATTTTTATACTGAAGTTGAGAATGGAGTAAAAGGGTCTACTGATGATGATAGTATGTGAAAGGTTTTAAGCATTTAATGTTCTATGCAATTTTGGTAACCAGTCTTGGGACCTAAATGGTCGTTATTAGAATGAAAAAGGAACTCCCATATTTATGAGAGTTTAACGGGTGAAATGGAAAGGTTCTACTCTTTCAATGCCTTTATACAATTTTGTAAACAACTTTGTCATTAATTGGATAGTAAATGGCTTTCCTATTTTGTAGGGGTGAGCTTCTCCAAGTTAGAATGAAGATAAAAGATTCCCGTGTCTTGTATTTTCCTTCAATGCGAGGGAAAGAGGATTTTTGATGCTTGTATATATTTATTGTTATGCTGAGTATGTACATTTTTATATTTGTTGGGCTAATTTAGTTTAGCTAATACTTACCAAATAATCTATTCTCTGTCTGATCTGCAGTTTTGTATTTGCAGGGCTAATTTTATGTTATCTGCTAAAATACGTACTATTGTGCTAAATTATTTGGTGGACATTTTTTATATTTGCAGGGCTAAGTTTTCTTTTTATTATTTCTGTCCTAAAATCATTGTCTTGCAAGGTTATGCTGAGTAACACGGCACATTCATTGGCTGAGTCATTTACTGTCTAGGACATTTAGTTCTCTAAAATTGTTCTCTAAAATCCTAACTTTGGCTGGGTCATTTACTATCTAGGACATTTAGTTCTCTAAAATCCTAACTTTACATGTAGATAAGGATTCATAATAGAGATACCGTTCGGCGAAGTTAATAGTTGAGTTAGGTTTAACTAAATGTTCATCACGTAATTATACAATTAATTCTATGAAAGTGGTGCTACCTTTGCTAATGTTTATAGTTAATTAGTTTATCCGTTCTCAGCTACTTTTTCGTTTCATTTGATCAAACCGAGTTCAGCTACTAGATTCATACTTATACTCATACTTATACTATAGGATATAATAAATGAGTCATGTAGTATTATATTATTTTTACCTATTATTTGATATTATCTTATTTCTAAAAAATTTATATCTGACTTTTTAAAAAAATTTATAAAAATTGCTTTACATGATTATCCTTAACACACTTTTACGTTTATATTTAACACGTAAATTAATATCTTTTTTGAAAACTTTTTTTTTGGTAATATTAAAGATTTTTTTTCAAAAACATCAATTTGTGACATTAAATTTTTACATAGCACGAAATTTTACGTTTAACTTTAATAAATATATTTATACTACCTCTCCTTCATTAGAATTGTCTATCAAAGCTTAACAAAAATTTTAAAATAATTGTCCATAAAAATTCATGTAAAGTCAAAACATTTAAAAACAAAAACTTATACATATATTATTCTTGAAGATTAAACTTATATTTAGTATTCTCTTTTGTTTGTTGTATATTTTTTTTATGTGTGAAAAATAATGATTATATTCCATTTTTCCCTTTTTGATTCTATTTAAATGCTTTTTAATATGCGTGAAAAATAATAGATGGACAAAAATATTATGAAACGGATAGAGTATCATTCTAAAAAAACGAATTGTGGGATATTTAATGGTTATTTTTTTAAATAGATCTTGTGACATTAATCTTTGCGTGACATATAAGTGAAATGAATATGAACGCAAGCTGTCAAAAGTAGACCCGATCCGTGAAATTGACGCGACAAATTTAAACCCAAACTACGCCAAAAATATTTGAAAAAAGAGAATATCCAGAATCGATCCGCTTGAAACCTATTTAACCCGAAGTAAACCTACCCGAATAACCCGATTTCCCAAATAGCTCAACCTAATATGCTGATGGCACGAAGTAAACCGACCCAAATGACGCGATAGCACGAAGTAACCCGACCCGAATGACCCGATTACCCAAAGTAATCCGACCTGAATGACCCAATAGCCCGAAGTAACCGACCAATGACCCAATAGCCAAAGTAACCCGACTCGAAATGACCCGATAACCCCGTCTATTTTAATATGTAAAATAGGGTATACATTGATAATTTTGAACTAAACTAATATTTATTTACAGGATTTATTAAGAGAAAAATAGTTGATATAATCTACCTAGAAATATAGTAATTTAAAAAATAAGTTAGTCATACACCCACTATTTTAATGCATACTATAATTTTTTAAGAATAGACTTTTTAAAGATAAGTTTTTAATTTACTATATTGTATATATATATATATATATATATATAATACATATTGCATAATCCATACTATAAGTCTGTAATGACATTTTTCAACTCCAACTCAATAATGTAACATAACGATGACATCTCCTTGTTGATTTAAAAATAACACCCTTTATAGGACAATCTCTCATGTAGTGGCCTCCACCTTGACATTTAAAGCATACAATATCTCTAGAACGTAAAGTAGAGTTAGAAGTGCTCTATTTGGTATCCTTTGAAGGCTCATTCAAAGGGCGAGACTGTGTAGAAGATTTTTGGGTTGCTGGATAAGGAGTGGAGCGTTTTCCCTCGTCATTCAGGGAATCTCGGGCAGTATCTCAGCCGAGCTTTGGTCGATTTGGCCAAGATTTCCTCTTTGGATTCCACGAACTCAATCCGTGGTTCCGTCCCTTGATCTTCTTCTCTACCTTCATAGCCAAATGCATAATGTTACGCTAAAAAGTGTGTGCACGCAATAAGCCTTAAATTTATACTCGTTATAATTATCCTAACTTCTAGCGCACCCGCAGTGTACGGGACGTTTATAGTATGGATAGTATTCCGAGGTCGAACACAAAGACTAAGGTGAAATTGATTCAAGTTGTGATTGAGTTTAGCAAAGATCTAAGTCTAAAGAAGAGAAAGAAATAAAGGAAAGAAAATCTCAATTGTTTTTGTCGGTTTTAGGTGATCAAATCAAAGATCACAATTCGTGCAAAGCAAACAATCAAACTAAACCAAAAATCAGCACAAATAAACAAATCAAACAAGATATTGATCAAGGGGAAGGAAAAACGGATTCTAGGGGTCGGAAGTTCCGGTTATGGCATAGAACTCAAGTTATCTATTCATTCTTTGGATTGATTATGATATGTTGGGATTAAGTGTTTCTAAATTGTGATCAATTACCGGGTAGGTCTCATGGTCCAACTAGTCCACACCTAAGGTCTCATTACCGGTTAGGTCTCTAAGAACCTAAGGTTAGGAATTCTACACAAACCGGAATTGTTAATTAGGGATCTAACCTATCCTTACCGGGTAAGTCTTGGAATGGGAAGTCCTAATCAACATTCCTAGCACATCTAATCCAATGGCGGCTTGTTAGGCTCACCACTACCTAAGGTTTTGCTATTTTAGATTCTAAGGGCAAGGATCACCGGGTAAGTCTCTCCTAACACTTAGTCACTACACTAGGACACCCTAGGGTAGGTTAAACTCAACAAAAACTTAGGGTTTCAACATTTTATAGATCTAAGGTAAGATCCTTCGAACCAGGGAAAATTACGGTTTGTTCTATAGAAACCACGACCGTGGTTCTTCAAGAACTACCCGTGATTTCTAACAGAAACTACGTTCATAAGCAAAAATCATCCAAAGGTAAATCTAAGTCCGTCCTATCATAGTTCTAGCCATAACCATCCTTTCCTTACCCTAGAATCACATCAATTTAGCCTACAACATTCATAATGGAAATCAAAGCAAGAAAACATAAAATCATAACCTCCATTGCAAGATAATGAAAGAAAAGAGATAAACAATGAACTTCAAGAACAAACAAATCCGAAAATGGAATTAGAACAACTTACAACCCTTCCAAAAGAAGGTTTCAAGAGTTTACAAGCTCTAGAAATAGAATCCGAAATACAAGAAAGCTATGGTGTGTTCTTCTCTCCTCTTCAATGGAACCTTTCTTCTTCTCTTTGGCACTTTCCTTCCTAGAAAAATCCTTCTTCTTTGAGAATATATTTGTTAGAGAAATGGATAATGGATGAGCTGCTCCCAAACTACCCCAGCTAGGACCACTTTTATAACAAATTGTGCATGAGCTGGCCATGAGAGTCGTGGCACAGCTGTCACGAGAATCTGGAAAAATCCACGGTCATTTCCACGGCCGTGGTTCTTCAGGGAACCGTGATTCTATGCAGAAACTTTGCCTTGGATCATTAAGCTGAGATTTGGTGGATGGCTTGTGTTGGCAAGGTTCCATGAGTCCTTCTCAGCCCTTGGCTTGTGTCCTAATGGGTCCGAGGGTGTGTCATTTAAATGAACGACCTTCAAACGCACCGTTTAAGCTCCTAAACTTCCCGAAATACCTACAAAACGCGCACAAGTCCGTGTAGACGTCTATCTCGACAAAATACGTGAATTGGGTGCAAAACGTCTTGAACTAATGCTAGATCATGCATGAATGAGCGGGAATTCTATCTAAATGTACACCTAAAACTATGCTATAAATCGTGTTATCAAAATACTCCATACTTAAGGTTTGCTCGTCCCCGAGCAAATTCCCAACTACTGACTAAGAGATGACATGATTTATGTGTGCAGAAAAATGCAAAATCTTTTTGGGTTTTGTGCTTCTACTATTGGATCACCTTCATAGTCATGATCAATGGCAATTTGATAAGCAATTATGTATCAAACAATAAGGGCATGGAAAGACAATTGTACTTAACTCAAAAGCATGCATGAGATGGGAGGACGGAGATGTCAAGAAGATCAAGAGTCTATCCAATCTAGATTACTAAGTCTTATAAACATGCAAGTAGGTCATAAGGGCTTGTGACATAAAAGGCTAAGAAACGTTGTAATTTGGGAGGGGAATTTTCTAGGTATGTGATGCTAATCCGGGAATGGAACTAACTTCACTTCCTTGTCCTCAATCAACTTCCCCCAAGTGTATATTTTTCCCTATCTTGCTTTCTTTTTTTTTTCTTTAACTCATTTTTGAGACAATGGCATTGGTGTACAATAGCCGAAACCTCGGTGATTAGCCATCCTCGGGCTTTTTCTCTTTTTCGAGGTGCATCCACACCGGGCACACATACCAAAGCTCGTTAGGGCTATTGGCTCATTTGACTTTGGCAAGGCACCAACACCCGATTATGTGAAGTGTACCGAGTTACTTGTCATTTAAACCAACGCCCCCAAACCTATATTTTGGCTACACTTCCACCATAATTTCAGCATTTCATTCACGACATTCTTTTCATTACATCTTCACCCCGCACTTGCTTTTACACATTCAAACACACTAGCATGCTCCTATTCCCGGATGGGTTTAAAAGGAGGTTGAATTTATATCAATTGAGGTGCTCAAGCAATCATGATCAAGATGAGAAGTAGAGAAAGATGAAATGCCTTATTCATTCCTAAATGGTATGCAAGAACTATCATGTAATTTCGACTTTCAATACTCAATCCATTCTAGGCAATCATCATGATCTCAAGTCATTCATGGAATTTGAAAGAAGTAGTTCAAGTCCACATATGCAATTATCAGTTCAACACATAAGGCCATTCATAGCCAATCACAAGACAAGTTTCATCATTAGGATCATATCCAAGCCTAGAAAGCACAAAATTTTTTTAAATTTTCTGATTTTTATGGGATTTTTGGTTTAAGTATGTACAATGCAAGATATGTGCAAATATTAGCCTATCCTAGATGCTCATCATGCAAAGGATCATGCGAACCCCACCCCATACTTAGAAACACATTGTCCCCAATGTGTAAATGAAGTAGAGAGAGTGAAAGAAGGTTCTCACAATGTAAAATTGTTTGCTACGGTATTTGGGAATTCTCAAGTGAATTGATGTTGGATGATCCTTTCAACCATGGTAGAGAGCTCTAAACATCCTTCAAGCTTTGAAACCCGCGCTAGGCACCGCTAGCCGTCCAAGTTCCGCGTCCGCTCCACCCATAATTGGTGAGGGTTTCATCATCATCATTTCCAAGAAAGGCTTCCAACGCCATTAATGCTTCTAGCATACACATGAAGTAGACAAAACACACACAAAGCACACAAAAATAGAAAAATCTAAGCAAAAATGAAAAAGGAAAAAAAATGTTACCAATGGGTTGCCTCCCACCAAGCGCTTCTTTAAGGTCACTAGCTTGACCAAACTCGGGAGCGTCTATGCAAGGTGAAGCGGGGCAATCATGTCTACCGGGGCTCCCGGAACATACTTCTTCAAGCGATGCCCATTCACTTTGAAATTTCCACAATGCTCCCCTCCTATCTCAATGGCTCCATGGGGAAAGATCTTCTTTACCACATATGGCCCGGTCCATCTTGATTTGAGCTTTACGGGAAAAAGTCGTAGCCTCGAGTTGAAGAGAAGGACAAGATCTCCTTCACTCAACTCCTTTGGGATAATCCTCTTGTCATGCCATCTTTTGGTTCTCTCCTTGTAGATCCGGGCATTCTCATAGGCTTCCAACCGGAGCTCCTCAAGGGCATTGATATCAAGCAATCTCTTCTCTCCCGCTTCCTTGAGGTCAAAATTTAGCCACTTAATGGCCCAATAAGCTCTATGCTCCATTTCCACCGGAAGATGGCAAGACTTGCCATAGACCAACTTGTAAGGAGTGGTGCCAATAGGTGTCTTGAAGGCGGTTCTATATGCCCATAGTGCGTCATTGAGCTTCATAGCCCAATCCTTCCTTGTCCTAGACACCGTCTTCTCGAGGATGGCCTTTATCTCTCGGTTGGAGATCTCCACTTGGCCACTAGTTTGGGGGTGGTAAGGTGTTGCCACCTTATGAGTCACCCCATACTTAGCCAAAAGTGCTCCAAAATTCCTATTTGTGAAGTGCTTCCCTCCATCACTAATGATCACCCTTGGTGTTCCAAATCTAGGGAAGATCACTCGGTTGAAGAACCGCACCACCACCTTGGCATCATTTGTAGGAGAGGCGATGACCTCTACCCATCTTGACACATAGTCCACCGCCAATAGGATGTAGAGATTGCCACATGAAGAAGGGAATGGTCCCATGAAGTCTACACCCCACACATCAAAAATCTCAACTTCTTGGATGTTATTCAAGGGCATTTCATTCCTCCTTGAAATGTTGCCCGTCCTTTGGCAAGCATCACATGCCGCTACAAAACCTTGCACATCTCTAAACAAGTTAGGCCAATAAAAACCGGATTGCAATACCTTGGCACACGTTTTGTGTGAGCTAGCATGGCCTCCACACGGTAAGGAGTGACAATGCCGGATCACACTTTCCATTTCATCTTCCGGTATGCATCTCCTAAGCACCCCATCCGGGCCTCTCTTGAATAGAAGTGGCTCACTCCAATAGTAATGCCTCACATCATTGAAGAACTTCTTCCTTTGTGCATATGTTAATCCGGGAGGCACTTCCTCACACACCAAGTAATTCACAATGTCGGCATACCATGGCTCACTTCCTCTAGCCACGTGGAACAAGCATTCTTCCACCATTTGCAATTGTTCGTCCCGGAATGAATCATCTATCGGGATGTTGTCTTTCCCAAGCTCCAGGGGTGGGAGTCTACTAAGGTGATCCGCCACGGAGTTCTCGGATCCCTTCTTATCTCGTATCTCCAAATCAAACTCTTGAAGAAGAAGGATCCACCGGATCAACCTTGGTTTGGCATCCTTCTTTGTAAGTAGATAACGGATCGCCGCATGATCCGTATAAACTATGACCTTCGCTCCAACAAGGTATGAGCGGAACTTTTCAAATGCATACACCACCGCTAACAACTCCTTCTCGGTAGTAGCATAATTGAGTTGGGCATCATCTAGCGTCTTGCTAGCATAGTAAATAGCATGAGTGCGCCCTTCTTTCCTTTGCCCCAAAACAGCTCCAACGGCCACATCGCTTGCATCGCACATGATCTCAAATGGTAGATTCCAATCCGGAGGTTGCATGATAGGTGCGGAGATCAAGGCGTTCTTCAACCTACAAAAAGCTTCAAGACAATCCTTGGAAAAGATAAAATCAACATCTTTCATTAGTAGGTTAGTGAGAGGCTTAGAAATTTTAGAGAAGTCTTGAATGAACCTCCGGTAAAAACCGGCATGCCCTAAGAAACTCCTTACCCCCTTCACCGAGGTAGGTGGCGGCAACTTCTCTATCGTTTCGATCTTAGCCCTATCAACCTCAATGCCACGGTTAGACACCAAGTGTCCTAACACAATCCCTTCACTTACCATGAAGTGGCATTTTTCCCAATTTAAGACAAGATTTGTCTCCTCACATCTTTGCAACACTAATGACAAATTAGCCAAGCAATTATCGAAAGAAGAACCATAAACAGAGAAATCATCCATGAACACTTCCATGATATTTTCTATGTATTCCGAAAAGATAGCCATCATACACCTTTGGAAGGTGGCGGGTGCATGACACAACCCAAATGGCATTCTCCTATATGCAAAGGTACCCCATGGACATGTAAAAGTCGTTTTCTCTTGGTCATCGGGGTGGATAGGGATTTGGAAGAATCCACTATATCCATCTAAATAGCAAAAATGAGAATGTTGAGCTAACCTTTCTAGCATTTGGTCAATGAAGGGGAGAGGGAAGTGATCTTTCCTAGAGGCCATGTTTAACTTCCTATAATCTATACACATCCTCCATCCCGTGACCGTCCTAGTTGGTATTAGCTCATTGTTCTCATTAGTTACTACCGTCATCCCACCCTTCTTAGGCACTACATGAACGGGACTAACCCACTTACTATCCGAGATAGGGTAGATAATTCCCGCGTCTAGCAACTTAATGATTTCCTTTTTGACCACCTCTTTCATTATAGGATTCAATCTCCTTTGATGTTCTATAGAGGGTTTGTGGTTATCTTCCATCATTATCTTATGCATGCACAAAGATGGCTTAATGCCAACCAAATCATCAATAGTATAACCAATGGCTTTCCTATGCAATCTTTGTTCTTGCAGCAATTTAGCAATTTCATCATCACTCAAGCATGCATTAACAATCACAGGATATGTAGAATTATCACCAAGGAATGCATACTTTAAATGAGAGGGGGGTTTAAGTTCAAGTGAGGGAGGACCTTTATCGGTTGAAGATGATCCAAATAAGGTTGGATGAGATGAATCCAAGGCAAATGAAGACTCCCCATGGCTCCTAGCAGCTTGATCATCATCAAGAGCTGATTCAGGAAAAAACACGGTTGGAATCACGGGTTGCTCATCTTCCACGGCCGTGGTTCTTGGCAAGCTTGCTTCTCGGAGTTGTCCAGAGAGTTTGACGGCCGTGGAACCTGAATCTCGACCGTGGAACTTGCAGCTGTTCACCACCTCTTCGTGGCTCTCAAATCTAACTCTTGGCTCCTCTTCCAATGCCTCCAAGGCCTTGATCTCTTCATTGCATTCTCCCTCAATGTCTTCCTCCATCATACTCAAGGTAAGAACCTTCTCCAAGGGGTCCTTGATCAAGATCGAGCTTACAACTTCTCTAGATTCTTCTTGCTCGACTATGTTGAAGATATCTTCATCAAGGGTTGGCCCTTTCATCATTGTGGACAGCTTGAACTTGATGTTCTCCTCTCCAATGTTGAAGGAGAGAGTCCCGTTCTTGCAATCCACTAAACATCCGGAGGTGGCTAGGAAAGGTCTTCCTAGGATGATGGGAACCGGATAATCCGCCGGAATGTCCAACACTACAAAGTCGATGGGCACATAGAATCCTCCCAATTGCACCGGAATGTCTTCTAGAATCCCAACCGGATGAGTGATAGAACGGTCCGCCATATAGAGGGTCATCTTGACCGGCTTTGGCTCTCCTAGCCCGACCTTGTTGCTAAGTGCAAGCGGTATGATACTTACACTCGCCCCAAGATCGCAAAGGGCCTCGTACTTCACATCTCCCACTCCTATTGGGACGCAAAAAGAGCCCGGATCTCTTAGCTTGGGAGGCATTGCCTCCTTCATCGTTTGGATCAACTCCGAGGATCTCTTGGTCATCCTAATCTCCCCATACTCCTCCAACTTCCTTTTTTTGGAGAGTATTTCCTTCAAGAACTTTCCGTATGCCGGCATTCCTAAGATGGCATCCATGAACGGAATGTTAATATGTAACTTGGACATTAGTTCAAGGAACTTACCAAAGTGATTGTCCAAACGAGCTCTTGCTCTTGATTGTGGGAACGGTAGTGGTGGCTTGTATGGAGGCGGTGCCACATAGGTTGGCTCTACATCTTTGCTCTTCCCTCCATCTTCTTGCTTTCTTCCCTCTTCTACCACTACTTGATTTCCTTTAGCTTGGTCCTTGGGCAAAGGATCCTTCATACTCAACCCACTCCTCGTTGTGATAGCCAACACTTGGCCTGTTGGGTTGTCTTCGGTTCTTCCGGGAAGCTTTCCCGGATCTCTATGTGCTTCACCCGCCTTTTGAAAGACTTGTGCTTCCAAGACCTTTTGAGCCTTAGAAATTGAAGTGACGGTGCTCTCAAGTCCACTCAATCTTCCTAGCAATTGCTCAAACATGACTTCGGTCCTATCCTTTGAAGGTTGAGAAAAACCGGGTGGAGGTTCTTGTGAAGCTCTTTGTGGTGGAGTTGTGCTTGTGGAGGTGGGAGGGTTCAAGGCTCCATCCGGGTTAGAGTAAGAAAATCCGGGATGGTTGTGGTTTGGCCGGTAATTGTTGAATTGCCGGTTGTTGTTGAAATTTCTTGGGCCTTGTTAATTGTTGAAGTTGCCCCTTCCCATATAGTTCACATCTTCCTCCTTGGAAGACAAGTTTGCTTGTGGAAGCACTTGAGGGGTTGCTTGGCACTTCAAGGTTGTAGTACACAACTCTCTCAAGGACTTCAACTCGTTGTTGATGGCGTCAAGCTTGAAATTGCTCATGGTGACTTCGCTCACCTCATATGCTCCCGCCTTTCTTCCTTCACTCTTCCTATGAGAGTACTTCTCAATCACTAGAGCTTGCTTCTCCACAAACTCCCAAGCATCATCTACATGCTTCTCCATAAATGTCCCACCGGAAAGAGATTGGAGCTTGAATTGACTATCTTCATCAAGTCCTTTGAAGTAGATTTCCAATAGCTCAATTTTTGGTATGCCATGGTGTGGACAATCTAGGAGAAGGTCTTTGAATCTCTCCCAAGACTTGAACAAACTTTCTCTATCTCTCATCACGAAGGCATTGATCTTCCCTCTTAATTCGGTGGTCTTGGAAGGTGGGAAGAACTTGGTCAAGAACTCGGTTGTCATCTCCTCCCAAGTACCAACTCGCCCTTGTGGAATAGATTGATACCAAGCCAAGGCTTTATCCTTAAGAGAGAAGGAAAAAGCCCTAAGCTTATGGTTGTTGCTCTCCAATCTTGGTGGTCTAAGAGTCTCCATCAAGATCTCATAATTCATCAAGTGTTGATGAGGAGATTCTCCTTCCATCCCTCCAAATTGATTGTGCCGGATCATTTGTAGAACTTGAGGGCGGAGCTCATAGTTGTGGGTCACGGGATCTTCTAGATTCACACCCGGTCGGTGTGCTCTTTGTGCCGGATCCATACGTCTCCCTAGGGTTTGTGGCTCCTCAATAGCAATAGGTACAACCCTAACATTAGCCGCCGGCTGCGGTTGTGGTGGATGTGGTGGAGGTTGTCGGCGATTAAGCTCTCCTTGAACAAGGGCTTGCCTAATCTCTTCAATCTCCCTCCTAGTTTCCTCTTGCCTCTCATTGGCAAGTCTCCTTTCTTCCTCCAAGAGTTCATCTCTTAGCCTTATTTGCTCTAAGGCTTCATCCAACTCAGCTTGAAGATTTCTACCGGCCATCTCTTTCTCTTTTCGGATGTTCTTAGATCTAGATCGAAGGGTCTTCTCCGGTTCGGGATCGAATGGAGCTAAATCCTTGCCACGAGATCTTCGCATACACCTAAAGAGAAATAGATGTCCTGAAAAGCAAAGACACAAACCAAAGAGAGATCAAAAGAAACAAGAAAGATCTACACTAGAATCAATCACAAAATAGACTCAATCTAGACCTAGTCCCCGGCAACGGCGCCAAAAACTTGTTACGCTAAAAAGTGTGTGCACGCAATAAGCCTTAAATTTATACTCGTTATAATTATCCTAACTTCTAGCGCACCCGCAGTGTACGGGACGTTTATAGTATGGATAGTATTCCGAGGTCGAACACAAACACTAAGGTGAAATTGATTCAAGTTGTGATTGAGTTTAGCAAAGATCTAAGTCTAAAGAAGAGAAAGAAATAAAGGAAAGAAAATCTCAATTGTTTTTGTCGGTTTTAGGTGATCAAATCAAAGATCACAATTCGTGCAAAGCAAACAATCAAACTAAACCAAAAATCAGCACAAATAAACAAATAAAACAAGATATTGATCAAGGGGAAGGAAAAACGGATTCTAGGGGTCGGAAGTTCCGGTTATGGCATAGAACTCAAGTTATCTATTCATTCTTTGGATTGATTATGATATGTTGGGATTAAGTGTTTCTAAATTAGGATCAATTACCGGGTAGGTCTCATGGTCCAACTAGTCCACACCTAAGGTCTCATTACCGGTTAGGTCTCTAAGAACCTAAGGTTAGGAATTCTACACAAACCGGAATCGTTAATTAGGGATCTAACCTATCCTTACCGGGTAAGTCTTGGAATGGGAAGTCCTAATCAACATTCCTAGCACATCTAATCCAATGGCGGCTTGTTAGGCTCACCACTACCTAAGGTTTTGCTATTTTAGATTCTAAGGGCAAGGATCACCGGGTAAGTCTCTCCTAACACTTAGTCACTACACTAGGACACCCTAGGGTAGGTTAAACTCAACAAAAACTTAGGGTTTCAACATTTTATAGATCTAAGGTAAGATCCTTCGAACCAGGGAAAATTACGGTTTGTTCTATAGAAACCACGACCGTGGTTCTTCAAGAACTACCCGTGATTTCTAACAGAAACTACGTTCATAAGCAAAAATCATCCAAAGGTAAATCTAAGTCCGTCCTATCATAGTTCTAGCCATAACCATCCTTTCCTTACCCTAGAATCACATCAATTTAGCCTACAACATTCATAATGGAAATCAAAGCAAGAAAACATAAAATCATAACCTCCATTGCAAGATAATGAAAGAAAAGAGATGAACAATGAACTTCAAGAACAAACAAATCCGAAAATGGAATTAGAACAACTTACAACCCTTCCAAAAGAAGGTTTCAAGAGTTTACAAGCTCTAGAAATAGAATCCGAAATACAAGAAAGCTATGGTGTGTTCTTCTCTCCTCTTCAATGGAACCTTTCTTCTTCTCTTTGGCACTTTCCTTCCTAGAAAAATCCTTCTTCTTTGAGAATATATTTGTTAGAGAAATGGATAATGGATGAGCTGCTCCCAAACTACCCCAGCTAGGACCACTTTTATAACAAATTGTGCATGAGCTGGCCATGAGAGTCGTGGCACAGCTGTCACGAGAATCTGGAAAAATCCACGGTCATTTCCACGGCCGTGGTTCTTCAGGGAACCGTGATTCTATGCAGAAACTTCGCCTTGGATCATTAAGCTGAGATTTGGTGGATGGCTTGTGTTGGCAAGGTTCCATGAGTCCTTCTCAGCCCTTGGCTTGTGTCCTAATGGGTCCGAGGGTGTGTCATTTAAACGAACGACCTTCAAACGCACCGTTTAAGCTCCTAAACTTCCCGATATACCTACAAAACGCGCACAAGTCCGTGTAGACGTCTATCTCGACAAAATACGTGAATTGGGTGCAAAACGTCTTGAACTAATGCTAGATCATGCATGAATGAGCGGGAATTCTATCTAAATGTACACCTAAAACTATGCTATAAATCGTGTTATCACATAAGTTAGTCATTTAAGCATATGGGTATATATCCATTTAATTAGCTAATGATGGATGCAAAGTTCTTATAATCGAGCCATAATAGACTCCTCATCCTCTTGAATGTTAGCTTTTACCATCGCAATTTGCATGATGGTATATGCTTCCTCTACAATAATGGAACCTGGTTTGAGGTTCTCCAGGTGTTGCCTCACTTCTCTAGCATAGTGTTAAGGAACTGTTACGCTAGAAAGTGTGCACGCAATAAGCCTTAAATTTATACTTGTTATAATTATCCTAATTCTTAGCGCACCCGCAGTGTACGGGACGTATGTAGAAAGATAAGTACTCCAAGGTCGAACACAAAGACTAAGGTGAAATCGAACTAAGTTGTGATTGAATTTAGCAAGGTCTAGTCTAAAGAAAAGAAGGGAACAAAGAAAAGGGGAAAATCGCAGTTGTTTTTGTCGGTTTTAAGTGATCAAATCAAAGATTCACAACTCATGCAAACAACCAAATCAAACTAAATCGGAAAATCGGCACAAATAAACAAATCGAATAAGATGTTGATCAAGAGAAAAGGAAGACGGATTCTAGGGGTTGGAAATTCCGGTTATGGCATAAAACTCAAGTTATCTATTCATTCTTTGGATTGATTATGATATGTTGGGATTAAGTGTTCCTAAAATGGGATCAATTACCGGGTAAGTCTCATGATCCAACTAATCCACACCTAAGGTCTCATTACCGGTTAAGTCTCTAAGAACCTAAGGATAGGAATTTAACACAAACCGGATTGTTTAATTAGGGATCTAACCTATCCTCACCGGGTAAGTCTCGGAAAGGGAAGTCCTAATCAACTATCCTAGCAAAATTGATCCAATGGCGGCTTATTAGGCTCACCATTACCTAAGGTTTTGCTATTCTAGATTCTAAGGGCAAGGATTACCGGGTAAGTCTCTCCTAACACTTAGTCGCTACACTAGGACACCCTAGGGTAGGTTGAACTCAGCAAAAACTTAGGGTTTCAACAACTTTATGAACCTAAGGTAAGATCCTTCGAACCAGGAAGAACCACGGTTCGTTCTACAGAAACTACGGCCGTGGTTCTTCAAGAACTACCCGTGATTTCTAACAGTAGCTACGTTCATAAACAAAAATCATCCAAAGGTAAATCTAAGTCCGTCCTATCATAGATCTAGCCATAACCATCCTTTCCTTACCCTAGAATCACATCAATCTAGCCTACAACATTCATATTGGAAATCAAAACAAACAAGCATAGATTCATAGTCTCCATAGCAAGAAAAATGAGAGAAAGAAGATGAAGAAATAAACTCCAAACACAATCCAAATCTGAAGATGAAATTAGGACGACTTACAACCCTTCCAAAGGAAGGTTCAAGAGTTCAAAAACTTCTAGAAATAAATCCGAAATACAAGAGATAAGTGTGTCTTCTCCTCTCCTCTTCAATGGCAATGACTCCTTCTTCTTCTTCTTGCACTTTCCTTCCTAGGAAAAATCCTTCTTCTTCTTGGAATATATTTTGTCAAAGAAAAATGGAGAATATGTGAGCTGCTCTCAAAACTACCCAAATCCCAGCTGCCTCTAACAACTATCAAGGACCACTTTTATAACCAATTCTTCATGAGCTGGCCGTGAGAGTCGTGGCACAGCTGTCACGAGAATCTGGCAAAAACCACGGTCATTTCCACGGCCGTGGTCCTTCAGATGACCGTGATTCTGTGCAGAAACTTTGTTTTGGATCATTAGGCTGTGGTTCGGTGCATGGCTTGTGTTGGCAAGGTTCCTTGAGTCCTTTTCAGCTCTTGCCTTGCGCTTTAATGATTTGGAAACGTGTCCTCTAAATGGGCGACCCTCAGACGCGTCGTTTTAGCTCGAAACTTCCCGAAACACCTACAAAACGCACACAAGTCCGTGTAGACGTCTATCTCGACAAAATACATGTTTTGAGTGCAAAACGTATTGGACTAGTGCTAGATAATGCATGATTGAGCGAGAATCTTATCTAAATGTCTACCTAAAACTAGCTCATAAATCGTGTTATCAAAATACCCCATACTTAAGGTTTGCTCGTCCCCGAGCAAATTCCCAACTATAGACTAAGAGATGACATGATTTATGTGTGCAGAAAAATGGCAAAATCTTTTTGGTTTTGTGCTTCTACTATTGGATCCCCTTCATAGTCATGATCAATGGCAATTGAATAAGCAATTACGTATCAAACAATAAGGGCATGGAAAGACAATTATACTTAACTCAAAAGCATGCATGAGTTGGGAGGACGGAGATGTCAAGAAGATCAAGAGTCTATCCAATCTAGACTACTAAGTCTTACAAACATGCAAGTAGGTCATAAGGGCTTGTGACATAAAAGGCCAAGAAACGTTGTAATTGGGAAGGGGATTTTCTAGGTATGTGATGCTAATCCGGGAATGGAACTAACTTCACTCCTTGTCCTCGATTAACTTCCCCAAGTGTGTATTTCTTTTCTATCTTGCATTCTTTTCTTTTTCTTTGACTTATTTTTGAGACAATGGCATTGGTGTACAATAGCCGAAACCTCGGTGATTAGCCATCCTCGGGCTTTTTCTCTTTTTCGAGGTGCATCCACACCGGGCACACATACCAAAGCTCGTTAGGGCTATTGGCTCATTTGACTTTGGCAAGGCACCAACACCCGATTATGTGAAGTGTACCGAGTTACTTGTCATTTAAGCCAACGCCCCCAAACCTATTTTGGCTACACTTCCTCAATAATTTCAGCATTCCATTCACGACATTCTTTTCATTACATCTTCACCCCGCACTTGCTTTTTACACATTCAAACACACTAGCATGCTCCTATTCCCGGATGGGTTTAAAAGGAGGTCAAATTTTATATCAATTGAGGTGCTCAAGCAATCATGATCAAGATGAGAAGTAGAGAAAGATGAAATGCCTTATTCATTCCTAGATGGTATGCAAGAACTATCATGTAATTTCGACTTTCAATACTCAATCCATTCTAGGCAATCATCATGCTCTCAAGTCATTCATGGAATTCAAGAGAAGTAGTTCAAGTCCACATATGCATTTATCAATTTAACACATAAGGCCATTCATAGCCAATCACAAGACAAGTTTCATCATTAGGATCATATCCAAGCCTAGAAAGCACAAAATTTTTTAAATTTTCTGATTTTTATGGAATTTTCGATTTAAGTATGTACAATGCAAGAGATGTGCAAATATTAACCTATCCTAGATGCTCTTCATGCAAAGGATCATGCAAACCCCACCCCATACTTAGAAACACATTGTCCCCAATGTGGTATTCAAGTAAAGAGAGTGAAAGAAGGTTCTCACAATGTAAAATGGTTTGCTTCGGTATTTGGGAATTCTCAATAGGATTGATGTTGGATGATCCTTTCAACCATGGTAGGGAGCTCTAAGCATCCTCCAAGCTTTGAAACCCGCGCTAGGCACCGCTAGCCGTCCAAGTTCCGCGTCCGCTCCACCCATGATTGGTGAGGGTTTCATCATCATCATTTCCAAGAAAGGCTTCCAATGCCACTAATGTTCTAGCGCACATAGACAAAACACACAAAGCACATAAAAACAGAAAAATCTAAGCTAAAATGAAGGAAAAATGTTACCGATGGGTTGCCTCCCACCAAGCGCTTCTTTAAGGTCATTAGCTTGACCAAACTCGGGAGCGTCTATGCAAGGTGAAGTGGGGCAATCATGTCAACCGGGGCTCCCGGAATATACTTCTTCAAGCGATGCCCGTTCACCTTGAAATTTCCACAATGCTCCCCTCCTATTTCAATTGCTCCATGGGGAAAGATCTTCTTCACCACATATGGCCCGGTCCATCTTGATTTGAGCTTTCCGGGAAAGAGTCTTAGCCTCGAGTTGAAGAGAAGGACAAGATCTCCTTCACTCAACTCCTTTGGAATGATCCTCTTGTCATGCCACCTTTTGGTTCTCTCCTTGTAAATCCGGGCATTCTCATAAGCTTCCAACCGGAGCTCCTCAAGTGCATTGATATCAAGTAATCTCTTTTCTCCCGCCTCCTTGAGGTCAAAATTTAGCCACTTAATGGCCCAATAAGCTCTATGCTCCATTTCCACCGGAAGATGGCAAGACTTGCCATAGACCAACTTGTAGGGAGTGGTGCCAATAGGTGTCTTGAAGGCGGTTCTATATGCCCATAGTGCGTCATTGAGCTTCATGGCCCAGTCCTTCCTTGTTCTAGACACCGTCTTCTCGAGGATGGCCTTGATCTCTCGGTTGGAGATCTCCACTTGACCACTAGTTTGGGGGTGGTAAGGTGTTGCTACCTTATGAGTCACCCCATACTTGGCCAAAAGTGCTCCAAAATTCCTATTTGTGAAGTGATTCCCTCCATCACTAATGATCACCCTTGGTGTTCCAAACCTAGGGAAGATCACTCGGTTGAAGAACCGCACCACCACCTTGGCGTCATTTGTAGGAGAGGCGATTGCCTCTACCCATCTTGATACATAGTCCATCGCCAATAGGATGAAGAGATTGCCACATGAAGAAGGAAATGGTCCCATGAAGTCTACACCCCACACATCAAAAATCTCAACTTCTTGGATGTTATTCAAGGGCATTTCATTCCTCCTTGAAATGTTTCCCGTTCTTTGGCAAGCATCACATGCCGCTACAAAACCTTGCACGTCTCTAAACAAGTTAGGCCAATAAAAACCGGATTGCAATACCTTGGCACAGGTTTTGTGTGAGCTAGCATGGCCTCCACATGGTAAGGAGTGACAATGCCGGATCACACTTTCCATTTCATCCTCCGGTATGCACCTTCTTAGCACCCCATCCGGGCCTCTCTTGAATAGAAGTGGCTCGCTCCAATAGTAATGTCTTACATCGTTGAAGAACTTCTTCCTTTGCGAATATGATAATCCGGGAGGCACTTCCTCACACACCAAGTAATTCACAATGTCGGCATACCATGGTTCACTTCCTCTAGCCACTTGGAAAAAGCATTCTTCCACCATTTGCAATTGTTCATCCCGGAATGAGTCATCTATCGGGATGTTGTCTTTCCCAAGCTTTAATGGTGGGAGTCTACTAAGGTGATCCGCCACCGAGTTCTCGGATCCCTTCTTATCTCTTATCTCCAAATCAAACTCTTGAAGAAGAAGGATCCACCGAATCAACCTTGGCTTGGCATCCTTCTTCGTAAGTAGATAACGGATCGCCGCATGATCCGTATAAACTATGACCTTCGCCCCAACAAGGTATGAGAGGAACTTCTCAAATGCATACACTACCGCCAACAACTCCTTCTCGGTAGTAGCATAATTGAGTTGGGCATCATCTAGCGTCTTGCTAGCATAGTAAATAGCATGAGTGCGCCCTTCTTTCCTTTGCCCCAAAACGGCCCCAACGGCCACATCACTTGCATCGCACATGATCTCAAATGGTAGACTCCAATCCGGAGGTTGCATGATAGGTGCGGAGATTATGGCGTTCTTCAACCTACAAAACGCTTCAAGACAATCCTTGGAAAAGACAAAATCAACATCCTTCATTAGTAGGTTAGTTAGAGGCTTAGAAATTTTAGAGAAATCTTGGATGAACCTCCGGTAAAAACCGGCATGCCCTAAGAAACTCCTTACCCCCTTCACCGAGGTAGGTGGTGGCAACTTCTCTATCGTTTCAATCTTAGCCCTATCAACCTCAATGCCACGGTTAGACACCAAGTGTCCTAACACAATCCCTTCACTTACCATGAAGTGGCCTTTCTCCCAATTTAAGACAAGATTTGTCTCCTCACATCTTTGCAATACTAATGACAAGTTAGCCAAGCAATTATCAAAAGAAGAACCGTAAACAGAGAAATCATCCATGAACACTTCCATGATATTTTCTATGTATTCCGAAAAGATAGCCATCATACACCTTTGAAAGGTGGCGGGTGCATTACACAACCCAAATGGCATTCTCCTATATGCAAAGGTACCCCATGGACATGTAAAAGTTGTTTTCTCTTGGTCATCGGGGTGGATAGGGATTTGGAAAAATCCGCTATACCCATCTAGATAGCAAAAGTGAGAGTGTTGAGCTAATCTTTCTAGCATTTGGTCAATGAAGGGGAGGGAAAAGTGATCTTTCCTAGAGGCCATGTTCAATTTCCTATAATCTATACACATTCTCCATCCCGTGACCGTCCTAGTTGGTATTAGTTCATTGTTCTCATTAGTTACTACCGTCATTCCACCCTTCTTAGGTACTACATGAACGGGGCTAACCCACTTACTATCCGAGATAGGGTAGATAATTCCCGCATCTAGCAACTTAATTATTTCCTTTTTGACCACCTCTTTCATTATAGGGTTCAATCTCCTTTGATGTTCAATAGAGGGTTTGTGGTTATCTTCCATCATTATCTTATGCATGCACAAAGATGGCTTAATGCCAACCAAATCATCAATGGTATAACCAATAGCTTTCCTATGCAATCTCAATTCATGTAGCAATTTAGCAAGTTCATCATCGCTCAAGCATGCATTAACAATCACCGGATATGTAGAATTATCACCAAGGAATGCATACTTTAAATGAGAGGGAAGGGGTTTGAGTTCAAGTGAGGGAGGACCTTTTTCGGTTGAAGACGATCCAAATAAGATTGGATGAGATGAATCCAAAGCAAATGAAGACTCCCCCTGGCTCCTAGAAGCTTGATCATCATTGAGAGCTGATTCAGGGGAAACCACGGTTGGAATCACGGTTGGCTCAACTTCCACGGCCGTGGTTCCTTCTAGGCTTGTTTCTCGGAGTTGTCCAGAGAGTTTGACGGCCGTGGTTCCTGAATCTCGACCGTGGAACTTGCAGCTGTTCACAATTTCTTCGTGGCTCTCAAATCCAACTCTTGGCTCCTCTTCCAATGCCTCCAAGTGCTTGATCTCTTCATTGCAATTCTCCTCTATGTCTTCCTCCATCATACTCAAGGTGAGAACCTTTTCCAAAGGATCCTTGATCAAAATCGAGCTCACCATTTCTCTAGATTCCTCTAGCTCGACTATGTTGAAAACATCTTCATCAAGGGTTGGCCCTTTCATCATTGTGGACAGCTTGAACTTGATGTTCTCCTCTCCAATGTTGAAGGAGAGAGTCCCGTTCTTGCAATCCACTAAACATCCGGATGTGGCTAGGAAAGGTCTTCCTAGGATGATGGGAACCGGGTAATCCGCCGGAATGTCCAACACCACAAAGTCGATAGGCACATAGAATCCTCCCAATTGCACCGGAATGTCCTCAAGAATCCCAACCGGGTGGGTGATGGATCGGTCCGCCATATAGAGGGTCATCTTGACCGGTTTTGGCTCTCCTAGCCCGACCTTGTTACTAAGTGCAAGCGGTATGATGCTTACACTCGCCCCAAGATCACAAAGGGCTTCGTACTTCACATCTCCTACTCCAATTGGAACACAAAAAGAGCCCGGATCCCTTAGCTTGGGAGGCATTGCCTCCTTCATCGTTTGGATTAACTCCGAGGATCTCTTGGTCATCCTAATCTCCCCATACTCCTCCAACTTCCTTTTGTTGGTGAGTATTTCCTTCAAAAACATTCCGTATGCCGGCATTCCTAAGATGGCATCCATGAACGGAATGTTAATATGTAACTTGGACATTAGTTCAAGGAACTTACCAAAGTGATTGTCCAAACGGGCTCTTGCTCTTGATTGCGGGAACGGTAGTGGTGGCTTGTATGGAGGCGGTGCCACATAAGTTGGCTCTACATCCTTGCTCTCCCCCCCATCTTCTTGCTTTCTTCCCTCTTCTACCACTACTTGCTTCCCTTTAGCTTGGTCCTTGGGCAAAGGATCCTTCATACTCAACCCACTCCTTGTTGTGATAGCCAAAACTTGGCCTCTTGGGTTGTCTTCGGTTCTTCCGGGAAGCTTCCCCGGATCTCTATGTGCCTCACCCGCTTTTTGAAAGACTTGTGCTTCCAAGACCTTTTGAGCCTTAGAAATTGAAGTAACGGTACTATCAAGTCCACTCAATCTTCCTAGCAATTGTTCAAACATGACTTCGGTTCTATCCTTTGAAGGTTGAGGAAAACCGGGTGGAGGTTCTTGTGAAGCTCTTTGTGGTGGAGTGGTGCTTGTGGAGGCGGGAGGGTTCAAGGCTCCATCCGGATTTGAGTAAGAAAATCCGGGATGGTTATGGTTCGGCCGGTAATTGTTGAATTGCCGGTTGTTGTTGAAGTTCCTTGGGCCTTGGTAATTGTTGAAGTTGCCCCTTCCCATGTAGTTGACATCCACCTCCTTGGAAGACAAGTTAGCTTGTGGAGGTGCTTGAGGAGTTGTTTGGCTCTTTAAGGTTGTAGTGCATAACTCTCTTAAGGATTTCAACTCGTTGTTGATGGCGTCAAGCTTGAAATTGCTCATGGTGACTTCACTCACCTCATATGCTCCCGCCTTTCTTCCTTCACTCTTCCTATGAGAGTACTTCTCAATCACTAGAGCTTGCTTCTCCACAAACTCCCAAGCATCATCTACATGTTTCTCCATAAATGTCCCACCGGAAAGCGATTGAAGCTTGAATTGGCTATCTTCATCAAGCCCCTTGAAGTAGATTTCTAGAAGCTCAATCTTTGGTATGCCATGGTGCGGACAATCTAGAAGGAGATCTTTGAATCTCTCCCAAGACTTGAACAAACTCTCTCTATCCCTCATCACGAAGGCATTGATCTTTCCCCTTAATTCGGTGGTCTTGGAAGGTGGGAAGAACTTGGTCAAGAACTCGGTTGTCATCTCCTCCCAAGTACCAACTCGCCCTTGTGGAATAGATTGATACCAAGCCAAGGCCTTGTCCTTAAGAGAGAAGGAAAAGGCCCTTAGCTTATGGTTGTTGCTCTCCAATCTTGCTGGTCTAAGAGTCTCCATCAAGATCTCATAATTCATCAAGTGTTGATGAGGAGACTCTCCTTCCATCCCTCCAAATTGATTGTGCCGGATCATTTGTAGAACTTGAGGGCGGAGCTCATAGTTGTGGGTTGCGGGATCTCCTAGATTCACACCCGGTCGGTGTGCTCTTTGTGCCGGATCCATGCGTCTCCCTAGGGTTTGTGGCTCCTCAATGGCAATGGGAACAACCCTAACATTAGCCGCCGGCTGCGGTTGTGGTGGAGGTGGTGGAGGTTGTCGGCGATTAAGCTCTCCTTGGACAAGGGCTTGCCTAATCTCTTCAATCTCCCTCCTAGTTTCTTCTTGCCTCTCATTGGCAAGTCTCCTTTCTTCCTCCAAGAGTTCATCTCTAAGCCTTATTTGCTCTAAGGCTTCATCCAATTCAGCTTGAAGATTTCTACCGGCCATCTCTCTCTCTTTTCGGATGTTCTTAGATCTAGATCGAAGGGTTTTCTCCGGTTCGGGATCGAATGGAGCTAGATCCTTGCCGCGAGATCTTCGCATACACCTAAAGAGAAATAGATGTCCTGAAAAGCAAAGACACAAACAAAAAAGAGATCAAAAGAAACAAGAAAGATCTACACTAGAATCAATCACAAAATAGACTCAATCTAGACCTAGTCCCCGGCAACGGCGCCAAAAACTTGTTACGCTAGAAAGTGTGCACGCAATAAGCCTTAAATTTATACTTGTTATAATTATCCTAATTCTTAGCGCACCCGCAGTGTACGGGACGTATGTAGAAAGATAAGTACTCCAAGGTCGAACACAAAGACTAAGGTGAAATCGAACTAAGTTGTGATTGAATTTAGCAAGGTCTAGTCTAAAGAAAAGAAGGGAACAAAGAAAAGGGGAAAATTGCAGTTGTTTTTGTCGGTTTTAAGTGATCAAATAAAAGATTCACAACTCATGCAAACAACCAAATCAAACTAAATCGGAAAATCGGCACAAATAAACAAATCGAATAAGATGTTGATCAAGAGAAAAGGAAGACGGATTCTAGGGGTTGGAAATTCCGGTTATGGCATAAAACTCAAGTTATCTATTCATTCTTTGGATTGATTATGATATGTTGGGATTAAGTGTTCCTAAAATGGGATCAATTACCGGGTAAGTCTCATGATCCAACTAATCCACACCTAAGGTCTCATTACCGGTTAAGTCTCTAAGAACCTAAGGATAGGAATTTAACACAAACCGGATTGTTTAATTAGGGATCTAACCTATCCTCACCGGGTAAGTCTCGGAAAGGGAAGTCCTAATCAACTATCCTAGCACAATTGATCCAATGGCGGCTTATTAGGCTCACCATTACCTAAGGTTTTGCTATTCTAGATTCTAAGGGCAAGGATTACCGGGTAAGTCTCTCCTAACACTTAGTCGCTACACTAGGACACCTTAGGGTAGGTTGAACTCAGCAAAAACTTAGGGTTTCAACAACTTTATGAACCTAAGGTAAGATCCTTCGAACCAGGAAGAACCACGGTTCGTTCTACAGAAACCACGGCCGTGGTTCTTCAAGAACTACCCGTGATTTCTAACAGTAGCTACGTTCATAAACAAAAATCATCCAAAGGTAAATCTAAGTCCGTCCTATCATAGATCTAGCCATAACCATCCTTTCCTTACCCTAGAATCACATCAATCTAGCCTACAACATTCATATTGGAAATCAAAACAAACAAGCATAGATTCATAGTCTCCATAGCAAGAAAAATGAGAGAAAGAAGATGAAGAAATAAACTCCAAACACAATCCAAATCTGAAGATGAAATTAGGACGACTTACAACCCTTCCAAAGGAAGGTTCAAGAGTTCAAAAACTTCTAGAAATAAATCCGAAATACAAGAGATA
The DNA here is from genome assembly GCA_033239045.1 of Fagopyrum esculentum. Lineage (NCBI taxonomy): Eukaryota > Viridiplantae > Streptophyta > Magnoliopsida > Caryophyllales > Polygonaceae > Fagopyrum > Fagopyrum esculentum. The sequence continues at coordinate 109,231,592 of BSUD01000003.1, forward strand.
AGTGTGTCTTCTCCTCTCCTCTTCAATGGCAATGACTCCTTCTTCTTCTTCTTGCACTTTCCTTCCTAGGAAAAATCCTTCTTCTTCTTGGAATATATTTTGTCAAAGAAAAATGGAGAATATGTGAGCTGCTCTCAAAACTACCCAAATCCCAGCTGCCTCTAACAACTATCAAGGACCACTTTTATAACCAATTCTTCATGAGCTGGCCATGAGAGTCGTGGCACAGCTGTCACGAGAATCTGGCAAAAACCACGGTCATTTCCACGGCCGTGGTCCTTCAAATGACCGTGATTTTGTGCAGAAACTTTGTTTTGGATCATTAGGCTGTGGTTCGGTGCATGACTTGTGTTGGCAAGGTTCCTTGAGTCCTTTTCAGCTCTTGCCTTGCGCTTTAATGAGTTGGAAACGTGTCCTCTAAATGGGCGACCCTCAGACGCGTCGTTTTAGCTTGAAACTTCCCGAAACACCTACAAAACGCACACAAGTCCGTGTAGACGTCTATCTCGACAAAATACATGTTTTGAGTGCAAAACGTATTGGACTAGTGCTAGATAATGCATGATTGAGCGAGAATCTTATCTAAATGTCTACCTAAAACTAGCTCATAAATCGTGTTATCAGGAACAAATCTAGCTAGCTTTTCATTAATGCCTTCGTTTGTGCCCAAGTGTTGATATCCGGATCTAGTGTTCTTCTCCGTTCTTTGACAAGATGATCCCACCAAACCAAGGCATATCCTTGGAAATCCAACGCATTAAGTTGGATCTTCCGTTTCTCACTAAAATTATAGTACGACCAAATTTGCTCAATTTTAGTCTTCCATTCCATGCAAATGTCCAGATCGCATTTGCTTTCGAAACTTGGAATCTTGACCTTAATTTTTCCAATTCCGCCATTATATTAGGGAGGTCTAAAATGATCATAGCCACGATCACTCCGTGAATTATGATGACGTCTTGGGTAATCTTACCACATGTAACACCTCAAATCCGCAGGACACGGGGCGCTACGGGTTAGGATCTCACAATGGATCTTGACCCTAGCCTGACAACAAGTTCACTAGATCTTACAACAAGACACGAATAAATATAAAATCAAATTCATAAAACGGTAGATCATATATCAAAATATATACAAACCACAACCGACTACTGAACGGAAACATCATAGATATGTATACATAAACATCCAAAAAACCCATACACGTCCTACTGTACGGAAGACCTTGGTTGATCACTCCACCGGATCACTATACAGTCTTCCTATCCTACAAAGAATCTACAACACGACATAAAACCGTTACCTAACAGTTCATGAATAAGAATAAAGGTAATAACACATATAATCACATAATCACATCATAGTATGCAATGCTCACAACATAACCGCTTATTATCTTCATTACATTATACCATTACTAATTCATTCGGGGTGATACAAGGAGTAGAACTACCTCGCCTCTGTCTCCTTTCACCACACAGGTTTCAAATCATTGCCAATCATCACCACCTGGCGGAATGGTCACACAGAACCCCCTAGCTGCCCCATTTTGATGTAGACAAGTGATCACCGCCCATTATCATACACTTGGGCAAATTAAATACATATATGGTCGTCCTAGTCCGTTTAGGTTGTCAATACAATATTCATATGTACACACACCACACTCAAACCCATAAATGCCAACTATGTAAGCCCGAAGGACTTACCTGTTACAAGGTAGTCCTAAACAACGGTGGTCACAGTTTCCCCTCCAAGAAACGATCAGTGTCTGTATAAACAAGGCACACAACATCAAGCACTATCAAGGCTAGGAGATTCCACCTCCTAGACCCCAAGATCATACCAGATCATAACCCATAAACTAAACCTCGATATCTCAACAAAACTCAAAGATACCTAAGGCATTCCTCTACATAAAACATCATCAAACTCTTCATAACAACACTAACATAACCTCATTCTCAAACTATAACCATAGGGAAAGGAAGGACACATACCACACTTGACATAATTTTCCGCCCCCGCGCCTCCATAGAGCCGCCCTTGTGCCTTAGTCACGTGCCGCCCCTGCGCCTCTGTTCAGCCTCCCCCGCGGTTCTTCTACAATAACTCCCGTCATTGGTGAGTTGCTTCCTTCCTTGCTTTATTTGCCCTTTCCTTATGTTCGATCATGCTAGGCTGGACCTAGATGATTAGTGTGAATGCCAGTTAGTGGCTTGTTGATTCCTTTGAGTGGTTACACCTTTGAGCTATGTTGTTGATAATGTTCCTTGCGAACCTTGAGACTAGAAATCCTTCTCCTATCATGTTGAGATCTTTAGAGATCATGGAGACTAGAAGTAGGTAAATTCTAGCAAGCTGTAGTAGATCTAGTAGAGATCATTGAGACTAGAAGCATGTAGGCTTCTAGCGTTTGTTCAGTTTTTGATTCCCGATGCCTTGTTTGAGCAAACATCTATCCTTTCCTTCGAAAGTTGAGCAGTAGCGGTTTTCAGAGTTTACCTTCGAGTGAGGTATGTCCCTTGGACTTAGATAGCTTCATTCCGTGTATTAGATTGAGTGTTTTAGCGTGTTTGCATTATTTAGTGTTATAACGGATAACAGGACTAGGATTCACCCTTATAACCTTAATTGGCCCAAGTGTATTATAACCGGGCGGTGACCGCTTGTCCAGTTCAGAATTGGGGAAACTGGGAGGTGCTTTTGCGACCCAGGCCTGCATGTAATGGATAATACTGATCTATTCCTGTTGGTAGATGGAAGCGGATGCGAGTTTCGAAAGAATTCTCGTGTGACAAAAGAAGTTAAATTAGTAATGATTGACTTAATGAAAGATAATAACCGGTTGAGTAAGAGCATGCTATGTGTTTATGTTACCTTATGTGTGTTTGTGCTATTACGTTCTTTCTGATATATAGAATGTTAGTTAACGGTTTATACCGTCGTTGTAGATGCTCCACTGGTTCAGGATGCTGCTGAGTGATCCAGATGGTGTGGTCAGCTGGGGTTCCCGTACATTATAGGACGGGGTCGGGTTTATGTTTACGTTTTTATTTCCCTTTATGTTTTGAACTCGGTTGCGAGTCTTTTATGCTTTCTTTTGTTCAAACCTTTTTTATATTGAGTTTTGGTTTTCATTCGTTTGTGCCTTGTTGTAAGATCCGTTGAGTTGTTGCTACTCTGAGGGTCGGGACCCATTGTGCGGTCCTAGCCCGTAGCGCTTCGAGTTCCCAGAACTTGGGGTGTTACAATATGGTATCAGATAGATAAATAAATAGAATACGTAAGGGGTTTAACGTTTTAAAAAGGGGCTTTTGTTTTAACTTGTCGGTCTGGGATAGATGTACGGGCGACCACCACTACCTCCCCTGTCGCTGATCCGCCTATCGCTAAGGCATTCATTGAAGGGGTTGCTGAGAGAATTGTTCTCGAAGTAGGGAACAGAACTATCGAGAAGTCGGGAGCACAGAGAGCACAAACGATCAAGTGACCATCGGAGTATTTGTATATCGCGACTACGTGTAGAGAGTTGAAGAAGCTATCAAGACCAGAGGACCTGCACTGTCAGTACCCGTGGGATCAGTTAAGGACGGCAAAGTTCAAGAAGGAGCCAATTCGGAAGTTGCGATTTGGCTAGACCACATGGAATCAGCTTTGGAGTCGATAAGAAGCATGCTCAGGAATCGACCGGATGCCTGGAGAGCCCTTAAGGCAGGAGGTCTTACAAAGAGACAAAAGACTAGACCAACCAATGATGGAGCTGGAGCATCAGGATTCGAGCATGATCAGACGACAGGACACTCTGGGATTCCACAAACGATACGGAATTCCGACAAAGGACGAAAGTGTCATAACTACGGAAGTGTTGAACACATCCGAGTAGATTGTGAGAAGCGTGCAGTGACTTGCTTTTCTTGTGGCATGTCCAAACATAGAGCTGCGTTCTGCCGTCAAAATAGAAGACGAAGAGGTGGTACGTCTGACACCAAAGGCGCCTCAGCTTCTATGATCTGAGGAGTGCAGTGGAGCCGACACCGCCCGCAACCACAAGTACCATTTGTATTAATGGTTTTACCGTCAAAGTTCTTTTCGATACCGATGATACGCATTCTTTTGTATTTGATGCTTGTGTAAATAGTTTGGCCTTAGTTACCATAGAAGGTAGACCCTTCTTTATAGGATTACCCGATAGGGGTAAGATTAGAGGTACACGAGAGGTTCACGATTGTCCTATTAGACTGGGAGGTCGCGATTGGCCAGCTAAGTTCTTCGTCATGTACTTAGTACATGAAGAAGTTATTATGTGTATGGATTGGGTGGATTGACATCGAGTAGTTATGGATATCGGCGAGAGGACAATGACGGTAACTACAGATAAAGGCCATGTTCAAATCTTCAAAGGATGGGAGCTTGGAAGACTAGTATAGTCATTAGTGTAGTGCGAGTTGAAAGACTTATCAGTCAAGGATGCGAGGCTTTCTGGTGCTATGCCATGAAGGATAGTAGTAGTCCAGCTTTGGAGGAAATCCTAGTAGCTTGCGAGTTTGCCGACGTCTTTGGAGAGCCATCAGGTTTACCTCCACAAAGGAGAGTAGACTTTGGCATTGAGCTAGAGCCCAGTACGAGACCGATCTCTAAGGCTCCTTATCGTATAGCGCCTATCGAGATGCTTGAGCTTAAGAAGCAGCACAAGGAGTTAGCAAAGAAGGGCTTCATCCTCCCTAGTGTATCTCCTTGGGACGCACCAATACTCTTCGTCAAGAAGAAGGAAGGGTCAATGAGGTTATGTATCGATTACCGAGAGCTGAGCAAGGTGACGATCAAGAATAAGTACCCATTGCCCCATATCGACGATCTTTTGGATCAGCTGCATGGAGCTTCAATGTTTTCGAGGATCGATCGGAGATCAAGATACCACCAGCTGAGGGAAGGGAGCAAAACATAGCCAAGACGGCATTTTGGACTAGGTATGGCCACTACGAGTTTGTAGTGATGCCATTCGGGATTACGAACGCGCCCCAGTGTTCATGGAATTGAGGAACAACTTCTTCATCGATTTTTTCTAGACTAGTTTGTAGTTGTCTTCATAGATGGCATTCTAGTTTAGTGGTGGGTCGCAAACCTAAACCTAAACCGTCAAAATCCAAACCGGCGGTTTAGGTTTAACCTAAACCGCCGGTTTGGTCGGCGGTTTAGCCGGTTTATAAAAAAAAAAAAAATTGAAAAACTGGACCAAACCGGACCAAACCGGCGGTTAACCGCCGGTTTAGGGGACCAAACCGACGGTTTGATCTCCAAACCGCCGGTTTGGTCCATTTTTTTTTTTAAAAAAAAAACAAACCGCCGGTTTAGGTTTGGTCTAGAGCCAAACCTAAACCTAAACCGTGAACCGCCGGTTCAACCAAACCGGCAAATCTAAACCGCCGGTTTGGTCAAACCGGCGGCTTACGCCGGTTCACAAACCGCTGGTTTGGCAGTTTGGTTTGAACCGGCCCCATCTATATTCTAGTTTACTCTCGCAACAGAGAGGAGCATGCAGGACGCTTAAGGATCGTACTCCAAGTCCTGTAGGATAAAGATCTTTACGCCAAGCTCTCTAAGTGTGATTTTTGGATGTCCGAGGTAGCATCCTGGGTCACATCGTTTTAGTTGATGGGTTTGTTACGCTAGGAACGTGACACGCAAAAGCTTTAAATTTATACTGGATATATTTTTCCTAACTCCTAGCGAACCCGCAGTGTATGGGACGTTTTGTAGTAAGGATAGTATTCCGTGGTCGAACATAAAGACTAAGGTGAAATCGAGTCAAATAGTGACTAAGGATAGTGTTGATCTAGGCTAAGAAAATAGAAAAAAATAAAGAAATGAAAATCTCAATGTTTTTGGATTGGTTTTGTGGTGATCAATCAAAGATCACAAATCATATAAGGTGGCAAAACAAACTAAGAAATCAAGCTAAAATACAAATAAACAAGGCAAAGACGAAATATGTGATCAAAGAGAGAAAAGCGGATTCTAGGGGTTGGAAATTCCGGTTACGGCATTGGACTCAAGCTTCTAATCATTCTTTGGATTAAATATGGTATGTTGGTAAAGAATGTTTCTCAAGTGGTGTCAATTACCGGGTAGGTCTCATGATCCACTAATCCCGCACCTAAGGTCCTATCACCGGGAAAGTCTCTAGGAGCCTAATGTAGGGATATCTATCCAAACCGGATGGTTATCTAGGGATCTAACCTCTCCTTACCGGGTTAGTATCTGGAAGGCAAGTCTTAAATACCTATCCTAGCACACTCAGTCCAATAGCGGCTTGTGAGGCTCACTACTACCTAGAGTTCGTCATCTTCGGTATCTAAGAGCAAGAATCACCGGGTAGGTCTCTTCTAACACTTAGTTGCTAACACTAGGTCACCCTAGGATAGATTTAGCTCAACAAACACTAGGATTTCAACAATCTAACATCCTAGCAGTTAGATACATCAAAACAAGCAAGTCAGTCAAAATCACAGGTAGTTCATCAAGAACCACGGCCGTGGAATGTACTAGAACAGGCCGTGATTTACAACAAAGGCTAGGTTCGAGCAAACAATTCATCCAAAGGTACATTTAAGTCAATTTTATCATATTCCAAGCCATAACCATCTTTCCCTTACCCTAGAATCGCATCTATTTGGCCAACAACATGCATCTCAACAATCAAACTCAACAAGCATACATTCATGACTTCCATAACAAGGAAATGAAAAGAAAGAAAGATGAAACAAGTAGAACAAAGAAATCCAAGCTAAATATGAGTTCAAGAAAGACTTACAACCCTTCAAAAGAAGGTTCAATCGTTTCTTACAAATCCTTGCAAAATTGTCTTCACAAAGCTCACTCAAAACTATGAAAAACTAAGAATGGTGTGTTCTTCTCTTCTTCTCCAATGGAAACCTTTCTTCTCCTCCAAGAGTAGCTCCAATCCAATCTTCCAATGAGAGAATATGTGTTGTTGAGAGTGTGGGAGAGAATGGGAGTGATGGGGTCTCCCCTCAACAGCCTGCAGGACCACCTTTTATACACCATCAAGGGCAAGGGTCGGTTATGGAGATTGTAGGACAGCTATCGCAGCTGTGCAGGGAGAACCACGACCATTTTCCACGCCCGTGGAAGTCCCAGTGGCCGTGGTTTTAGTGATTCATAGTTTTATGGATCATCAAGCCGTAATTTGGGGCAAGGCATGCACCAACAAGGTCACACGCGTCTTCCTTAGCTCCTAGCTTGCTTCCCAATGAGTCCGAAGGTGTGTCATCTCGAGGAACGATCCTCAAATGTATCAATTAAGCTCCTAAAGCTCCCAAAATACTTACAAAGCATGAAAAAGTCCGTGTAGACGTCTATCTCGACAAAATACATGAATTGAGTGCAAATGTCATGAACTAGTGCTAAACCATGCATGAATGAGCGGAAAAACTATCTAAATGAGTGCCTAAACCTATGTCATAAATCGTGTTATCAGGGTTCGAAGTAGATCCGGCAAAGATCGAGTCAGTAGCATCTTGACCGCCTCCTAAGAACGTCAAGGAGGTACGCAACTTCTTAGATTGGCGGGTTAATACCGGCATTTTGTTGAGGGATTTTCAGTTATTGCCCGACCGTTCACTTCCTTACTGCGGAAGTCTACGAGGTTTGTATGGTCCAAACCGTGCTTGTAGAGCTTCGAGGAGCTGAAGAAGAGGTTGACCTCTGCTCCTATCTTAGCTCAGCCAGAGGGCATTGAGGATTTTGTGGTCTACAGCGATGCATCCAATCTGGGCTTGGGATGTGTTATGATGCCGAGGGGTATTGTGATTGCTTACGCGTCTAAGCAGTTGAAGACGTACACGGAGAATTACCCTACCCATGATCTTAAGTTGTTGCTGTTGTTCACGCTTTGAAGATTTGGAGGCATTATTTGTACGATCCTTAGTCTGGAGGAGTTGAGAGTGAGTGGTGAGGGTACAATATGGCCCAAACCGCCCCTGCATGTGCCAAAGGCCGCTCCTGCGGTTTGCCTGGGCCGCACCAGCGCCTCCTTGAGCCGCCCCTGCAGTTTAGGGTGGGTTGCAATCGACTTTGTTGACTCTTGACCCGTGCTTTTTGGTTGGCTTCTTATATAAGCCTCCCTTGCTTACAGATGAGGTTTTTCTTCATCTTCATACAATTCAATCTTCTCACTCACGTCCATCTTCTTCTCCTTCCTTCTTTGGATCTCCATCCTGTTCTTCTTTAATCTTGTGAGAGTTTTGGTGTGGCTTTGATTGTAGATAATGTTAGTTGATGTTGATATGCCTTTGATGAGCCAACCTTGAGGTTGTGGTGGGGTTCTTTCCCTGATTAGGTTACAGCTTGATAAGATCTTCTTTTCTTTCTTCCTATCTTTTATTCTTCTCTTCTAGCTTAGGTTCCACAAGATTGATCTTGTGGCAGCCTTCATAGGCTTCATTTGATGTATGTATGTATATGTATGTGCTTGGCTGCTAGCAAAAGAAGGTGTGAAGAGGTTCGAGTGAAGAAGTGAAGAGGAGCTGAAAGTGTGCATTCTGCACACCAGCCACCCCTGCGCCACCCTGGAACCGCCCCAGCGCCGGCCAGTCGCCGCCCTTGCGCCACCTTACAACAGCCCCTGCGCCCACCTGCACCAGCTTTGTCTTGCTCTTGGTTCTACAGGTGTGTCTTGCTTCTGGGCTTGCCTATGGATGGCATTGTCCCTTCCTTTCCTAGTAGGAGTGTGTAGTATCATGCTAGGTGTAGTTGAGAGTGTGTTGGTGATGTTATGATCATGTTATGCCTTGTATGGCTTTGAGGATTAATAGGTTATGAGGTTTAGGTTGAGGACGATCCTATGGATCCTTTGGGTCTAGGTGTGACCCTTTTGATTGATAGGAGATTGATATATCTCTATGCCTTGTTATTAGGCAGTGTCCCTCTCAAGATTGGAGGTTGATCGTGGTTGTGTTTGTACAAGGTTGAGGTAAGTCCGTAGGACTTACTTAGCTACCATCCTTATATTGGGTGTTTGCATGAGTGATTTGTGTTATGTGCTTGATAGCATGCGATAGTTGATTATTACCAATCTATGTTTTAGTGACCGCCCATTATAGTGGCCGTGATAACCTTTCACTTTTATCCTGCCATGGAGTCTGGGATATTCTCTGTAGTCAGGCCAGACCTGGTTTACGGGGAGGGCGCAATCCACTCCCAGAGGGTACACGGGTTGTGTGACCGATACCACTCCAGCTGGATATAGCAATAAGAGGCGGAGATGCTACGTTCCTCGTGTTGAGGAGGCTGCTTCTAATGTAGGCCGAGGTAGAGGTATACCACCTCTTCCTTCGTGTGTGATAGGACAGGGACCAGTTCCCGCTGCTGATCCACTTGTGGTGGAGGAGGTTCATGAGGAGATTATTGAGAGTGTCGTCCCATAGACGAAGAGTGGTGGATCTAGGAGACAATATTCACACCGAGTCCAGTCAGATGACTCAGATCGTGTGTCTATAAGGGCGCCAGAGTTTCGTGATTATATCCGACGTGTTGAGGAGGCTGCTAGAGCGGGAAGACGGGCCCCAAATCTTCCTGGGCATGAGGGGTCTTTTGAGATGTCCCAATAAGCCACTCAGGTGCCAGCCGGCACGAGCTGCTAAGACTGTTCAAGCTCTAGAGGAGTATAGAGGGCCTCGACTAGACACCTGGTTGAAGGCATTCCATCATCTAGGTGTACCACCTTTCTCTGGAAAGATGGGGATGGAGACAAAGGTCTGAATTGGACATATAGATTCCGCTTTAGAGTCCATCAGATGTCTAGAAGATAGACAAATAGAGTTAGTTCAGACTCTATTCTATGACATTGCTCATCAGTGGTGGAGGACCGTACGAGACAGAGCATCTAGCTACGATCAGATGAGGAGTATGATTAGAGAGTAGCTCTGCCCTGCCGCACTGAGGAGGGAGAAGCTGCAGGACTTCGTGGAGTCAGGCTTTGAGGATGTTCCGTTTGTAGATGCCATCAACCGCTTCCAGACAGAGTTAGCATTGCTGAGTCCAGCTGCACCTTCTGAGGACCAGCATGTGTACCTGTTCTCCCGCCAGATGAGGGAGAGTACACACTCATATATGGCAGGATTTCAATGCGAGTCCTTGGCAGATTACCAAGACCGGGCTTCTACTTATGACCGGGCTTCTAGTTCTGGACGGAGCCAGAGACGTCAGAGTTACCCCTCATCTGCATTGATTGCAAAGAAGGGACGACAATGCTTCAACTGTGGTGATCCTGGACATATGCGACTAGAGTGTACGAGACCGCTAGTGACATGTTTCACTTGTGGCGGGGTGGGTCATAGAGCTTCCTTTTGTGGGCGGGGTCAAGTTGCATCACAATAGGGGCAACAAAGAGTCCCAGATCGTCTTTCTACTCATGGATCTGCTCCCAAGTCGAGTAGAGGTAGAGGTTGTGGTGGGAGTACCACTGACATTAGAGGAGCTCAGGGTAGAGTCTTCGAGCTGAGGAGTGTAGAGGAGTCGCATGCACCGGCTGCTATAGGTATCATTCTACTTCATGGTTTACCTGTTAGAGTTTTATTTGATACGGATGCTACGCATTCCTTTATAATTGATGTATGTGTTGAGCGTTTGGGTTTAGCTACTATAGAGGGGATACCCTTTACTATAGCATGCGATAGTAGTAGGGTTTGAGGTACCCGCGAGATACGTAATTGTCCCCTTCGTTTAGGGACTCGTGTGTTGCTTGTAGACTTCTTAGTCATGCCATTGATGCATGAAGAGGTCATTTTAAGTATAGATTGGATGCATAGACACCGTGCAATATTAGACGTAGGTAGGAGGACGGTGACAGTCTCTACCGAGGTAGGTCAGATAGAGCTCTTCCAAGGTAGGGACCTTGGAAAGACGGGTTTTGTCATCAGTGTCGTACCAGCAGCGAGGCTGATAGCACAGGGATGTGACGCCTTCTGATGTTATGCCATGAAGGACGGAGAGAGTCCAACATTGGAGGACATTCCAGTGGTTTGTGAGTTTGCAGACTTATTTGATGAGCTGCTAGCTTGCCGCCTCAGAGGAGTGTGGACTTCAGCATCGAGTTGGACTTTGCACGAGACCGATCTCGAAGACCCCATATCGTATGGCGCTTGTCGAGATGTTGGAGCTGAAGAAGCAACTCGAGGAGTTGGTTGAGAAGGGTTTCATCCGCCCTAGCGTATCCCCATGGGGAGCACCTGCCCTCTTCGTGCGGAAGAAGGACGGATCGATGAGATTATGCATCGATTATAGAGAGCTGAACAAGGTGACCATCAAGAACAAGTATCCACTGCCTCGTATTAATGATCTGCTTGATCAGCTCCAAGGAGCGACAATGTCCTCCCGGATTGACTTACGCTCATGATACCAATAGTTGAGGGTGAGGGATCAGGATATACACAAGGCGGCATTTCATACACATTATGGACACTACGAGTTTGTAGTGATGCCATTTGGGCTTACGAATGCTCCAACAATTTTTATGGAGTTAATGAACAGTATCTTCATCAAATTCCTAGATCAGTTTGTGGTGGTCTTCATTGATGACACTCTGGTGTCCTCTCGTAGCAAAGAGGAGCATGTCGGTCATCTGAGGACGTTTTTGTAGATTTTGAGGGATAGAGAGTTGTATGCCAAGCTCTCCAAGTGTGAGTTTCGGATGTCAAAGGTAGCCTTCCTAGGCAATATTGTCTCCGCCGATGGATCATGGTTGATCTGACAAAGATCGAGTCTATTGCTGCATGGACGACACCGACGAACGTCAAGGAAGTGCGTAACTTTCTTGGCCTAGCTAGTTATTACCGACGTTTCGTGGAGGGATTTCCTATGATTGCTCGTCCACTGACGAGTATACTGAGGAAGACTAGCAAATTTGTGTGGTCTGATTAGTGTGCCCAGAGTTTTGAGGAGTTGAAGAGGCGTTTGGCTTCTTCTGCTATCTTGGCTCAGCCAGAGGGATTTATGGTATACAGTGATGCATCCAAGCTAGGCTTGGTATGTGTGTTGATACAAAGCGGCAGAGTGATCGCTTATACATCTAGACAATTGAATACGTATGAGGAGAACTACCCGACTCATGATCTAGAGTTCACAACCGTAGTTCATGCTTTGAAGATTTGGAGACTTTACTTGTATGGTGCTACATGTCAGATCTTAACATACCATAAGAGTCTGAAGTACATTTTTATGCAGGGGGAGTTGAATAACCGCCAACGTCGATGGCTCGAGTTGATCAAAGACTTTAACCTTGAGATACTGTATCATCCAAGGAAGGCGAATGTTGTCGCCGACACCCTGAATTGGAAGACGCCTTGAGAGAAGGCGATTGCCAGATTGATAGTTCAGTCACAGCTTCAGAGCGATCTAGCTTGGCTAGAGATGGACATCCAGTTTCCTGATAAGGATGTTCAGTTGTCCGCTTTAGAGGTTCTACCTGGTCTGTTGGATGAGATTCAACAGAAGCATGGGACCTGCATGACCCTAATGAGGATTAGAAAGAGGATGTCTCATGGTGAGGCACCATAGTTCTCCATTGGAGGAGATGGAGTGATGAGAAGCCATGATCGTATCTGTGTACTTGTTGATGCAAAGCTGAGATAGAGGATATTTCAAGAAGCTTATTGTACACCTTACTCAGTACATCCAGGTACGAGTAAGAAGTACCATGGTGTGAGACGATCATATTGGTGGGGACGGCTGAAGCCTGATGTAACCAGATTTGTGGCATAGTGTGCAACTTGTCAGCAGGTCAAGATAGAGCATTGCAGACCTGGAGGTGAGCTCCGTCCACTACTAGTACCGCAGTGGAAATGGGACAATGTCTCCATGGATTTTGTGACCGGATTGAGGCCCAACATGAGTTGTGTGACCGATAGTTGATTATTACCAATCTATGTTTTAGTGACCGCCCATTGTAGTGGCCGTGATAACCTTTCCCTTTCATCTTGCCATGGAGTCTGGGAGGTTCTCTGCAGTCAGGCCAGACCTGGTTTACGGGGAGGGCGCAATCCGCTCCCATAGGTTACACGGATTGTGTGATCGATACCACTCCAGCTGGATACAGCAATAAGAGGCGGGAATGATACGTTCCTCGTGTCACATATTTTCATATATATATATATATATACGATTTGAATGAATGACTATTATATAAAGATAATAAAATGGGTAAATGTGTGATAGCATGATTATGTGTTTATCTTTCATGACTTGTACTTGTACTTATGCATTACCTTATATACGTATGGTTAGTTAATCGTTTCATACCATGTTTTAGATGCTTTGTAGGATAGGCGAACTACTAAGTGATGTGGCAGGGTGACAGGCCGAGGACTCTCGTACATTAGGGGGTTATGGTTTTTGGGGTTGTCTATGTTTCCCTCCTACGTGAGGATGATGTTTTGTATACCTCTTGTGTGAGGGTGTTGCTTTATACTCGGCTATGATCTTGTATACCTTTTGGTTGTACACTTTACACAGTTTTATGTATTTGTTTTATATTTGTGAGTGTCATGCTGTAAGGTCCAGTGAACTTGTTGTCAAGCTAGGGTCAGGATCCATTGTGAGATCCTAGCCCAATGTGGCATCCCGAGTCCCACGAATTTGGGGTGTTACATTATCTATATGGAGCTAGGTGCCCGATTTTCACAAATCATAAGAGCCTGAAGTACATTTTCACTTAGCGGGAGTTGAATAACCACTAGAGGAGATGGTTGGAGTAAATTAAGGATTTTGACCTTGAGATCTTATACCACCCTGGGAAGACTAATGTGGTAGTTGATGCCCTTAGTAGGAAGACTCCCCGGAGATAGCGATCGCTAGTCTGACAGCTCAACCATAGTTACAGCAAGACCTTGCATGGCTAGAAATGGATATCCACTTCCAGGATTCCGACAGCCAGTTGTCCACCTTGGAGATAGTACCGGATCTGTTGGCCGAACGCCGATAGAAGCAGGAGAGTTGCCCAACTTTGACTTAGATCCGAGACCGGATGTCTCGAGGAGATGTGCCATAGTTTGCAGTTGGTGCTAATAGAGTTTTGAGATGCTAGGAGCGTGTTTGTGTGCCTTTAGATCGAGAGTTGAGGCAGAGGATCCTACAACAGGCTCACTCTTCACCTTACTCAGTGCATCCCGGTGCGAGTAAGATGTATCAGGATATCAGACGCTCTTTCTGGTGAGGAGGTCTAAAGCTAGATGTCACGAGATATGTAGCTTAGTGTGCGACCTGTTAGCAGGTCAAGATCGAGCATCATCGGCCAGGAGGCGAGCTATACCCTCTTCCCGTCCCTCAATAGAAGTGGGAAGACATCTCTATGCATTTTGTTACCGGCTTGAGACCGAGTTGGGGTATTGATGCTATTTGGGTGATAGTAGATCTACTAACGAAGACCGCACGTGTCATTCCGATCAAAGAAACGAGGTTGGTAAATCGATTAGCAGAGGAGTTCACCACACAAATAGTGAGACTTCATGAGGTACCTAGGACTTTAGTCTCTGATAGAGACGGGTGGTTCACCTCGAGGTTTTGGCAGCAAGTGCATGCCGCCCTAGGTACGAGTTTGCAGTTCACGACTTCTTATCATCCTCAGACCGATGGTCATCAAGAGCGGACCATCCAAACTCTAGATGACATGTTGAGAGCCTGCGTGTTAGACTGGGACAGGTGTGGCCAAATCATCTTCCCTTAGTAGAGTTTTCGTATTACAACAGTTGGCAATCATCGATTGGGATGGCTCCTTATGAGTCCTTATACGGACAGAGATGCCACACACCATTGTATTGGGACGAGCCTAGTAGTTCTAGCGGTGTAGCACCTAAGCAGATTCATGATAGCATGACTCGAGTAGCGGTGATCTGTGAGTGGATTTTAGCAGCGCAGAGTCGACAAAAGTCTCATACAGATAAGAGGCGTAGACCTCTGGAGTTCAGAGTTGGAGCTCAAGTTTGATTGAGTTTATCCACGACACGAGGCGTCAGACGTTTCGGTGTCGTGGGGAAGCTGAATCCCAAATATGCCGAACCTTTAGAGATTCTAGAGCGAGTTGGAGAAGCAACATACATACTTGCTTTGCCACCAAGGCTTGAGGGTGTCCACCCGGTCTTTCATGTGTCTAAGTTACGAGAGTACATACCGGACCCTAAACACATCGTCAGTCATGAGGATCTAGTAATCGAGCGAGACCATAGATTCGTTGAGCACCCGATAGTTGTCTTAGAGCGTATGTAAGAGCCTAGTTGCTGAGTGCTAAGAAAGGGAGCAGAGGGGCCAGGTTTATGCCTGAGCCGAACCTGCGTGACCTAAGGGGCGCCCTTGCGCCTAACCTGGTCCGTCTTTGGGGCTCACAAGGTCCGCCCCTGCGGCTCTATGTGTCGCAGCCGCCTTCTTTGACCTCTTTGACCCATGCTTTACCCTTTTCACCTAAATATATCTTCTTCCCTTACCTCTGACGAGGGTTTACATTCTCAGATCTCTCTATCTCTCTCCTTACGCACACTTTCTTCTCTTCTCCTCTCTTGGATCACCTTGGTTGATCTTGGTTTGAGTTTTGTAAGAGTTTTTGCCTAGTTTGGCTTTACTTTCATGTTGATGATGATGTTGTGCCTTATGGAGCCAGCTTAAGGGTGTTGTTGGTTCTATGTTGATCTCCTGGAGAGCTGGTTGGTAAGCTTCTATGGCTTCTCCTCTTCCTTTCTTCTTTTCTTCATCTTTTCTCTCTTTCCTTAGCTTAGTTTAGCTTTACTTAGGATTGATCATGTTCAGCCATGATTTGGCTTATGTTGATGTATATATATGTATGTCACACATGTATGTTGCTGTTGGAGTGAAGCAGAGTAGAGAATCAAAGGTAGAAGTGAAGAAGTAGATGGAGTGGTGTCTTCTACACACCAGCCGCCCTTGCCCCGCCCTACAACAACCCCTACGCCGGCCAGTGCACCGCCCTTGCGCCATCTCCTAGCCGCCTCTGCGGCCACCTACACCAGCTTGGTGTTTCACTTGGTTCATTAGGTGTGTGTTGCTTCTAGGCCTTCCTTAGGGTGCCTTTGTTCCATCCTTTCCTATAATGAGTGCTTAGGATCATGCTAGATGTGTGAGGTTGAGTTTTGATGATGTTTATGATCGGTTAATGCCTTGTATGGCCTTTGAGGTTCGTTAGGTTGTGAGTGAGGTTGAGTTTAATCCTTTGGATCCCTTTGGGTCTAGGTGTGACCTTGATGTGGTTAGGAGTCTGATATATCTCCTTATGCCTTGTTTATAGGCTGTGTTGTCCCTCCAGTGTAGAGGTGATCGTGGATGAGTTGTGACCGAGGTTAAGGTAAGTCCGTAGGAGTTACTTAGTTGCCATCCTTATATTGGGTGTTTACTTGAGTGGTGTGTGCTTTGTATGTTTGGTATGATAGCATGTGATGTCGTATATACCGACCTATGTTTTATTGATTGCCCCGTATGCGTGGTTGTGATAACCTTTCCCTTTTATCCCGCCGTGGAGTCTGGGAGGTTCTCTTAGGTCAGGCCAGACGGGTTTATAGAAAGGGCGTAATCCACTCCCATAGGGTACACGGATTGTGTGACCGATACTAGTACGGCTAGCTAGCAGGCTCAGAGGCAAGGATGTATTGGTCCTCGTGTAACGTAGTTTCATATATATTATATACATACGTTTGGAGTGAATGACCATTATATTGAGATGAATAAATGGGTAAATGAGTGAAAGCATGCTGATGTGTTTATCTTTCCTTACTTATGATTGTGCTTATGCATTACTCTATATATGTGTATGGATAGCTAATGGTTTATTACCATGTTATAGATGCCCCACAGGATAGGCATGCTGCTGGGTGATCTAGCAGAGTGGCAGGCCGAGGACGTCTCGTACATAGGTTGTGTGGGCTTTTGGGTTTGTTATCTTTCCCTCCTGTGTGAGGATGGTGTTTTGTTGGCTCTGTTGACCTACCTTTTGGGTTGTACAGTTTTATACAATTTTTATGTATTTGTTTTTATATTTGTCAGTGCCATGTTGTAAGGTCTAGTGAACTTGTCGTCAGGCTAGGGTCGGGATCCATTGTGAGATCCTAGCCCAATATGACACTCCGAGTCCCACGGATTCGGGGTGTTACATAGTTGGTATCAGAGCCTAGGTTGACAACAATGGCACTTGCTATCTGAATAAGGTCTGATAGGTAAAGTAAACAGAACCCACATGGGATCTGACTTTTTTAAAGATTTTGGTTTTAAATGTGGTTTTGGGTTTTAAATGTGGTTTTGGGTTAGAGAGAGCGTCGTCCCAGAGACGAGGAGTAGTGGATCTGTGAGACATCATTTACATCGATCTTATTCCGATGAAGTTGACCGTGTCTCCATGGGAGGACCGGAGTTCAGAGAGTACCTCCGACGTTTTGAGGAGGATATTAGGGCTGGAAGGCGAGCCCCAGATTTACCAGTACCTGAGGGATCTTCTGAGAGATCTCAAGGAGCGACACGGGTGCTAGTTACACCTGCACGTGTTACTGATCCAGTTCGAGTCCCAGTGGAGACTAGAGGGCCTCAACCAGATGCCTGGTTGAAGGCATTTTACCAGTAGGGAGTGCCACACTTCTCAGGAGAGATTGGATTAGAGACTGAGGTGTGGATTGGACATGTAGACTCAGCTTTAGAGCCTATCAGATGTCCTGAGGACAAACGGATAGAGCTAGTCCAGTCTCTATTCCGTGACCTCGCACACCAGTGGTGGAGGACTGTCCGGACCAGAGCTACCAGTTATGACCACATGAGGCGCATGATTAGAGAGCAGTTCTGCTCTGCCTCACTGAGGAGGGAGAAGCTGCAGGATTTTGTGGAGGCTGGCTTTGAGGATGTGCCTATTATTGATGCCATCCGCCGCTTCCAGACCGAGTTAGCTTTGCTGGGTCCAGCTGCACCATCTGAGGACCAGAATGTGTATTTATTCTCTCGTCGTCTGAGAGAGAGCACACATTCATACATGGCGGGATTCCATTGTGAGTCCCTAGCTGATTATCAGGACCGAGCTTTTGCTTTTGAGAGAGAGCAAGCTAGTCAGAGGAGAGCTTCTCAAACGGGACGGTCTGAGAAGAGGCAGCACACTGGGCAGACCAGTGGAGTTGGAGGAGCATCTGGGTCTAGACAAGACCAGAGGCGTCAGAGTTATCCCTCATTTGCACAGACTGCAGATAAGGGACGTCAGTGTTACAACTGTGGTGATCCCGGTCATATGAGGCAAGCTTGTCCCAGACCAGTTGTGACTTGTTTTACCTGTTGTCGACAGGGACATCGAGCTGCCTTCTGTAGGCAGGGTGGAGTAGCATCTCAACAGGGTTCTTCCCCTGCCAGTGTAGCAGGAGATGGTCAAAAGACACCTCAGCAGGTGACACGGGGACAACAGAGGCTCCCCGAGCGTCCATCTACTAAGGATTCTGTTCCAGGACCGAGTAGAGGTAGAGGTAGAGATGTTGGCATCAGTGATGCTAGAGGAGCCCGAGGGCGAGCTTTTGAGTTGAGGAGTGAAGAGGATCCGGCTGCTACAGGTACCATTCTGCTTCATGGTTGGTAGAGTTTTGTTTGATACTGGTGCTACACATTCATTTATTTATGATACTTGTGTTGAGAGTCTGAGTTTGGCTACCATAGAGGGGATACCCTTTACTATAGGGTTACCTGATGGTAGTCGGGTCAGAGGTACCCGTGAGATACGTAGTTGTCCCCTTCGTTTAAGGACTCGTGTTTTACTTGTTTACTTCTTAGTCATACCATTGATGCATCAAGAAGTCATATTAGGTACGGAATGGATGCGTAGACATCACTACAACATTTAGAAGCATTCATAGCGTTTGAAAAACGCTATGATTTACATTAATAGCGTTTTTATAAACGCTATGACAGAGCCCGCTATGATAGGGTCACATCTTTTCATAGCGTTTGTGCAAACGCTATGAAAAAGTGGATCTATTATAGCGTTTGCAAAAACGCTATGGAACAGTCACCTATAATAACGTTTGTGCAAACGCTATGAAAAGGTGGACCTATTATAGCGTTTGACAAACGCTATGAAAACGTTGACCTATTATAGCGTTTGTGCAAACGCTATGAAAAAGTGTACCTATTATAGCGATTCAGGAAACGCTATGGAAAAGTGGACCTATTAATAGCGTTTCCTCAAATGTTATGGAAATAATGTCTTTTATAGTGTTTTATAAATGCTATAAAACCCAGTAAGAGCGTTTTTGATAAATGCTATAAAACCTAACAATATCATTTTCTATAAATGGTATAGAAACTCAACGACATCAGACAAAAACCACATTGTTTCATTTTAAAGATTCAAAATAATACAAACATGAGTTGTTTAAAAAGAATTATTTACCAAGAGAACATAATTTGACAATACTAATCTAAAATGGATAACCATCTAATGTCATTTCATATTATAACAACTTTGTCTACTAGTCATGCAATTCTTGTACCGACAACATCTTCAATGCACTCTAACTCAGATGTTGCCCTCCAAAGTGTTGCATCAAGAATCGCGTTCCTTCAATTTCTTCCATTACTTTTTCAATATATCTAGGGAGAAGACGAAGTTGTTCCAATGTAGGTTCATCCTCAGTTACCACAATTCCTTCTCGGTACATACCATCAGGTAAAGGCAACCCAACAACAAGCCTCCAAACTCTACCCAGAGGACGCCTTCAATATCATTGGTATGACATGGTTTTGAATCTCTAAAGATTACCAAGAGAGAGAGAGACAGTAAGCAATATATAGCATTTAAGTAAGTCTTAATCCATTGAATTACTAACCATTCTTAAATGTAAAAATCAGCAAAGAAAAAGCAACCTTAATGGTCCCATGAACATCTCATACAAACAAAGGGAGTCGGCACCATATTCAGACACATCATCATCTGGATTGACCACATTGCCACAGAACTTGAAATTTACTACGGCCAAAACATTTATGGCAACGTATTACCATGTATAATCAAGATTAAGGTATTTTTATTCTCATCAAGGTATTCTGACGGGTTGTGGTAAACTTGTAAATGGCTTTGATAAGCAAACTCGTACGTTGCAGATCTCAATGGTTACCAAATGCATGTGATGCAGAAAGGTGAAATGAGGTCTAATCATAATTTTCTCTTTAAACAAGCAGAGAAAATCATGTAGCTAATACTTGACAAGAACAAAACTCACACAATTGGTTCATCATAGTAATTTACTTATTTAAATTTTTATTTCTTGTTAACTTCCATCTTGAACCAGCAGGAATCCTATCCATAAATAGTCATAAGCAAACTTACACAATCTCTGTGTACCGCATCCTCCATGCAGGAAATCCAAGATGACATCTAGCAGGTCCGTAAACTAGTAAGAGGTTGAGATCAAGACCTCTATAACCTATCATCAAAAGAAGACTTATCAGACATTAAGGTTTGTACATGGAAATATGGCATTCATATGAGATGATACATAATACATCCGATATGGATTTATCATAATAGCATGAAGGTACTATTTGACTTTTCAGAAAGAACAGGCCGAGAGTATTAAGAGCATCAAAAAATGAAGCAAACCAAGTCCTCTGGTTTGGGTTATTGAGTGCTTTACTAGCATCAACTACCTGTATACATACAAAGCACACTATAGAAACGAAAGTGAAAAGTGTTCTTTGCAATATATATAAACCACAATAAAACAACCATTTATAATGGCAGCCAGATCATCACAAGACTGAAGCTCCTTTCTCGAGTTCCTTCACTGTGGAGCAGAAGAGTGATTACCTGCCACGGTTTTGATTTTCTATTGCAATTTTCTGTGATGACCTCCTTGAATTTCTTGAGAACCCATAAATGGTCATATCAAGGAGCTCCGTCAGTTATAATTATATAGAAGAATGCTATAATGTACATCTTTTGCTTAAGAAACATTGTTAGAGTATATACCTTCCATATCATAGAGACAAACATGCAGAGAGTATGCTACCCATCTCTCCCCAAATCTCCTCTCTTGCTCTCTCTCGCACAGTTCTCCAGTTTCTACTACCCACTCCCTCTGTTCCACTCTCTTGCACTCTCCTTTCTTTGACGCTGGCGTTTTCTCTCCTCTGGAAGCCCCAACTCTGACTCCATCTCCTTCAAAAATAAAAAGTGAAAAAACAGGCGGTAGAGAGTATGCTCCTTCAAGTCAAGACAAGCTCATCAAGGAAAGACTCTCCTGAAGACAAGCTCATCAAATATAAAGCAAACTCAAATCAATACAGAACACACAAATACTGACTTAAGGGGAAATCAAAATGCAGTTAAGGGAGACAGAATAGTACCTGGAGCAGGGGGAGGGGGAACGGTCGATGTCAGTGATTGCAGCCCTTGCCGGTTAATAGAAGACGAAGACAAGTGTAAGGTGGAGCCCTATTAATAATGAATACAGTTTCAGAAAAATTACATAGTTTATAAAAATAACAAAGTTCAGAAAAACTGAAACCAAAGCTCCTGTAGGAAAATTCACCTTTTAAGTTAGGTGAGTTTGGTAAGTGATTATTTAAGCCAACAAAGCTTCAGCTAGGTATTGTTGATGAGGCATCGTTAAATTCACTTCTTAAACTAACACAGTTTTTTCTCTCTTGCAGTGTTAATGAGGCATCGTTAAATTCACGTGAAGTCTTCTTTAAATTTTAACTTTCAGGCAGTGGATTTTTTTATAAAGGTCAACCCTTATTATTGAGTAAACATTTATTGAAATAAAATATAAAATAAAAACTATAATAAATACTAATACTTAATTTGTATAAGTTGACTAGACATAGTGGTGTAGTTGAAACTTAAAAGCTTTTGAGGGTAGCTGCAGGGCATATTCTATCAAAGGTAGGTACAAAGTGTGGAAAATTAATGACTCAAATTTGGATCAGCATGACCTAACACATTGATTGACCTCTTTTTATGAAACTGATAAATTGTAATAAAAAAGTATGTGGGTCAAAGCAGTATATAGTAAAAAAACAGGAACTGTTTATAAATATCTAGCCAAACACATTTCTTTTTTCTCGTGTTATGACATCTAATATTCTTGGGCATAAACATTTTGACTTTGAATTATTTGTACAATATTTGACCAAATCATAAGCCAGAAATCGATCCTTCCACTGGCAAACAACCAAATCGACAAGTTGTAGTTACACCACTCCACATAAACAATTAAAAATGATTGCAACTTTTACCAGTTTTACTTGATGAAAAATGACACCTATAAATCTATAACCATACATTTACATCTTACTCAAATGAATAAAACATGAAGGCCAATAACCAAGTCGAGAATTTAAACCAAATATTCTCTAACAATGTAAAGCTTATATCATATGTACCCTGAATGCTAACAAATTACAATTGAGTTTTTATATATAATTAGAATGATAGACAATTATTAAGAAACATCAGTAGGGAATGTAAAAAGTAATTAAAGAAGCAAACAATTACATGACCAGCTAGTTAAATCTTAAAAGAAATTATGGTTTGTATTGGGAAACATATCTAAGATTTTACTGGTTAAAAAAAGAATCAGTTGAAAGACCGAATACCGAAAAAT
Source organism: Fagopyrum esculentum (assembly GCA_033239045.1). NCBI lineage: Eukaryota > Viridiplantae > Streptophyta > Magnoliopsida > Caryophyllales > Polygonaceae > Fagopyrum > Fagopyrum esculentum. The sequence goes on from BSUD01000003.1 coordinate 109,254,244, forward strand.
TCCAAAGGAAACTATCTAAATGTACCATAACATAAATAGTAAAGTTGTAAGACGTGAAATGCATGAGCAGAACTTATAGAAGTCCACCCATCTGAAGTAGTAGATAAACCTCTGATTGAGAATAAGGAGCAGATGACTCTGAACCACCTCCCAATGCACCATTAGCAAGAGCTTTTTTCTTAGGTCTTGCATCAGCAATATATAGCTTCCTGCAAATAAAAAGTTGATTGAAAAGAATAAGCTAAAGCTGGTGCGCGTGAAGAGACACCGTGCACGAGGGCATGTATCAGCTCTTAAAACTAGAGAGGATAGCCATTTATAAAGTTTATCTATGGAGAAACATGGATTCAGAGAACATATATGACAAACCATGTATTGTAATTCAGATTTCCCTACACCTAGTTAATCCCAAAAGGCCACAATATGTACCATTTTATACCATTTCAACTACATTTAGATCAACTATCACACGGAGTAAGGCAACATATTTCCATTCTCATTCCTTTTGATCCAATTCTGTACACAATATGGAAATTTAAATAGGCAACAAGTAGATTGTATAAGCTAGTTTTTGCTTGACAAAACACATGTTTGGTACTACTGTTATTTCATAGAAAAACACATGCTTGGTTCTTTATTTGCGGTAGAAAGGTACCTAAAATTGTGTTTCAACTATTTTAACTATTGGCATTTCAACTATATATTCCACAAAGTCCCAACATTAGAAAGGCTGTATTCAAGCTTTAATAACAGTGGTAAATTTGTACCTAAAATTGTGAAAATGTACATGTACAAAACTATATACATTAAACCCTCAAAACAAGTTACTCTATACTGATGCTTATACAGTTGCCAATTCTATACAGAATGTAGTGAAGAAATTCAGATTCCGACAGAAACAATACCAGTCGTAGCAAAAGCTTGCCCCAGTTCCAACAACATATTTTGTTTCTCCACGGACAAGTTTTGCCAATCTGTCAATATGCACAAACCAATGACAAACACTATCAGAATTTGTTTGGTCGACAATAGGGCAAGTTTTCCATTGATTCAATCCCTAGTTGTGTCAATTACTACTACCAGTACATATATCTCAGTTGAAGGGGAGAGGGGAAAACCTTCTACGGACGATATCTACGAATTTAAAGAAAATCAAAATTGAGCACATGAATAGAGAATTTAGGGGAAGTAAAAGCGCAGCAAATGGAGAGAAAAACCTGTTGTTCGTTGATTGAAGCCCTAGTTGTATCAATCACCGCTTCTACTGCATATATCTTCAATTAAATGGGGGAGGGGAAACCTACTATTGCGTATATCTTCGGTTCTAGGAGAGAGGACGAAGATGAGTATAGGTGAACTCTAGTTTTGTTCTCCTCCGGTAAGAAGACGAGTAAAGGACGAAGAGGCGGAAGAGATGCGCTGTAGAGGTGAAGAGGGGTCTTTCCTTCGATAAATTATTCATAGCGTTTATTATGGGCGCGGAGAATGGAAATATTTACATCCTACACGCGGTAAAGTAAAAAAAAGTAGCTTCATTTTTAATAGCGTTTTTTTTATATGAAACGCTATAAAAAAATATTAGACCAAGCCAACCACGGAATTTATAGCATTTACGATATAAACGCTATCATTTAATGCTATAAAAAACAAGTTTTGTTGTAGTGCATCATGCAATTTTGGATGTTGGTAGACGGACTGTAACAGTCTCTACCGAGGTTGGTCACATTGAGGTCTTCTGGCATTGGGACCTTGGGAAGATATGTTCGGTTATCAGTGCCATACGAGCAGCTAGATTGATTGCACAGGGTTGTGATGCCTTCTGGTGCTACGCCATGAAGGATGGAGAGAGTCCAGCTCTGGAGTATATTCCAGTGGTCTGCGAGTTTACAGATGTGTTTGCTGAGCCGTCGAGTTTGCCGCCTCAACGGAGTGTGGACTTCAGTATAGAGTTAGAACCTTGCATGCGACCCATCTCGAAGGCCCCATACCGTATGACACCTGTCGAGATGTTGGAGCTGAAGAAGCAACTCGAGGAGTTGGATGAGAAGGGCTTCATATGCCCTAGCGTTTCACCATGGGGTGCACCTGTCCTCTTCGTACGGAAGAAGGACGGATATTTGAGGTTATACATAGATTACAAAGAGCTGAACAAGGTGACCGTCAAGAACAAGTATCCATTGCCTCGTATTGATGATCTACTTGATCAGCTCTAGGGAGCTATATTTTTCTCCCGGATTAATTTACGCTCAGGATATCACCAGCTGAGGGTGAGAGAGCAGGACGTACACAAGACGGTATTTCGTACCCGTTATGGACACTACGAGTTTGTAGTGATACCATCAGGGCTGACGAATGCCCCATCAGTCTTTATGGAGTTGATGAACAGTATATTCATCGACTTCCTCGATCAGTTTGTGGTGGTCTTTATTGATGATATTTTGGTATACTCTAGCAGTAGAGAGGAGCATGCCGGTCATCTGAGGACGGTTTTACAGATTTTGAGGGATAGAGAGTTGTATGCTAAGCTCTCTAAGTGTGAGTTCTAGATGTCTGAGGTTGCTTTCCTTGGAGACATCGTCTCCGCCGACGGGGTTATGGTTGACCCAGCGTAGATCGAGTCTGCCGCTGCATGGACGACACCGACGAACGTCAAGGAAGTGCATAACTTTCTTGGCCTAGCCGGTTACTACAGACGCTTTGTGGGGGGATTTTCTGTGATTGTCAGTCCACTGACGAGTCTTCTGAGGAACACTACCCGGTTTGCGTGGACCGACTAGTGTGCTCGGAGCTTTGAGAAGTTGAAGAGGCGTTTGACTTCTGCTCCTATCCTGGCATAACCAAAGGGTTCAAATGATTTTGTTGTCTACAGTGATGCATCCAAGCTAGGCTTGGGATGTGTGTTGATGCATAGGGGCAGAGTGATTGCTTATGCATCTAGACTAGTGAAGATGTATGAGGAGAACTACCCGACTCATGATCTGGAGTTGGCAGCGGTAGTTCATGCTTTGAAGATCTGGAGACATTACCTGTATGGTGCTACATCTCAGATCTTCACATACCATAAGATTCTGAAGTATATTTTTACGCAGCGGGAATTGAACAACCGCCAGCGTCGATGGCTTGAGTTGATCAAGACTTTGATCTTGAGATTTTGTATCATCCTGGAAGGGCGAACGGGGTAGCTGACGCCTTGAGCAGGAAGACGCCTTGAGAGAAGGCGATTGTGAGATTGATTGTACAACCTCAACTTTAGAGGGATCTAGTTTGGCTAGAGATGGACATCTAGTTTCCTGATGAGGATGCCCAGTTGTATGTCTTAGAGCTTTTACCTGGTCTGTAGGATGAGATCCAACAGAAGCAGGGGACCTGCCCGACCTTGATGAGGATCAGAGAGAGGATGTCTCGTGGAGAGGCACCATAGTTTTCTGTTGGAGCTGATGGAGATATATGAGGCGACATGATCCCATTTGTGTTCCTGCTAATGCAGAGTTGAGACAAAGGATCTCACAGGAGGCTCACTGTACACCTTACTCTGTACATCCAGGTACGAGTAAGATGTACCATGATGTGAGACGTTCATATTGGTGGGGAGGGCTGAAGCCCGATGTAGCCAGATTTGTGGCTTAGTGTGCGACCTGTCAATAGGTCAAGATAGAGCATTGCAGACCTGGAGGTGAGCTCCATCCACTACCAGTGCCGCAGTGGAAGTGGGAGGACGTCTCCATGGATTTTGTGACTGGTTTGAGACCCAGTAGGAGTTTTGATGCCATCTGGGTTGTTGTTGATAGACTGACGAAAACGGCACGTTTCATCCCTATCAGAGAGACGTGGCCAGTGAGTAGGTTGGTTAAGGAGTACATTAGACAGATATTGAGACTAACGAAAACGGCACGTTTCATCCCTATCTAAGAGACATCTGGGTTGTTACCTCCTGTGTGAGGTTGTTTTGTTTCATACTCGGCTATGTTGTCCTACCTTTTGGGTTGTACAGTTTTATATAGTTTTTATGTATTTGTTTTTATATCTGTTAGTGCCATGTTGTAAGGTGCAGTGAACTTGTTCTCAGGCTAGGGTCAGGATCCATTGTGAGATCCTAGCCCAATGTGGCACTCCGAGTCCCGCGGATTCAAGGTGTTACAGCGTAGTACGAGACGCTTGCGTTCGAAGGATATACTGATGATGAAGATTTAATGGTCGATGCAAGGAGATGATGATGATGCGACTTGGGAGACCGAGAATAATATCCAAAGGAACTATCCGGAGTTTTATGCGAAGCTTGATGCACCTTTAGCATAGTCGTTTTGTTAGGTTTTATTTTTGTTACGTTGCGTACGCTTTTATAACGTAGTGAGTAACAAGCCCCGAGTGGGCATATATGAGTTGAGTTCAGTGTTTCTACGTTGTTGTTATGTGTTCTTTTGGACTGTTGCAAGTTTCAGGACGAAACTTATTTTTGTAGGGGGATCTGATGTAAAGCCCCGTTTCTGACCTTCACCGCCTCCCCGGTGAAGGGGAGCCGCAGGCGCGGCTCAGCCTCGCTGCCGCGGTCGCAGTACAGCCCAACCGCAGGTGCGGCTAGGCCCTGCCCGTCTACGAGCTGTTTTATCTTCGTCTTTTTCCTTTATTATTTCATCCATGGGCTATTGGCTCGTCTTCCTTCTAACTACTAAACCCTAGAACGTCCTTTCCATCTATCTTGCCTCTTCTATATATTCCCGTCTTTTCTTCTTTTACCCGTTTCTTGCTTATGCCTTCTTCAACCCTAGATTCTTGTTGCAGCCGCTTCCCTTGCTTCATGTGATCTTACTAAACGTGTAAGTCTTCTTCTCTGAGTTCTTAATCACGTTCATATAGTTGTTGCATGCCTTTTCCTTCTGTTTCGTTTTCTTCTTTCGTTCTTCCTTTTCTTCTTCTCCAAAAATCAAGTTTGAACCTTGATTCTTGTTAGCATCCCCGTTGTTAATGTGTTGCTGTTCTCAGGCTCTTTTGGTTGAGTATTAATGTGGTTGGATCAAAGGTTCGAGTTTTGGATCTCTTGTTGGTAAGTTGCTTCCTTCCTTTCTTTCTTTGCTCTTTCCTTATGTTCGATCATGCTAGGCTGGACCTAGATGATTAGTGAGAATGCCATTTAGTGGCTTGTTGATTCCTTTGAGTGTTTTACGCTTTTGAGCTATGTTGTTGATGATATTCCTTGCCAACCTTGAGACTAGGAATCCTTCTCCTAGCATGTTGAGATCATTAGCGATCATGGAGACTAGGAGTAGAGAACTGCTAGCAAGCTGCAGTAGATCTAGTAGAGATAATTGAGAATAGAACAATGTAGGCTTCTAGCGTTCATTCAGTTTCTGATTCCCGATGCCTTGTTTGAGCAGACATCTATCCTTTCCTTCGAAAGTTGAGCAGTAGCGGTTTTCAGAGTTTACCTTCGAGTGACGTATGTCCCTTGAACTTAGATTTCTTCATTCCGTGTATTGGATTGAGTGTTTTGGCTTGTTTGCGTTAATTAGTGTTATAACGGATAACTGGATTAGGATTCACCCTTATAACCTTAATTGACCCAATTGTATTATAACCGGGCAGTGACCGGTTGTCCAGTTCAGAATTGGGGAAACTGGGAGGTGCTTTTGCGACCCAAGTCTACAGGTAACGGATAGTACTGATCTATTCCTGTTGGTAGACGGAAGCGGAGGCGTGTTTCGAAAGGATTCTCGTGTGACAAAAGAAGTTGAATTAGTAATATGTGTTTATGTTACCTTATGTGTGTTTGTGCCTTTACGTTCTTTCTTATATCTAGAATGTTAGTTAACGGTTTATACCGTCGTTGTAGGTGCTCCGCAGATTTAAGATGTTGCTGAGTGATCCAGATGGCGTGGTCAGTCGGGGTTCCCGTACATTATAGGATGGGATCGGGTTTATGTTTACTTTGTTGTTTCCCTTTATGTTTTGAACTCGGTTGTGAGGCTTTTATGCTTTTTTGTACAAACCTTTGGTTTTATATTGAGTTTTGGTTTTCATTCGTTTGTGCCTTGTTGTAAGATCCGTTGAGTTGTTGCTACTCTGAGGGTCGGGACCCATTGTACAGTCCTAGCCCGTAACGCTTCGAGCTCCCAGAACTATGGGTGTTTCAACAACGCCGTTGGGCTCAAAATAGTGTACATACGAGAACGAGTATGCTCAAGTATCAAGTTGAGCATCACATGTTGACGAACACCTTGACGTTTCATCGGACTCCTTTTGAGGATGTCAAAGCGACTATGAGAAGGCTGATGAAGCTAATAGGCGCAAGGACGAACAAGTAGAAGGAAAACTCGAAATAACTTAAGAGAAATCGAGATGGAAGCAATACAAGCAAGAAAGTAACATGGAGATGTAGAGAGGTTTTGAAGAATCAATGATTGAGCAAGAAAGACAACAACTATAGACAACCAACTTATGGAGAAGTTCAAGTCATGTGACGATAAACGGAAGAAGTGGATTAAGTGTATAGGATTGCAAAAGTGGCAATCCAATTAAGACAAGTTTTCCCTAAACACTCCTAAGTACGGAAGTCGAGATGAGAAGTATGATCAACAAATGACGAAAGAATTAAGAGACCCAGAAGTTGAGCTTATGGAGGTACCAAAAAATGAAGTGTCAAGTTTTCTAGGATACCGGCGGGTTGACTTATTCGGACTTACAAGACTTATGAGAAGAATGGATAGGTGAAGATTCACATGGTAGAATTTCCTTGGTGAAGTCAACCGATTTACATTATGGTGATAAGGCTAAGCAACGTCAAGAAGGAGGAAGTGCGTAGTGATGATGGGTTCAAAAGATGCGAGACTCAATAAGAAGCTTTTGTTTATTGAAAGACTTAAGATACCAAACGAGAACGACACGAGTGAAAGATAACTAAGGGTAGCGTACTTGAGAAGATGAACTTACAAGACATCATGGGAGAGCGGTTAAACTTATGAAAGTTGGTCGAATAACACAACAAGGCCTGAGAAGGTAGAGTTACCTTATAGAAAAAGAAGGAAACGTGGAGTGTAGATTGAGCTAGCGGAGTTTCTGAGAGTACCCCGGGCGAGTAGCCTTCATGATAACGGTAACGTGAAAAGTATAAAAGAGTGGTAAGTCGTTGACCTTGGAGAAGGTCATCCATAAGCTATCGGTGACAACCGAGAACGAACAGGTGCAGGTTGTCTAATAGAAAGTGTTGATGAGAAGAGTAACCTGAACTATGGGATTATAACAGAACGGTAATAAGAGCTTGGAGTATTCCTGGTAATTCAATGTCAGTAGTGAGGGAGTGTATCAACAGAAGTGCAAGTGTTTTAATCAAGTAGCATGGAATGAGGTCAAAGCATGTAACTATAATAGACCTCCTAGGGAGGGATTGTAACGAATCTATGCGACCTTCTTAGGTCATGGGATTGACATATGGGGGAATGACCCGGATCAAAACTTGTAAAGTTTGTTTAGGGTGAAGAAAACTAGAAGAACCAAGTGGAAATTGAGGCTTCTACTGTTGTTGTATGAAAATGGGAATATATATAAAGATGATGCATAGTATGTTCGCTCTAATGAAATGAATGAAATGTTTTTGCAAGAAAAAGTTGATTCAAATGTTTAAAACTCACACGGAAGATTCATGGTCGCTATGGCGTGAAAGAGAGTACCTAGATTAGGGCAACACTGCAAGCTTAGAGTTTATTATGTAAGTGCTTGGTGAAGTAATGAGTGGATCTTTCAGTGATTTTGGATGGGGAATTTCTTCTAGCATTTTCTACGGGATATACTAGTACGGTTGTGAAGATTGTTCATGGAATACCAAGAGATGCTTAAGGTGAGCAACAAGAGTAAGAGAAGACCGAAGTTCTGAAGTTTGTTGTCGATATGAGATATACAAGAAGTACATGAAAGATTGAGGTTAGAGTCTCTACGGTCGGATTGACGTTACATAAGAAAATGAAGTATAAATTGCTATGCCTACTTGAGGAAATGATGACTATGGTGAAAGCTTATGTAGAATACGAAGAGCTCCTCCCATGTGTTGGGATGTCTTTGAAAGTAAAGAAGATAAGATCGATTTATTTAGAAGCATGATTTTGCCCTACAGCTAGGATGCTTATGACAACACATAAGTATGAGTCCTTAAAAGGTTATTACGATGTGTGAGGGAACAGAAAAGATGAAACGACGGAACCGAGAGTTAGAGGACTCAAGCAAATCTTTCCAATTCAAGTAAAGACGAATATTTGTAAAAAGACGGTCACCGTTATAACTAGAGAAGAAGCAATACACGAGTTTGAAGGATGTCACCCCAACAGATCGGGGTGGATCATTAGTACCATGACCACCTGTCAATTTTTAAGACAAGGTGTGTCGATCTTTTGTTTATGTGGAGGGAGAAGAAAAGACATAACCGATATATCACGGATTCCAATTATTGGTGGAATTCCCAACAACTTTTGGTGACGTACCAAGACTTCCACTACGTCGGTATGTGGATTTTGCCACTAAGGTCAATCTGGACGCAACTCCGATGTCCAAGGCACCGCATAGGATGACACATGTGAAGATACGTTAGTCGAAGAAGCATTTGAACGACCAGTTGCAAGGACTTGTTGATAAAGGTTCATTAGAACCAATGCATTGCCATAGAGAACACTAGACGTTATCTTGAACTCTTGATTTGAAGTTCATATTGAAATATATATTGAACTCTTGATTTGTAGTTGATATTGAAATATATCTTGAACTCTTGATTTGAAGTTCATATTGGAACATATCTTAAACTCTTGATTTGAAGTTGTCATGGAGAACACATCAGTTTGCGAAAAGAGAGACGATTATCTCCGTTTGTACATCGATTACTGTGAGCTGAACAAGATAACAATGAAGAACGTGTATCCCTCACCACGGATAGAGGATCTACTCGACCGGTTGTAGGGGTCGGTAGTCTCTTCTAAGAATGGTTTAAGGTCTCATTGCCATCAATTGAGAATTTGAGGCTCGGATATTGCAAATACGGCATTCCGGACAACCATGGTCACTACGAGTTTTAGTGATTCCATATGGGCTTACTAATGTCCGGATAAGATATTTTAGTCTACTCTGGAAGAATAGAGAGGTCGTATGACAAGTTGTGTCGGGATGGCAACCCCCGAAAGGATGTGGAAGAAGTTACAAGTTTTCTAGGATCCGCTGGTCATTATTGGATTTGTGGAGAGATTTTCCAAGTAACACCATCTATGGCTAACCTACTCCAGATGACAATGAAGTGTTGAGTGAGACAAAAATTAACAATGGAGATATTGAGAGTTAAGAGGAGATTCATTGGTGTAACTGTTTTGAAATTGCCTCGAGGTATGATGGGTTTGAAGTTCACAAGCGATTCTCCAAGACAAGGTCTTAATGGAGTATTGAGGAACGATGTAAAAGTAATAGCATACGTGTCTCGTTAGTAGAAGTAGTATGAAGTAAAGTACTTCCTTCATCACTTGGAACTCACGACAAGAATTGAGGAAACGTAACATCAGAGTTTGGTTTGAAAAGAACCAAAGTCAACGGTGTAAATTAGATGTTCGATCTTCTTTGCTAGAGACAAGCAAAGAAGAAACATATGAAAATACTGTATTGAGAAAGACCCGAGAAGGAAGTTCAGTTTCCGATATATCGGACCTTTTTGAGATCTTAACGCGAGTTTGAGAAGTGGCTTACAAGTTGGTGTTGTACCAAGAGTAGGGGTGTTACATAGTATATTTGGTTGAGTTTTACGCTGAGCTAGTAGCATCGATAGAATCGACGGGTTAGACCTAGTTCTTCCCTTGGTTGCGTTATGTGCATGTGTGATGTTATGTGTAGTTTGTGCCCGGTGCGGGAATGTGTTTTATGAACTAATATATCTTGTGGTTGTAGTTTCAGTAGATGATGTGTTTAGATTAGAAGGTTTAAGCCTTATTAGTTTGAGAGTTCATACCTCGGCCTTAGGGACCGAGAAGTTCGACGCATAGCAAGTTTTGAGGCGAAACTTGGTTTTAGAGGGATCTGATGTAACACCCCGTTTATTGGGTGCTTTTTCGATATTTATTCTCGTACTTCTATCAATAATTTATTAGTTAAAACATTTTTATTAAAAGTATTTTACGATGTAAAATATCTTTCCGGAGTATATTATTATTTTCGGAAAAGTCTGGAAAGTTCCATCTTCCAAATTTATCTTATTTATTTTATTTATTCCTTTCTTCTTTTTATTTTATTTTTTTGAGTGACAGTCAAGCAGCCCTAGCTGCTTCCTCGTTGCCCTGTCCCGCCACAACCGCCTAGTCCACTGCTTAGCCTAGCATCTCAGGACTAAAACCGACCCCCTCGACACCTCTCCTTTGACCTCTCCCTTCCTTAGCTTCTCACCTCATCCCTCTGCTGCTCACCTCCCTCACGCTCAGCCTCGCTTCTGTCTTCCTTATCCCATAAACTGTCGGAGACTCTCCTCGCTCACCTCACCAATAGCACGCTCATCTCCCAATGTTCATTTCACGATTTACAGCTGCCTTCAGTGCTCCTGTCTCACTCTCCCCTAGCTGCACCAAGTGATCCCTGTCGCCTTACCGGAGAAGCCAACCGCTTCACTCCCTTGTGCACCTGTTTGTAGCCAGCTGAGGAAGCCCATCGGACCCACAGTCTCCATCCCTGCGTTCACTTTCCTTGTGCCTATCCCGAACAGAGAAGCAAGGAGATGGCATCTCCTCTCCTATTCTGTTGCAACCATGGACCACCGCCACCACCGGAAGAGCCTAGCTGCCCTGCCCTCGCCGTCTGCCGGAGCACACCGAGCTGCCGATGCCTTTGTTTTCCGTGCCCCAACCCCTGCACTATTGTCCCGGGAGAGAAGAAAAACCCTTTTGGGTTATTTGCAATTGGGCCCCTCTCTTTGTATTAATTACAGCTTGTACCTTGTATTTTGTATTTGCAGATTTGGCCCTAATTTTTAAAAGTTACAAATTTGCCTCTGTTGTTATAATTACAAATATGGTCCAAAGTTTTAATTACGGATGATGACCCATATTTTTGAAATGGTATAATGTGCCCCGGAAAAATATGTTAGCGGTTTTTAACCTTGGTTTTTTATTACGAGGGAGATTCTTATATTTATATATTATATATTATGCCCTTGTTGGTTTACGTTTGGTTTATGGCTCAAACTTTTAATTGCGGATTATGACCTATGTTTTATATATTGGATAATTTACCCGAAAAGTGTTTTGAGATTTTTAACTCGGTTTTTAGTACGGGGTTTATTCTATTTTATAGATACATTATATACTATGCCTAAATTTAGCGTTATGCTAAATTTGTTTAGTTTGGTGTTAGGTTCGGAAGCGCCTCGATAAAGGCCCAACGAATCCATACTCGACATTTGTAGATCGTCTTTCGCCTTTGACCTCATGTGAGTACCTTCTTCCTCAATCTACTTATGTTTAATGGTATAATCATGATAGGTTGAATCTAGCATAACATAGAGTGAATGCCAAGTAGTGGCCTTGAACCTTAGCTTTGTGTGGATGGTTTATGAGCTTTGTTGAGTTATTTTTGGTACGATTCTAGATGATCTTCGAGACTAGGAGTTGGACCTAGCATGCTTGAGTTGTGACCTCATATAGGTTTAGGAGACTAGAAGTCCGAAGGCTTCTTGCATATTGGTTAGTTATTGATAATGTGCCTTGTTTGGCCAAACGTTGAGCGTCTTCTTACGGGAAGCTAGGTGAGGACTTATTCGAGTTACCTTTGAGACGAAATAAGTCCCTGGAGCCGCTTTTATGCATTATTTGGATGAGTGGCGGTCGTGTGTGTTTTAGTTTTTTCATGATCATGAAAACCGGATTAGGATGACTTAGACATATATATTGTTGACCCACTTGTTTATTATTATCGGGCGGTGACATCACTGCCCAACTCCTGAGGGAGATTGGGAGGTTCTCTGCGACCAGGCCATACATGGTATACGGGAGGGCTTCTTCACCACTCCACATGGTATACGGGAAGAGCTCTACATCACTCCTGTTGGTTACACGAGGACAGAGGAGAGAGTTATAAGACTTCTCGTGTCACACTTTGAACGAATGGAACTAGTAATGGAATGACTTAATACGAATCGGATTGTATGTATATGAGCATGATGTGTGTTATGTTTACTTATGCGTGTGTTTGTGCCCTTGCTATCTTTATAATGCCTAGAATGTGAGATAACGGTTTTATACCGATTGTTGTAGTTGATGTGCAGGTTAGGATGTGGCCGAGTGATCCGGAGAAGTGAGCAGCCGGGGATCCGTACATTATAGGTCGAGTTTGGGGGATTTGAGTCTGTGTATGATTGTTGGATATTTGTGTATTGTTGACGTTGTTGTATAGTCGGTTGAGATGTTTATTTCTTTAAGTATTCGGGGTGTTACATCTCCCTTCTTAATTATTTTTTGTTCCATCAACAATAAACCTCTCCAATCTCTTGCTTCCCTTCAACATATCCTTCATATCATAGACATTACTTTTGAAGTTTGGCGCGGACTATTATTAATGTTTCGTCAAACAACAAAAAAAAGCATTTGAATCATTTGGGATTGAGAAATGAATGTGGACATTCTTAAAAGGAAACTATGCACCTTTGTATGGAAAGGATGATTACACACATTTACGGTTGAGGAGTCAGACAATGGCACCGGCAGCCTTGCCTCCGCCACTAGGGTCGTAGTTGGTGTCGCCACCAGTGCTTGTGCCATCATCAGAAACATCCCATACACCTTTTTTCATTCTCACCATTACCACTAGCCATAATCTTCTATGAAGACTATGATTTTATGTATCAACACTAATTAGCAATGTGGTTTTGTGTGACGTCAATTTCCAACAACTATGATTTCATGTGAAGCTCTTTGTATACAACACCTCTGACGAAGTATCAAAGCCTGAGAGGTTGTTGATGAGCGTCAAATATAAAACTTCTTACACCTTGTTTACATGCATATCATACCCACTTTTCCTTCCCATATTTGCCGTTTTATACGGAAATTGTCCACTTTTTGTATTTCGGTATCTACCGTGGCTTTTATGTGTTTAAGGCATTTATATAAGGCATCAAAAGTGTCAAGATTGCATCATCCTTGAGGTCGGAGCAGAAGAAAAGATCAATATGACTGAGGAAGTACAACACGAAGGCCGGAAGATTAGCCTTGAAGAGAAAGGTTCAAGATTAGAAGCAACAGCTGGCAAAAATGCCCACCAAATGGCCAATGTACGGCCGTAGGGTGGCCGTTACGCTGCCGTTGGGGTGGCCGTATGGATCGAGACTTCGACGACAAAGCCAATGCTAAAGCCCAACTCAATCATCCTTCGACAAGGAATTGAAACGCCCGTCAAATGATGGTCATAAGGCCGTATGGTGGCCGTATACTTGTCATTTGGCTAGCTGTTTCAGCACCTTAGCGAAGAACATCCGAATCTCCAATTTTAGCTTTGGAAATTGCATATTTTATGTAAACCGCACTCTAATTTCTCCCCCAAATAGAAACACCCCCAACCTCAGGGTTAGCTACACTGATTCAGTTGGATGTTGATTCCTCCAAAATTCAGTAGTCTTTCATTCCCTCTTTATTCTAGCAGTCAAAATTGTTAGTTTTGCTTGAAGTTTTTCCCTAAAGGAACCAAACTCTTGTAAGATATGTCCTTCTTGGTTCAATATATGATCTTTGATTTATATTCTATCATGATTGGCTAAACTTTCTCCTTAATCTAAGGATTAAATGATCCCTATAATGCTTTAATATATTGTTTGCATATATCTTTATACATTGAGGTTTTGATATCGTTTCTTTTCAAAGGGCTTTATTCCTACCTTTTGACAACCTTCTAAATAAGTGGTGTTTTTATTGGTTTAAATAAAATAAGTGAAGGGCCAAAAGAGAAGTTAGTTTTATTGGATTTATTGTAAAGAACTAGGTGTTGAGAATACTAGTTTGCACAACTTCGAGAACTTCTAATCATCGTAGCAAGTTCCGGTCTTTGAAATTTTTTCAGCTGAAGGGTCGCAAACAAAGTTTTTCTTGGTCTTTTCTGGATTTTTATGTTTTTAAAGGGTTTTTCTATACAAGCAAAGGTTACCTTGCAACCACACTTTGCCACAGCAAGCTTTTGTCGTCGTAATGGGGTGATTTTTGTGACGGCATAGTGACGACAACTAGTGTCGTACCTATTGCCCATTTTTTGCGATGGCACAACGACATCAATTGTTGTCATTGCAAAAAGGTTGGGTAATTTGTGACGGCACAACGACGGCAATTGGTGTTGTCGTAAACGGTCAGATTATTTGGGACAACACAACGACGGCAATTGGCACCGTCGTAAATGGACGGGTTATTTGTGACGGTGCAACGAAGGCAATAGGTGTCGCCTTAAACGGTCAAATTATTTGTGACGGAACGAGGACGGAAATTGGTTTCTTTGCAAAATACCGTGTTATTTGCGATGTCACAACAACGGTAATTGGTGTCGTTGAAAAAAGGTTGAGTAATTTGTGACGGCACAACAACGACAATTAGTGTAGTTGCAAAAGGTTGGATTATTTGTGACGGCACAATAACGGAAATTGGTGTAGTTGCATAAGGTTTGGGTTATTTGTGACGGCATAACGACGGCAATTGGTGCCTTGCAAAAGGTTGGGCTATTTGCGATGTCACAACTAGAGCTGGCAAATATGACCCGACCCATGAAACCGGCCCGACCAAACCAAACCCGAAGCAGGCCTGGTCCCAAAAAGTTTTTAAAAAATAAAATACCCGGAACTGACCCGCTTGAAATCGATTTAACCCAAAATAATAAATAACCTAAACGGTTGAAATCAAAAATGGCCCAAACCCGAAATGACCCGATATCCCAAAGTAACTCAGCCCGAATGACTCGTTAGCCGAAGTAACCTGACTCGAAATAACCCGAAAATCCAAATTATCCGACCCCAAATGACCTGTTGGCCCAAAGTAACCCGACCATTGATAACCATGATAATCTGAAGTAAAATGATGTGATAATATGAATTATGAAGTAATCCAAGCCAAAATGACTTGCTAATTCGGAATAAGCTGATAAAAAAATTAAATAAACTTAAACTTAAATTTTTAAATCTATTATGTAACACCCCAAATTCTCAGAACTCGGAAGCTAATGGATAGGAACTCACAATGGGTCCCGACCTTGGTTTAACAACTTTACTAGGATCTTACAACAAGACACAAATGTAAATAAATTTTTTGACAAACATTAAATTATATTTCTATGAATGTAGTAGATATGAGAGTGTTACAAAACATAAATATATCATCGACGTGCATGTAAATGAAAGATTCCCCCGTCCCCATCTAATGTGTACGTGGTCCCGGCTGACCATCCACTCCGGACCTCTCTGTAGCCTTCTATACCTACAAATAATCTAACAACACGGATAAACCGTTAGCTAAATAATCATATACAAGAAGACGTATAAGCACACACGTCAATACAGAAAATAAACACACAACATGCTTTCACATAGTACATTTTATTATCTTTATTAACGCCATACACTCATAATCCGATTACAGTTGTGGCATGAGATGTCTGCAACTCTCGCCTACATCCCTTTATCTAGCAGCAATGGTTTGATGCACCGAACCGTATACCACATGGAGTGGATCAGTACCTCCCCGTCTACCACGTCTGGCCTTGTCATGGAGAACCTCCCACACTCTCGCAAAAACTGAGCAAATGATGCCACGACTCATTACTTCAATAGTACAAAGAGGCGTTGTAGACCCCGGTTTTTTATACATGAGACCCCGGTTTACAAAGCATGGTTAACGGGAGCGATGTAATCCACTCGAACCACACTAATTGTCACCGAGGTAAAAAAAATTTTGCACCACGGTTTTTACCCAAAAACCGTGGCACCAAACATTTATAAAACACAATTTTGTAGATGTCGGACCACGGTTATTTCCCAATTCTATATTTTTTAAAAAAAAAACACCACGGTTCTTTAAAGAACCGTGATCTTTATTCTTCTTTTTTTTAAAAAAAAATTATATCACTACTATATTTCACTATACTACACCAGTTTTGATTCTAAAAGCATACACTAATAATCACTTCAGCTTTGAATTCAAAGAAACATATTAAAGATAATAGTATAAAGATATCAAGCAAACTCAATAGAAAATCTTTTAACAAAACCTACCACCTAAGGTTGCAAGGTTCGCCACAAGTTTTACATCATGAATGAACATAAACATGAATAATGCCACCTCAACAATGTCTGAATCTTATTGCTTCTTAAAAATTGAAATCTGATTTGCATCAAGGTTAAATTATAAAAGGTGCATGTAGTCACGAACCTTCAAATCTCGATGCTATACGCCTTTGATGTGACAATGTGAGACAACTTCAATGAGTTGTTGAAAGTATCTTCGAGATTCCTTTTTTGAGAGTATGACTTGGTGAACCTGTTCATTACTAACAATGTGGCAAATAAAGTACTAAAGCACAAAAACACAATGGTAGATAGTAAAATAAGATTTTCACCTTGTTTCTTCACAAGACATCTCTAAACTGAATCTCAATTACACCAAATGACCAAAAATCAACAAGTCCGGTAACATCAACTGAAACTAAACTTAAAATTACCACCTTTAACAAAGAGTAATAAACACATGTTAAAAATGAAACGCAAGTCGGTCCATACCATACAAAGACTCCCCCCCGGAAGAATACAATGTAACACCCCGAATTCGCGGGACTCGGAGTGCCACATTGGGCTAGGATCTCACAATGGATCCTAACCCTAGATTAACAACAAGTTCACTGGATCTTACAACAAGGCACAGGTAGATTAAAACTAAATACATAAAAGTTGTATAAGATACATCAAAAGAGTTTACAAACACAAAGCCGAGTACAAAACACCAAACCAAACATCTGATACAAAAGATCCCATATCCCACGAAACCCTAATGTATAGAAGTCCTCGGCTGGTCACACCATCTGGCTCACTCTGCAGTCTTCCTAACCTACAGATCATCTACAACACGGTATACATCGTTAGCTACAACAATGAATAATTATGAAGGGAATAGCACAAACACACATCAACATCTCATACATGCAATGCGACACACATTCATTTATTATCTTTAATTATGTTATTCCATTACTAATTCAACTTATTTTGTAACACGAGGAGCCTCAAGAACCTCGTCCCAACCAACGTAACACAGGAGTTTTGCGTGGGGGTGATCATCACTCGTCCCCTCCTGTGAGATCATCTTCAGGGCACCTCCTCCTACCCGCAGACAGAGGCAAGTGGTCACGACCAGTTATAATACACTTGGGCCAATTAATATCATAAATGGTCATCCTAGTCCGGTTTAGGTTATAAATGCACAATCATATGAACACACACAACCATCACAATCACACAAACCCACAACTAAACGCTAAGTAAGTCCTATGGACTTACTTGTAACATTCGTATCCAATACCATGTCACAGCTTCCCCTTGGGGAAGTAATCAACGCCTACAATAGCAAGGCACACAACATCACATACTGCAAGGGTTAGGAGACTCGTCTACATAATCATAACCAACTTACAACTTCAATCTAAACCTCAAGATCATAACATGCTCACAAATGCCGAAGGCATATCCTCAACATAAACACAAGTGTCTAAGACACATCTCTATCATACCACTCATCCTACCCAAGCTAGCCTAGCCCACATCTAAGCCAAGGCCAAAGGAAAGGAAGAAAGGAAACATACCAATAAGGTATGCCCTGAAAGTACCAACAGAAGCAAGAACTCAAGTCTAAACTACAGAGGCACAGGGGCGGCTCACTCAAGGTGCAGGAACGGCTTACAAGCAGGCACAGGGGCGGCCTAGTGCAGGCGCAGGGGCGGCTGTTTGTGTAGAGGATTGGCCCCGACTTCTCTTCGATCCCTTTCTCGACTCTCTTCACTTCTCCATCACACAACAACATAACACATACATATATAAACATGTATGAACATCGTAAACATCCAGGAGATAATCTAACACAAGTCTAACTTGTGATCCTAAGCTAAGAAGAAAAGAGAAGCAAAGAAGAAGAAGGGAGAAAGAAAGGAAAGAAGAAGAGTTGGCTTACCACAACCAAAACCTAAGCAGCCAAGGAGAACCACATCAACAACATCCTACAGCACCTCCACACAACAACAGCAACTCTCAGCAACAAGCTCAGGATCATCCAAGCTCAAGACCTAAATGAACTCTCAAAGCTTCCTCACAAGATCAAAGGAGATCAAGTAAGGGGAGAAGAAGAAGAAGTAGAAGAGCATACAGATGGAGATAGGGCTGAAGAAGATGAGGAAAACCCTCATATAGAAGAAAAGGATGGCTTCTAAGAGAAGTCAATCGCAAAGCACAAGTCAAAGGGTCAACGAAGGCGGCTGCAACCACACAGAGCCGTAGAGGCGGGTTCTGTGAGGCGTATGGGCGTCTAGCCGCAGGGGCGGCACCCTCGTCCGCTGGGGCGGCTGACAGGGTCCAATAAGGGCTCAGAAAGGCTCCTAGGCTCCAAAGACTAAGGCTCTTACATCACACCCCCCTAAAAACAAGTTTCGTCCCAAAACTTGCAAGATCCCAAATCCTCTCGGACACATAAGCCGAGGTATAACTCTCCCTCTTAGAGGTGCCATATCATAACCTCATATCCTCAAACGCAGCATGGAGGAATCATCACTCAAGCAAATTCAAACAAGGCCTAGAAGAAGATCATCTCTAGCCAAACACTAACCACATCACACTGGCATTGAGAAAAGCCGTCTCCAGCCAAAACGTACACATAACACTACTATGTGGAGAAAAACCGTCTCCACTCACACTATGTCCATCAAAGATAGCATGGAGGAAAGAACCATCTCCAACTAATCCAAATACACACACCATAGCATGGAGAAAAGAACCATCTCCAGCTATACCTATCTCGCGCTAGCAACAGGATCTAACAGATCATATGCACATATTGCTAGCAGGAAAAGCACAGCATATCACATAAGCACATAACATAACATGCACTCACCAGGAGGGCACTAAGATCTACTTGTGGATCCTACTAGTGCGTCTAACTCAGCATGGAACTCTAGATAGTTCCTTTGGATACTATCCCTAGTCTCCCATTTAACCTCATCAGGTCCACGTCTAGACCACTGTATCCTCATCATGGGAATGTCCTTCGAACGCAAGCGTCTCATACCTCGATCTAGGAGTACAATAGGGTGCTCTGCAAAAGTGAGGTATGACTCAAGCACTAGATTATCATAACTCACAATGTGCCTCGGATCTGGTATGTACTCCCTCAGCTGAGACACATGAAACACAGGGTGAAAACCCTCTAATCTCGGAGGCAGTGCTAATCTGTAAGCTGCCCTTCCGACTTTATCCAGTATCTCGAAAGGACCGACATATCGGGGACTCAACTTCCCCTTTATGCCAAAACGTCTGACGCCTCACATGGGAGATATTCTCAACCAGACATGAGCTCCTACCCTGAACTCTAGATGTCGACGCCTCTTGTTTGCATATGACTTCTGGCGACTCTGTGTAGCCAGCATCCTCTCTCTGATCAGCGCTACTCGAGCCATATCATCCTGAATCTGCTATGGCGCTATCCCACAGATACTGCTAGGCTCCTCCCATCATAAAGGTGTACGACACCTACGTCCATACAGTGCCTCATAAGGAGCCATCCCACAAGATGCATGTCAGCTGTTGTTGTATGAGAACTCAATGAGTGGGAGGTAATCAGACCATCCTTGTCCCCAATCAAACACATAGGCTCGTAGCATGTCAACTAAGGTCTGGATGGTCCTCTTTGACTGACCATTTGTCTAGGGGTGAAACACAATCGTGAAGTGTAGACTCTTCCCCAAAGCTGTCTGAATCTCCTATCAGAATCTCGAAGTAAACCGTCCATCACGATCAGAGATGATCGTCCTCGGTACACCATGGAATCTCACTATCTGTCTAGTGTACTCCTCAGCCAATCTGCTCACTGGCCACGTCTCTTTGATGGGAATGAAACTTGCCGTCTTCGTCAGTCTATCAACAATAACCCAGATAGTATCGAAGCTCCTACTGGTCCTCAATCTGGTCAAAAAATCCATGGAGACGTCATCACTTCCACTACGGTACTGGCAGTGAATGGAGCTCACCTCCAAGTCTGAAAAGCTCTATCTTGACCTGCTGGCAGGTCGCACACTAGGCCACAAATCTGGCTACGTCGGGCTTCAGCCCTCCCTACCAATATGAGCATCTCACATCATGATACATCTATCTCGTACTTGGGTGTACTGATTAAGGTGTATAGTGAGCCTCCTGTGAAATCCTCTGTCTCAACTCTGCATCTGCAGGTACACAAATACGGTCATTTCACCTCATAAATCCATCTGCTCCAATGGAGAACTGTGGTGCGTCTCCACGAGACGCACCACAGTTGGATCTCATGCAACAAACCAGGTAGAACCTCTAAAGCAAACAACTGGGCATCATCATCAGGAAATTGGATGTCCATCTCTAGCCAAGCTAGATCCCTCTGAAGTTGAGTCTCTATAGTCAATCTAGCAATCGCCTTCTCTCGAGGCGTCCTCCTGCTCAAGGCGTTAGCTACCACATTCGCCTTGCCAAGATGATACAAAATCTCAAGGTCAAAGTCCTTGATCAACTCGAGTCATCAACGCTGGAAGTTATTCAATTCCCGCTGCGTGAAAATGTACTTCAAACTCTTATGGTCTGTGAAGATCTGACATGTAGCACCATACAGGTAATGAATCCACATCTTCAAAGCATGAACTACCGTTACCAACTCCAGATAATGAGTCAGGTAGTTCTCCTCATATGTCTTCAGCTATCTAGACGCATATGCAATCACTCTGCCTCTCTGCATCAACACACATCCCAAGCCTAGCTTGGATGCATCACTATAGACCACAAAATCATCAGAACCCTTTGGTTGTGCCAAGACAAGAGTAGAAGCCAAACGCCTCTTCAACTCCTCAAAAATCTAAGCACACTGATCAATCCATATGAATCTGGTAGTCTTTCTCAGAAGACTTGTCAGTGGACGGGTAATCACATAAAATCCCTCCACAAAGCGTCTGTAATAACCGGCTAAGCCAATAAAGCTACGCACTTCCTTGACGTTCGTCGGTGTCGTCCATGCAGCAATAGACTCGATCTTCGCCGGATCTACCATAATCCCGTCGGCGGAGACGATATGTCCAAGGAAAGCAACTTCAGACATCCAGAACTCACACTTAGAGAGCTTGGCATACAGCTCTCTGTCTCTAAAAATCTGCAAAAATATCCTCAGATGACCGGCATGCTCCTCTCTGCTACGAGAGTATACCAGAATGTCATCAATAAAGACCATTACAAACTGATCCAAGAAGTCGATGAAGATATTGTTCATCAACTCCATGAAAACTGTGGGGACATTCGTCAGCCCAAATGGCATCACTACAAACTCGTAGTGTCCATAACGGGTACGAAATTTCGTCATGTGCACGTTCAGCTCCCTCACCCTCAACTGGTGATATCCGGAACACAAGTCGATCCGGGAGAAAACTGTCGCTCCTTGAAGATGATCAAGTAGATCATCAATACGAGGCAGTGGATACCTGTTCTTGATGGTCACCTTCTTCAGCTCTCTGTAATCTATACACAGTCTCAACGATTTGTCCTTCTTCCACACGAAGAGGACAGGTGCACCCCACGGTGATACACTATGGCGTATGAAGCCCTTCTCAGCCAACTCCTCGAGTTGCTTCTTCAGCTCCAACATCTACCATACAATATGGGGCCTTCGAGATGGGTCTCGTGCCAGGCTCCAAAGCAATGCCAAAGTCTATGCTCCTCTGAGGCGGCAAGCTAGACGGCTCTACAAACACGTTTGTAAACTCACATACCACTGGTATGTCCTCCAAAGTTAGGCTCTCTCCATCCTTCATGGCATAACACCAGAAGGCATCACATCCCTGTGTAATCAGTCTAGCTGCTCGTACTGCACTGATAATAGATCCCGTCTTCCTAAGGTCCCAACCCCGGTAGACCTCAATCGGACCTACATCGGTAGAGACGGTAACAGTTTTCTTACCCACATCTAACACCACACGGTGTCTATGCATCCAATCCTTACCTAATATGACTTCTTCGTGCATCAAGGGCATGACTAAGAATTCAACAAGCAATATACGAGTCCCTAAGCGTAGGGGACATCTGCGTATCTCCTAGGTACCTCTAACCCTACTACCATCAGGTAACCCTATAGTAAAGGGTGTCCCCTCTATGGTAGACAAACTCAGACGCTCAACACAACCAGCAGAAATAAATGAATGCATAGCACCTGTATAAAATAAAACTCTAACTGGTAAACCATGTAACAAAATGGTACATGTAGCAACTAGTGTTGACGGCTCCTCAACATTCCCCAGCTCAAAAACACTGCCTCGAGCTCCTCGGGCATCACTAGTACCAGCATCCGTACCTCTACCTCTACTCGGTCCTGGAGCAGAACCTTGAGTAGCAGGTGTATCCGGGACTCCCTATTGTCCTTGTGCCTGATACTGACGCAGTCTCTATCCACCTCCTGCTGCACCTGCAGGGGGAAGAACCCTGTTGTGATGACGCCTTGCCCTGACGGAAAAACGTAGCTCTGTGTCCTGGCTTCTCACACGAGAAGCAAGTCAGTGGTGCTCTCGGGCAATCAGCCTTCAAATGTCCATAGGCCCCGCAGTTGTAGCACTGTCGGCCTCTCTTAGTAGTTGGTGCAGACACTGGAACACTCGAGCGGCCTTGAGATTGGCCTCGCCCGTATCCAGATGCTCCTGCACCAGTCTGTCCTGTGCGCTGTCTCTTCTCAGACCGACCTGTATAAAAATTCCTCCTCTAGCTATCTTTCTCTCTCTCTCACAGGCAGGGGCCCGATCCTGATAGTCTGTCAAGGACTCACAGTGGAATCCCGCCATGTATGAACGTGTGCTCTCCCTTAGACGACGGGAGAACAGATATACATGCTGGTCCTCAGATGGTGCAACTGGACCCATCAATGCTAACTCAGTCTGGAAGCGGCGAATAGCATCTGTAATGGGTACGTCCTCAAAGCCCGCCTCCACGAAGTCCTGCAGCTTCTTCCTCTTCAATGAGGCAGGGCCGAACTACTCCATCATCAAAGTCCTAATCTTCTCATAGCTGATAACTCATGCTCTAACTGTCATCCACCACTGGTGTGCCAGGTCACAAAAAAAGGATTGTACTAGCTCAATCCGTCTGTCCTAAGGGCATCGAATAGACTCTAAAGCTGAGTCTACATGCCCAATCCAAACCTCAGTCTCTAAGCCAATCTCCCCTAGGAAGTGTGGTACTCCCTACTGATGAAATGCCTTCAACCATGCATCTGGTCGAGGCCCTATAGTCTCCTCTACAGCTCGAGCAACCTCAGTAGTACGTGTCGGCATAGCTGGCACCTGAGTAGCTCCATGGGATCTCTCAGATGATCCCTCGTGCCTTGGTAGATCTGGGGCTCGTCTGCCTGCTCTAATGGCCTTCTCAAAGTGTCTGAGGTACTCTGTGAACTCTGGTCCACCCATGGAGACACAGTTTGAGCCATCAGACTGGGTTGGATGGGCATGTTGTCTTCTGGACCCACCACTCCTCATAGCTGGGACTGCACTCTCAGCAACCTCCTCAGAAGCCTCCTCCACCACTGGTGGATCTGCAGCGGGAGCTGGTCCCTGTCCTATCCCTTCTGGAGGAAGAGGTGTTCTACCTCTACCTCTACCTCTACCTACAACAGCAACAAGTCTAGTCCCAGCTTTCTGCGGGGTATGCACACCTAACGTATAAGGCTCTATATAGGCCATATTTATAGAGATATATAAATAATACATAATAGTACATGCATACACATCAGCACATAAAAGATATATATATATATATATATATATATATATATATATATATATATATATATATATATATACTGTCGAGATCTGTTCGCTCAAAAGTGTGTGTGTCAAAGTCTTAAATTTATATCTAGAACTCAAAGCAAAGCGAACCCGCAGTGTACGGATCAACTGTAGCAAGGTAAGAAATTCCATAGTCGAACTCAGGGATTTGGTGAGAATAAAATCAAATTAAATTATCTAACAAAGTGCAAAAGCTTTTGTGATTAATAAAGGAGGAAATTATTCCAAGGATTCAAGTATCCAACTACGGATTTCGATTCAAGACACTTCTAAAGATCAAAGGACAGAGTCTATATTGCCAAGGTTATGTGTTTCAAAGGTAGATATCGTACGGTGAAGTTCCGAAACCTATTAGTCTAATCCAAAGGATTCTCTCTATAAGGGTTATTGAGGCTGCAATATAGAAAGATCTAAGGATAAGCATTACACCCAAACTAACTACCCAAAACCTCAGGATGTGAATCTCCAAGGTAAAGATAGAAAGCACACTTAAAACCTTAATAAAGGATGTTGAGTCTCTCTATTACCAAAATCTTGTAATCTTAATCTATTAAATGTAGAATCAAGGTTGAAGTCTCTTCATACACACAAATAGAGATTAAAAAGGTTAAGCAAGGTTGGGATTTAGACAAGGATTAACTTTGGTTAAAGAATGAATCAATTAATGATCGTCAGGGGAATAAATCGTGCTGTTCTTGAGAAAATCGTCCGATTTTTCTAAAGAACAGTCCGTTTTTCCTGTTGTCGCAAAGTTAAAATCTAAACTCTCAGAGTCCAAATGTTTGAATGAGTTCAGTCTATCATCATCTAAGCCTCAATCATCAACTATTCTCCCCATAATCACAATGGTTTTAGCCAACCATTCTCAAAATCAAATCAAAATTTAGATTGAGTGAATAAATCAAATAAACCCGAATCTCGAATAAAAACTCAATAACTTTCAAATCTGTAATCCAATCTCAAAACTAATCAAAGTATCTCTCAATCAACTCAATATTGTGTTCAAAAACCACAAAGATCACAATGGAAACAAGGAATCTCACAAATATGATCAAGATTGACTTCCCGGCAATATCGCTTCAATCCTTCTCCAAGAATCTACAATCTCTCTCAAACGTGTAAAGATTTCCCGTTGCGGCCGTCCCTTTTTCGCTCCTAGGGTTCCAACCTATAGTTCCTTGCTAATGGGCCGCTTGGTAAAACACTTCTCTAGCCTAAAAGTGATGGGCTTTGAGTCGTCTTTACCATTGGGCCGAAAAACAGTTAAATCGTGCCAGCCGATTTTCAAGCAAAATCGTTCGATTTCTAGTGACAAAAATCGTCCGATTTATGTTGTAAATGGAACGATTTTCTTCAACAGAGAATGCTCGTCTTTTGGCTTGTTTCCTTCCTCTCTTTTATTGTTCTTTTACGCAACTCCTTTGCTCTTTGTGATTCCTCTAAGACTCCTTTCGCTTCCCAAATGGCCTTACATGCTCCTTGCTCCATTTTTGCTTCCAAATCCACTAAATTTATCTACAATTCAACCGAAACTAGTGTAGACCTCTATTTCCGAAACATATATGAATAAAACACAAAAGGTACACAGGTTCTCTCTAAATGCAAGGTAAATCGAGGTAAACCTCTACAATATGTATGATTATAATGGTATATAATTCATGTCATCAAAATACCCCATACTTGCCCCTTGCTTGTCCCCAAGCAAGACTCAAGCTTAGAATACAAGATGCCATGGATTATATATGTATGGAAACTCAAAAACTTTTTATTTGGTAGTGCTTCTTCTTATTGGATCACCCTCAAAGTGATGTTTCAAGGCATAGGAAGGCAAGGCATGTATCAATGATAATAATAACATGAACTAACCCTCTTTTCTTTCTCAAAAACATAACTAAAGAACATGATAAAGATGTAGAGCCAATTAAAATCAAACAAGTCTAAGCCATGAAGTCATAAATACATGCATAAAAGTCTCAAGGTCTTCTAATCAAAGAAAAGGTCTAAGAAACGTGTTAAAAGAGGGAATTCTTTTAGGCAATTGTGGTGCTAATCCGGGAAAGAGGAACAACATCATACCTTCAAGAACTTTACTTCATCACACATGCTTTGCATGTAAAAGCTTTGCTTTCTTTATACTTTACCTTTTGAGAGTATGGACAGTGGTGCACAATAACCGAAGCCTAGGAGATCAGCGTTTCTCAATTTTGAGATGCCTCAAACCCTTGATGCACATACCATATCCCGTTAGGACTTGTCGTTCAATCGGACTTTGGCAAGACACAAACACCCGGCTATGTGAATGGTGCCGAGTTACTCATCCTCATGTTCAACGTCCCCAAACTTAGGAATTGCTACACTCTCACTTAACATATTTTTATTGGGCGTCCCATATCAAAATGCCTTTTTCAATCACCTATCCTAATTCCCGGATGGTAAAAGGAGGTTACATATTTCATTGAGGAGCTAGCATGAACAAGATATGAATAAGAGAAGAAGTGAATTGCCTTGGTCATCCCTACATGATACGAAAGAACTTATAATATACCTTCGACCATTATTTCATTCTCTTATCAAAACATCAAAATCATATAAACCATTCATGTGTTCAAGTAACAAAAGTAAGCTCATTCATGCCATAATCAAAATCTCAACATAACCATGTCATCTTTTTGCCTTTCCACATCACAATTTTCATCATGGAGGTCGTTTCCATCATAAGAAGCACAAAATTTTTGAAAACTCATTATATTTGAAAGAAAGCATGAAAATGCGAATGTCATAGTGGAAAGCAAGTAGTGCAAGAGTTATTACAAGCCAAATCATCAAAAGTAGTACAAAGTGCATAGAGTGCTAAAATGAAGTAAAAGAGATTGTAAGTACCCCCACCCCATATTTAACTTCCACATTGTCCCTAATGTGAAAAATCAAGCATAAGATGGAGAAAAATACTTACAATGTAAAAAGGAGTGGAATCTCAATCGTCGGTCGGTGGTGGCAATTTATTTATCGGGGCGATTTTCTTTCATTTTCTCAGCTCAAAGAAGAAAATCGGACGATTTAATTCAAGGGAGTCGATCTAGGGGTCGATTTATCTCCCTGTTGCCAAAAATCGACTTGCTTTGTTCCTGAATCGAACGATTTGCTTTGTGTAGCTCGATTTCTTTCCTTGTTTTTCTTGAAGATTGCAATTTGAACTAATTTATGCCCCTATCTTCATTGATTTCCAAATTGGACCTAATTTCCTGCGATTATTAACACAAACAAACCAAGAGTGCATCGAGGAACAAACAAAAGAAAAAACAAAAGAAGCGAAGCAACTAAACTAAGCTAAACTAAGTGATAAAAGAAGAAAAGAGTTATAATATCATGGGTTGCCTCCCAAGAATCGCTTGATTTATCGTCTTTAGCTGGACGGTGCTTGGTTTGGTCTTCAATGGAGGAGGATAGGAGCTATCTCCTCAGCCGGAACTTCCGGTGTGTATTTCTTCAACCGTTGGCCATTTACTTTGAAACTTCCGCTTTGTTCACCCCATACTTCAACTGCACCATGGAGGAAAATTCGTTTAATTACATAAGGTCCTGTCCAACGGGATTTAAGCTTACCTCGGAATAGTCGAAGTCTTGAGTTGAATAGAAGGACTTGATCTCCTTCTTTCAATTCCTTTGGAATGATGTGCTTATCATGCCAGCGCTTTGTCCTTTCCTTATAGATCTTTGCGTTCTCATATGCATTCAGCCGGATCTTGTCCAGCTCGTTGATATCCAAAAGCCGCTTCTCTCCGGCTTCTTTCATATCAAAGTTGAGCCACTTGACAACCCAATATGCTTTATACTCTAGCTCTACAGGAAGATGACAAGATTTACCATAAACAAGATTATATGGAGTCGTACCTATTGGTGTCTTAAAGGCAGTCCTGTACGCCCACAATGCATCGTCAAGCTTCATTGACCAGTCCTTCCTTGTTTTAGAGACAATTTTCTCTAAAATTCCCTTAATCTCTCAATTGGATATCTCGACTTGTCCGCTAGTTTGCAGATGGTATGGTGTAGCTATCTTATGGGTCACCCCATACTTAGCCAATAGAGTCTCAAATCGACGGGCTGTGAAGTGTGTTCCTCCATCACTAATGATGGTTCGGGGAGTCCTGAACCTTGGGAAGATCGTTCAATTGAAGAACTTCACCACTACCATTGCATCATTAGTTGGAGAAGCGATTGCTTCTACCCATCTTGACACATAGTCTACGGCGAGAAGTATTTATTGGTTTCCACAAGAGGATGGGAATGGTCCCATAAAATCTACTCCCCGAACATCGAAGATCTCTACTTCTTGTATGTTGTTGAGGGGCATTTCATTCCTCCTAGAAATATTACCTGTCCTTTGACAAGCATCACAAGCAACAACATATTTTTGCACATCTTTGAATAAGGTAGGCCAAAAGAAAACGGAACGAAGTACCTTAGCACATGTTTTGTGGGAACTAGCATGTCCTCCACATGGTAGAGAGTGGCAGTGGCGGATGACACTTTCCACCTCGTCTTCTGGAATGCATCTTCTGTATATGCCATTGGGACCTCTTTTGAAGAGAATAGGTTCGTTCCAATAGAAGTGCCGGACGTCCTTAAAGAACTTCTTTCTTTGAGCATATGAAAGTCCGGGGGAATCTCCTGACAAACAAGGTAATTTACAATGTCAGCGAACCATGGATCATTACCTTTCGAGATGTGTTGAAGACACTCTTCAATCTCATGTAGGTGTTCGTCAGGGAATGAGTCGTCTATAGGGAGCTCATCCATCTCGTCAGTGAGGTGTGGAAGACGACTAAGATGGTCAGCAACCGAGTTTTCTGAGCCCTTCTTGTCACGGATCTCCAAATCGAACTCTTGTAAGAGTAAGATCCATCTTAGAAGCCTTGGCTTCGCATCCTTCTTCGTGAACAAGTAGCGGATTGCTGAATGATCCGTATAGACTATCACCTTTGCACCTACAAGATAGGAACAAAATTTTTCAAAAGCATAAACTACGGATAGAAGTTCCTTTTCCGTAGTGGCATAATTGGATTGAGCCTCGTCTAGCGTCTTGCTAGCATAGTAGATGGCGTGCGTACGACCATCTTTCTTCTGTCCGAGTACGGCTTCTGTAGCAACGTCGCTTGCGTCGCACATGACCTCGGAAGGAAGAGTCCAATCGGGTGGTTGGATGATTGGTGCTGAAATCAGAGCCTCTTTGATCCTGCAAAACGCTTCTAGACAATCTTTTGAGAATTCGAAAGTTGCATCTTTCATTAAAAGATTAGTTAAGGGTTTTGAAATCTTAGAAAAATCCTTTATGAATCTCCTATAGAAGCCTGTATGTCCTAAAAAGCTTCTAATCCCTTTCACAGAGGATGGAGGAGGTAGTTTCTCAATAGTTTCTATCTTAGCTGTATCAACCTCTATTCCTCTATTTGATATTAGATGACCTAACACAATTCCTTCGGTGACCATGAAATGACACTTCTCCCAATTTAAAACTAAGTTAGTATCTTCACATCTCTTAAGAACTAATGAAAGGTTAGAGAGACAGTTATCAAAGGAAGAACCATATACCGAAAAGTCGTCCATGAATACTTCCATGATGTTCTCTACATATTTTGAAAAGATTGTCATCATGCACCTTTGGAACGTGGCTAGAGCGTTGCATAAGCCGAATGGCATCCTTCTATAAGCAAACGTACCCCAAGGGCACGCGAAGGTCGTCTTCTCTTGGTCATCCGGGTGAATGGGAATCTGAAAGAATTATATCCATCTAGATAACAAAAGTAAGAGTGTTGGGCTAACCTTTTCAACATCTGATTAATAAAAGGGAGGGGAAAGTGATCCTTCCTGGTGGCCAGATTCAGCTTACGGTAGTCGATGCACATTCTCCATCCCGTAACTGTCCTTGTGGGAATAAGCTCGTTGTTTTTGTTGGCAAAAACGGTAATGCCTCCTTTCTTTGGTACTACCTGCACTAGACTCACCCACTTGTTATCGGAAATAGGGAAGATGATACCTGTATCAAGTAGCTTAAGGATTTCTTTCTTCACGACCTCTTTCATGATCGGATTTAACCGTCTTTGAGGTTGACGTGAAGGCTTGTAATCCTCTTCCATTAGGATTTTATGCATACATAGAGAAGGTTTAATGCCTATCAAATCATCAATAGTATAGCCTAGTGCTCTCCTATGTTGCCTTAGAACATTCATAAGCTTCTCTAATTCATCATCATTCATTTTCGCACTAACTATAACAGGATATGTAGAGTTAGGCCCAAGAAATGCATACCTTAAGTGTGTAGGAAGGGGCTTCAATTCCAATGAAGGAGGTGCTTTGATTGATGATTCATGATCTTCTAATGTCATCGGAGAAGCCTCTGAAGGTGGGGAAGGTGCACTATTAGAATTGAGAACAACTACAGTCAAGTTCGTAGAAATCGGAGAAATCATCGCTAAATTGCCCCCCTGTGAAGAAAATCGTCCGATTTTTTGGTCGATTTTTCTTCTTGGTTGTCAAAAATCGACTTGCCTTTTCAGAAATCGAGTGATTTATTTTGTGTAGGTCGATTTTTTTCACAGTTTTCGGGGTTAATTCTAACTCTTCAAATCCTGCTCCTAGTTCTTCCTTCACATCTTCTAATGCTTTTATATCATCATCACAATCATGCTCTACTCCTTCCTTCATGATGCTCATACTAAGAACCTTTTGAAGTGGATCTTTCATTAGGATCGAACTCACCACCTCTCTAGACTCTTCTTCATCAAAGATGTTAAAAACATCTTCTCTTAAGGCTGGCTCTTTGATTAAAGAGGAGAGTACGAACTCCACTTTCTCTTCACCTATGTTGAAGGATAGATGTCCATTCTTGCAATCTACCATGCATCCAGAGGTCGCAAGGAATGGTCTCCCAAGAATGATGGGAACCGGAAAATCTGCAGGGATGTCAAGAACGACAAAATCTATCGGAATGTAAAACTTATTGAGTTTTACCGGAATGTCTTCAATTATCCCAACTGGCCTGGTGATGGAACGGTCGGCTATATAAAGCGTCATCTTCACCTGTCTAGGCTCTCCTAGACCAATCGCCTTGCATAAAGAAAGTGGAATGATGCTCACACTTGCTCCAAGGTCGCAAAGTGCATCATAAGTGACCTCTCCTAAGGTGATGGGTATGAAAAAGGATCCCGGATCACGCAGCTTAGGTGGCATATTCTCTGTCATAGTCTTGATGAGTTCGGATGACTTTGTTCGCATCTTGACTTCTCCAATGTCTTCTAATTTCCTCTTGTTAGAGAGGATTTCCTTTAGGAATTTCCCATAAGCTGGCATACCTAAAATTGCATCCATAAAAGGTATATTAATATGCAGCTTACTCATAAGTTCAATAAACTTACCGAAGTATTTATCTAGCCGCGCCCGCGCTCTAGATTGAGGAAAAGATAGAGTTGGTTTGTATGCGGGAGGAGGAACATAGACATCTTCCTTCTCCTTTCCTTTCCCTTCTTCGGTGGTGGTTTCAACTACTTTAGGTTGAGGATCAAGGGTTGTTACACCTGTCCTAGTTGTGATTTCCATAACCCTTCCCTTTGGGGTATCTTCCGTCTTCCCGGGAAGCTTTCCTTGATCTCTTGGGACTTATCCGGCTTTGCTAAATAATTGGTTTTCTAAAGCCTTGTGAGCTTTATCAACCGAAGTTATATAACTCTCCAACCCTTGTAGCTTTCTTATGATTGTCTCCAACATGGGATCGGGCTTTTTCGATCCATTTGATGATTGCTCCTGGCTTTTCAAAGGAGTAGAAGAAGATGGAGATGTTAAAGCTTTTTCAGCATGTGAATAGGGATTACCTGGATTTTGTTGATTTGATCTCCAATTGTTGTTGTTGGAGTTCCTATTGTTGTTATTCTAGTTGTTGTTCCGGTTGTTGTTCCGGTAGTCATTCCTTTGATGGTTATCCCTTCCCATATAGTTGGCTTCTTGCTCCGTAGCCTTTTGAAGGCTAGCTTTGATGACTTCCTTCAGCTCTTTGATTTCATTGTTGAGGGAAAATATTTGTGTTTGAGCAGTGTGGTTCAATTTAGCTCCCAGATCGCCTTGATTCCGGCTATTTGGATCCACTTTTCGGTGGGAATACTTCTCAATCACTTGGGCTTGCTTCTCAATGAAGTCCCAAGCATCATCTTCTCTCATGTCCATGAATGTGCCACAAGAGAGAGATTGGAGATTGAATTATGTTTACACATCCAACCCCTTATAGTAGATCTCCAATAATTCCAGCTTTGAAATGCCGTGGTGTGGGCGTTCCAATAAGAGATCTTGAAACCTTTCCCAAGATTGAAACAAATTTTCGTTAGATTTCATAGAAAAAGCATTTATCTTACCTCTCAATTCCGCCGTTTTGGATGGCGGAAAGAACTTGGTGAGGAACTCCGAAGATAGATCCTCCATGTGGCCAACTTTGCAGCTGGAAGAGTTTGGTACCAAGCTAGAGCTTTGTCCTTCAAAGAGAAGAAGAACGGTTTGATCTTGTAATTACTTGTAGTAGCTTTCTTCGGCTTCATGGTCTCCATGAGAATCTCGAAATTCTGCAAGTGTTGGTGTGGAGATTCAGCACTAGCTACACCAAATTGACTTTGGCAAACCATGGTGATGACTTGTGGTGTAGAGCTGAATTCCTGGATGTCCTCAGCTCCGAAATACATACCTAGACGGCGTGGTTGCTGAATTGGATCCATCCTTTGCCCCAAAGTTCGGGGTTCATCTCCTTCATTAGCAACTCTCACATCCCCAGGTGGAATACGAGGAACAACCGGTTGTCTTGGGTTGTTATGAACAGGATGAATCACTGGATTGATTTCCTCAAGTTCCGACATATCCGGATCGAGTTCTTCATCATCAGATGAATCGTCTCTAGTGGACTTAGTTGGCTTCTTGACTTTCTTCTTCTTCTTCCTAGCATCATCATTCAACTCCAACTTCATGTCCAACATCATAGCCTTGAGTTCATCAATTTGGAATTGATGACTCGTTTCAGCATCTACACGAGCTTTCTCAGTCAACTTAAGTTGACGTTGAGCTTCATCCAACTCAGCCTGGATGTTTCTCTCATTATTTTCAGCCATTTTCTTTTCCTTCAACGTTCTCCTTCAAGTTTTCTCCAATTCGGGATCGAAAGGAACTAGATCTTTGGTAGATCTAATCTTTCGAATATACCTAAAGAACCTGCAATGATCACTCAAGTAGACAAATCAAATCACAAGAGCAAGAGCTCTCAAGCTAGACAACCGAAAAACGAATTTGGTCTAGACCAAATCCCCGGCAACGGCGCCAAAAACTTGTTCGCTCAAAAGTGTGTGCGTCAAAGTCTTAAATTTATATCTAGAACTCAAAGCAAAACGAACCCGCGGTGTACGGATCGGCTGTAGCAAGGTAACAAATTCAACAGTCGAACTCAAGGATTTGGTGAGAATAAAATCGAATTCAATTATCCAACAAAGTGCAAAAGCTTTTGTGATCAATAAAGGAGGAAATGATTCCAAGAATTCAAGTATCCGACTGCGGCTTTCGATTCATGACACTTCTGAAGATCAAAGGACAGAGTCTATATTGCCAAGGTTATGTGTTTCAAAGGTAGATATCGTACGGTGAAGTTCCAAAACCTATTAGTCTAATCCAAAGGATTCTCTCTATAAGGGTTGTTGAGGCTGTAATATAGAAAGATCTAAGGATAAGAATTACACCCAAACTAACTACCCAAAACCCCAGGATGTGACTCTCCAAGGTAAAGATAGAAAGCACACTTAAAACCTTAATAAAGGATGTTGAGTCTCTATATTACCCAAATCTTGTAATCTTAATATATTAAATGTAGAATCAAGGTTGAAGTCTCTTCATACACTCAAATAGAGATTAAAAAGGTTATGCAAGGTTGGGATTTAGGCAAGGATTAACTTTGATTATAGAATAAATCAATTAAAGATCGTCAGGGGAATAAATCGTGTTGTTCTTGAGAAAATCGTCCGATTTTCGTGAAAAACAGTCCGATTTTCCTGTTGTCGCAAAGTTAAAATCTAAACTCTCAGAGTCCAAATGTTTGAATGAGTTCAGTCTATCATCATCTAAACCTCAATCATCAGCTATTCTCCCCAGAATCACAATGGTTTTAGCCAACCATTTTCAAAATCAAATCAAAATTTAGATTGAGCGAATAAATCAAATAAACCCAAATCTCGAATAAAAACTCAATAACTTTCAAATCTGTAAACCAATCTCAAAACTAATCAAAGTATCTCTCAATCAACTCAATATTGTGTTCAAAAACCACAAAGATCAATGGAAACAAGGAATCTCACAATTATGATCAAGATTGACTTCCCAGCAATATCGCTTCAATCCTTCTCCAAGAATCTTCAATCTCTCTCAAACGTGTAAAGATTTCCCGTTGCGGCCGTCCCTTTATTGTTCCTAGGGTTCCAACCTATAGTTCCTTGCTAATGGGCCGCTTGGCAAAACACTTCTCTAGCCTAAAAGTGATGGGCTTTGATTCGTCTTTACCATTGGGCCGAAAAACACTTAAATCGTTCTAGCCGATTTTCAAGCAAAATCGTTCGATTTCTAGTAACAAAAATCGTCCGATATATGTTGTAAATGGCACGATTTTCTTCAACATAGAATGCTTGTCTTTTGGCTTGTTTCCTTCCTCTCTTTTATGGTTCTTTTACGCAACTCCTTTGCTCTTTGTGATTCCTCTAAGATTCCTTTCGCTTCCCTAATGGCCTTAGATGTTCCTTGCTCCATTTTTGCTTCCAAATCCACTAAATTTACCTATAATTCAACCGAAACTAGCGTAGACCTCTATTTCCATAACATATATGAATAAAACACAAAAGGTACACAAGTTCTCTCTAAATGCAAGGTAAATCGAGGTAAACCTCTACAATATGCATGATTATAATGGTATACAACTCATGTCATCATGATCCTCATATGGGTGATGTTTTCTATACATACTATCCCAAAACATCTATACTCGCTTTAGAACCAAAACCTTTTGAAAAGTCAGACCCCATGTGGGTTCTGTTTATTTATCCGCTCTACCTTTATTGCAAATAGCAAGTGTCATTGTTGTCAGCCTGAGGATCTGATAGCAACTCTATAACACCCCGAATCCGCGGGACTCGGAGTGCCACATATGGCTAGGATCTCACAATGGATCCTGACCCTACCCTCACAACAAGTTCACTGGATCTTACAACAAGGCACATGTAGATTAAAACTAAATACATAAAAATTGTATAAGATGCATCAAAAGAGTTTACAAACACAAAGCCGAGTACAAAACAACATCCAAACATCTGATACAAAAGATCCCATATCCCACGCAACCCTAATGTACAGAAGTCCTCGGCTGGTCACACCATCTGGCTCACTCTGCAGTCTTCCTAACCTACAGATCATCTACAACACGGTATACACCGTTAGCTACAGCAATGAATAAGTATGAAGGTAATAACACAAACACACATCAACATCTCATACATGCAATGCCACACACATTTATTTATTATCTTCAATTATGTTATTCCATTACTAATTCAACTTATTTTGTAACACGAGGAGCCTCAAGAACCTCGTCCCATCCAACGTAACACACGCGTTTTACGTGGGGGTGATCATCACTCGTCCCCTCCTGTGAGATCATCTTCAGGGCACCTCCTCCTACCCGTAGGAAGAGGCAAGTGGTCACGGCCCGTTATAACACACTTGGGTCATTTAATATCATAAATGGTCATCCTAGTCCGATTTAGGTTATAAATGCACAATCATATGAACCATCACAATCACACAAACCCACAACTGAACGCTAAGTACGTCCTATGGACTTACTTGTAACCCTTGTATCCAATACCATGTCACATCTTCCCCTTGGGGAAGTAATCAACGCCTGCAATAGCAAGGCACACAACATCATATACTGCAAGTGTTAGGCGACTCGTCTCCATAACCATAACTAACTTACAACTTCAATCTAAACCTCAAGATCATAACATGCTCACAAATGCCTAAGGCATATCCTCAACATAAACACAAGTGCCTAAGACACATCTCTATCATACCACTCATCCTACCCAAGCTAGCCTAGCCCACATCTAAGCCAAGGCCAAAGGAAATGAAGAAAGGAAACATACCAACAAGGTATACCCTGAAAGCACCAACATAAGCAAGAACTCAAGTCTAAACCACAGAGGCACATGGGCGGCTCACTCAAGGTGCAGGAACGGCTCACAGGCAGGCGCATGAGCGGCCTAGTGCAGGCGTAGGGGCGGCTGTCTGTGCAGAGGGGCCCCGACTTATCTTCGATCCCTTTTTCGACTCTCTTCACTTCTCCATCACACAACAGCATAACACATACACATATACACATGTATGAACATCATAAACATCTAGGAGAGGATCTAACACAAGTCTAACTTGTGATCCTAAGCTAAGAAGAAGAAAGAAGCAAAGAAGAAGAAGGGAGAAAGAAAGGAAAGAAGAAGAGTTGGCTTACCACAACCAGAACCTAAGCAGCCAAGGAGAACCACATCAACAACATCCTACAGCACCTCAACACAACAACAACAACTCTCAACAACAAGCTCAGGATCATCCAAGCTCAAGACCTAAACAAACTCTCAAAGCTTCCTCAAAAGATCAAAGGAGATCAAGGAATGGGAGAAGAAGAAGAAGAAGAAGAAGAAGAAGAGCGTACAGAGGGAAATAGGCCTGAAGAAGATGAGGAAAACCCTCATACAAAAGCAAAGGATGGCTTATAAGAGAAGCCAGTCGCAAAGCACAAGTCAAAGGGTCAACGAAGGCGGCTGCAACCACACAGAGCCGTAGGGGCGGGTTCTGTGCGGCGCAGGGGCGCCTAGCCGCAGGGGAGGCCACCCTTGTCCGCTGGGGCGGCTGATAGGGTCCAACAAGGGCTCAGAAAGGCTCCTAGGCTCCAAAGACTAAGGCTTTTACACACAAGAAACACAACAAACTCGAATAACAATTCATACTATATTAGGTATCCCCCTAAACAACAAGAAAGGGATAAAGTTGTGTGAACAATAGTAGACAAAAGATAGAGTATGGAACTATCAGGATAATCTTCTGGAATAAGAGAAACATTACCGTAGCTAATGCGAGAGTGCATGACTAAATACTGGATGGGTAACAATTTATGAGTGCATGACAAAATACATGACCACGTCTTGCGTACCTGTAACATCAATCAAAACATCGTTCATGCTACATGAGTTCCTGCATCACAAAGGCAGGTTTATTAAGGGTTTTTATCTTTTCCCAATTTTTTCATCCAGCTACTGGAGGGAGTGTAGGAGAAAGCATACATATCATAGGGGTTGTCATTGATCTCGGAATCATTAAGCCAATCAACAAACCAGTCATCAGCTTGATCGAGGCACTCCAACTCTAGACCAGAGGAATACGAGTGTTCTGATATACATCACAATTCACAATCATTGCATATGAATCCTTGTGTTTTCAAGTGACATATTACAGTGAACTCATATATCAAGATTAAGTAAACAAACAAACCATGAAATTGTGCTTCCCAGTTTGCTTCTACCAAAGCTTCTTCAAGATTATCAATTTTTTCTTTTCAAGAGACCAAGACTTACAATTAAATATTACTCTATGCCATAAGAAAGTTTCAAATTCAAGCTTTAAGAATGAAGAATACTCATAGAGCAATTAAGATTAAACCAACCAGGCCAATAATATCTAGAAAGGTAGACCATAATAAAGGAAAATAAATTCATTTCAATTAGGAAACTGCCTCAAATAATTTCTACATTGCAAAGTACATCATATCAATGTTACCAAGAATTACTAAACCATTAACTTTATGATGTTCGATTTTTGTTTAGTTTATATGTAATTTCTTGTTGGTAAATTGCATATATTTGAGCAACTATGAAGTTCACATGTCCAAACTTCCAAAAGAAACTTGTGTATACCAACTGACCTTAGACTTCAAGAAAGTAGAACTTTCACTTTGGAATGTGACATCTAGGTCATCATTGTTAAATTGCAGCATTCGGCATCTCTTTACTTGAGAAGAAGTCACTCTGCACACATCAGTCGCCTTACTTGTCTCTCCTGAAACAATGCTTCCTATAATGAGCAAATCAAATATTGCATAAAATATCAACTAAAACTTGTCAAAGATAAAGCAGAACGAGAGTGACTCACCAGAGTTGTTGAGATGGAAAGGAATACCGCCACAAGCCTTGATGGGGTGGTATCATCAAGTATGTACAAGAACTCTTCTTCCTGAGTAGCACCATCCCACAAACATTCGGATATCTCTGTCAACACATAGATCCATTCAACAATACTTGCAACACTAAAATAAAAGGTACTGAAGAAGTTGTAACTCCAAACCTTCTCCCTTAACAAGACTAGGTTCCTTCTCAAGGTAATAGTCCCCCTCTTGCCACTCTAGTGTCTTACTAACCCAATTCAAGGTTTAAAGAGAATTCAGTATGCACCAACGTTAATGCATACAAACACAAAGCCATGAAATTGATAGTACTTCTAGAATTAGCAAAGAAAACATCTACCAAATACAAGTTTAGAGCTTTTCGCTCAAAAGTGTGTGTCACTAAGTCTTAAAATTTATAAACTGAAATCAAAGCAAAGAGAACCCACAATGTACAAATCGGCGTAGTAAAGCAATAATTCAGAGTATCGAAATCTGGGATTTGGGGGGATCAAATTCAGTTCACAAAATCGTCAGGCAAATAAAAAGGTTTTATAAAGATGATAAGGAAAACAACGATTCTAAAGATTTAGGTATCCAATTGTGGCAATTGATTCAAGATATTCTAAGGATATAAGGACAGAGTCGGGATTGCAAAGGTACATCTAAGGTAGGGAATTGTACGGTGAAGTTCCAAAACTCATATGTCTCACCCAAAGGCTCTCTCAATAAAGGTTGTTGAGGCTGCAGTATAGAAAGGATTAAGGGATAAGAGTTACTCTCAAATACCCATGCCCAAACCCAAGGGAATCAAAGATAAGCCAAAACGGTTAAGGTTGTGACACTCAAAACCGAAGTAGAGGATGTTGAGTCTCACTACTACCTAGAAAAGGTAATCCAAGGCTAGGTTAAAGCAAATTTTTAACTTTGGATCAAAACAAAAGCAAAGAACGTACGACAGAGGAAACCACGGTCGGATCTTGAAGAACCACGGCCGTGGAACTCAAGAGCATGCCGTGGAAATCCTCGACGACGAGGTTTCTCGTAACTCTCAGGGTCCAATCTGTTTTGGTTCAATCTATCATCATCTATGCCACAACTATCAACCCTTCACCTTAGAATCGCTTAAGGTTTTTAGCCAACAATCATCATAATGAAATCAATAATCAAATATAAAAGAAAAAAAGGGTAAAACCTTGAAATCTCAATAAAAATCACAAGACCAATGTTAATCAAACACAATAATCGCAACTTGCGTTCAATGGATGTATAATAAGGTAAGAATCTCTCACAAATCTTAAGGAACGAAGAAGAACGGGATGTCAATCCGCCTTCAAGATGAAACCCTAAGATCTTTTCTTAATACGCAATCTTCAAATACGTCCTTCTCTAAATCTTCCCTATACGCAATAAAATATTCCGAAATCTCTCTAAGCAAGGACTCGAAATATCGTTGGATGCAAGATGTTCGTTTTCTTCCTTATTTAGACTTCTTACAGGAGAAAAGTAGGGTTACAAAAGCCCAATAACCGCTGCTGACGTGGCAAAAATGACACGTGGAGACCGTTACAAGAATCACGGCCAAGAACAAATTTCCACGGCCGTGGAAAGCACCGTAGAACCACTTCCTTGCTCTCGTCATGATTTTCCATGACCTCAATAAATAAACCACAGCCGTGGTTCTTCATGTTTCGTTGTGGAAACTCTAAATCCTTCGTAAAAGCCTTTGTTTTGTAAAGCTTTTAAATCATGCTCCTTCCTTAGCTTCTCCAATACATCCTCTTGATGTCTAGCATGATCAAATAATCCTACTTAATCCATATATGCTTCAATCCAAGCCTTTATTCACCTAAAAACACAACAAAGCTTGTGTAGATCTCTATACCAACATAATAGCTGAATGTGCTCATAAATGCTTAAAACTCATATCCATATTAACAAAAGAACGGGAAAAACAACCAAAACATGTGCCTAAAATATGGTCCTATTTCATGCTATCAAAATACCCCATACTTTCCCCTTGCTTGTCCCCAAGCATGGTTTTCAAAAGCTAGAATACAAGGTAGAATGAACTATGAATGCAAAACAAGGTAAAAACAATCTTTTTGTTATTGTACTTCTAATCAATAGATCACCCTCAAATCTCACTTCATGTTTCCTTAAGAACTTCTATGTACATAAACCAAATCATGTCAAGTTGGAGAAATCTCATATATTGCATAAACTTCAAGACAAACATCATAACCTAAAGCAATGTCAAAATCAATCATGTGAAATTCCAATTTAGATCACCAAGCCAAACAACATTCCAAAGATCTCAAGGACTTTCAAGAAAAGGTCAAGAAACGCGAATAGGTGGGAAATATATATTGGAATGTGGTGCACAAATCCGGGAAAAAAGGAACAACACAAACTCTTTTCTTTTTCGACTTTACTTTTTGGAAATATGGACAGTGGTGCACAAAAACCGAATCCTAGGAGATTACCGTTTCTCAATTTCGAGATGCCTCAAACCCTTGATGCTCATACCCTAATCCGTTAGGAATATCGCTCAATCCGACTTTGGCAAGACACAAACACCCGGCTATGTGAATAGTGTCGGGTTACTCATCATCAAGATTGACTTCCCCAAACCTATTTTCTATACTTTGAATGCACAATTTTCTTTCATGGCCCTCCCACATCAAACATTCCATAATTCACACTCTTCCTAATTCCCGGATAGGTAAAGGAGGCAAAATTTTCATTGAGGGGCTAAATGAATAAAGAAGGAGCAAGAAAAAACGAGGTGCCTTAATGATTTCACAAAGAAGTGCAAGAACTTATATTATGATTTCAACCTTCATTCCTCAATATGATTTAAACAAAAACTTTCACATTATGAAACTTGCAAGAAGATCAAACAATACATTCAATTTCTTCACGATTCACAACTCAATTCAAGTACATAAACGTCATCAAAAATTCAATCCACAAGTAGATTCATCATATAGGTCATTTCCAATCCTAGAAGCACAATAATTTTCAAATTTTTATGAGTTTTTCAAAGCTTAATAATACAATGCACTAAGGAAATGTGTGACAACAAAAAGAAAGATGCAAGTGTTCATGGATAAACCGAAGCAAATGTATCGAGTTATTACATCAACGAAGAGTCACACCCCACCACATACTTAGAAATACAGATTGTCCTCAATGTAAGAACAAAAGAAAAGAAAAAGAACTAAGAAAAACTCACAAACGCGGTGGTGGATATGGGAAGAAGTTGGGGTCGAATGGACGCCCAAACTGTTGCCGGTAGACGTCACGGAGGATCCTAGCATTTTCCTTGCGCTCTCCATCATGCTCGTCAAAGCGGGTCCCTAGGCGATCCATCCGCTCCGTAAGTCCGGATACCCATGGCGGCTGCACATCCGTCCATGCCATTCGTTGTTGCATCCACTCCAGTGGAGTCGCCGTCCAAGCTGGAGGAGCACCCATCCAAGTCGGTTGCTGGTCCATCCAAGCTAGTGGACCCTCCATCCACGTAGGATGCTCACTCACACTAGCGCGTCTAGAAGAGGAAGAAGCGGAAGGCCACTGGTGGTAAGTGGATCTCCTAGCAGGCTCCTGGAAATCTGCCGGCTGACTCGGAAAATCTCCAAAAGCTCCCTCAGCTCCTCCAACGTCCGGGAACTCATCACCTCCCATCTCCACATCAGCAGCATCATCATCATCAGCCTCCTCAGCAGGTACATCCTTGGGAATGTAAGGTGGAGCTCCTAAAAGGTTTGCATGCATAGGAACGAACGTAGCCTTCCAGTTATGCCGGCTAGCCCAAAGGGAATAATCAGTGATCCATGGAATGCCTCGTGCCTCCTTATCCTCCCAAGGCATGGAGACATTAGGTGGACCTCGGTGGTGGGGAATCAAGAGCCCCCTACTCATAAATCCATGAAGCCCCAAAGGCCTCGCAACAGCCACCCTCTCACATGCCGAATAATCAACTCCTAAATGTTTGGCAATATAAGTCACAATCCCTCCATAGCAAATGTTTCCCGTTGATTTGTTCTTGATCTTGCTAAGGCTGGAGGCAAGCATAGTAGCACAATCCGGAGAGTGACCGGCGATCAAACAATAGAGAATGAAAAGCTCATCAGCCTTGAGCTTTTGGGGAGTCTCGGTCCTTGGGAAAAGGCACTTGGATAGGATCCTATGGGCTATCTTGAGGGCAAGGTGGTAGATAAGCTTGGATTTTGAGTCGGCCAGTTGCCAACGGTCCTCATGGCCTACAATCATAGCAATCTCTCCCCAAAACTCTTTAGCTCTAACACCTCTAGGGAATGTCCCATTGAACGTATCAACAAACCCAAATAATGCTCCAAACTGAGCAATAGACAAGTTATAGTTGTGTTTCATCAACCGAAAGGACACTGTTTGCTTAACGACGCTATGCTCAAAGGAAGTAATGAACTCCATCGTGATGAACTCCCTTGTAATCTCCTCATATGCATTTTCCTTAATGCTAGCAAACAAGGTCAATCCAGCCCTATCCAACATCAATCTCAAATCTTCATCAACATTCAACTCCTCAAGTTCTTCAAGTACAATATACCTAGGAGCTATCACTTTGCGTCTATGGATTTTTTCAAGAGCTCCAAGGTAGTCTTCATGGATTGTAGGGACCCTAGGGGTTGGTGGGAGAATGGGAGAGGGTTGGGAAGAGGACCCAACACCCTTCTGTTTCTTGTTCCGGTTTGATTTCCTTGTTCTAAACATTTTCGACCAAAATCACCAAAACCACGGCTTGTTCTTCGATTTCCACAGCCATGGAAACGTACGGCTACCCGTGGAATCTCTCGACTTCATTTAAAAACTC
The DNA here is from genome assembly GCA_033239045.1 of Fagopyrum esculentum. Classification (NCBI taxonomy): domain Eukaryota; kingdom Viridiplantae; phylum Streptophyta; class Magnoliopsida; order Caryophyllales; family Polygonaceae; genus Fagopyrum; species Fagopyrum esculentum. The sequence goes on from BSUD01000003.1 coordinate 109,297,434, forward strand.
AGCAAATCAACAACAAACACAACAACAACAGTCCTAAACTACTTCTAAGTTCAATTCCGTTCAGTTCTCCTAAAAATCTTCAAGAAAAATGAATGAAATCAACCAAAGAGAAGATTGAGAGAAAACCTAGGGTTTGGATTTGAGAAAATCCAAATTCACGACCAATCGCTGAATGATCGTGCAGTTTGTTGCTATAATCCTTTGTAGAATCAGATTTGCTTAAATTTAGGCCAAAGAATCGCGCAAAACGATTACCGAATGAAGAAGTACGGGATTTGGAGATTGCGTGGTTTTTGGGTGTGGAAGGGAGTTGATTTTTGTGAGAAAATTTTGAAGAAGAAAAACTTATATAGGCCCATAAAATTCTTGAAAACCACGGCATGTCGGGTTGTTCCACGGCCGTGGAAAAGTACGGACACCCGTGGAAAGTAGTTCTTTTATTTGGTTGGCTACGACTGGTTTTCCACGGCCCAAATTAGGCAAACCACGGCCGTGGTTTTGCCTTTTTGGCCTTGGAATCCTCTGTTCTTGCCAAAAGTTCAAGTTTCGTTGTTCTTTCGGCTCTCTTCACTTCTTTTGCTCATTTCTTCACCCTGACATCCAAAGACACAAACATACCGGAAGGTATCGACAAAAAACAAACAAAAACAACTACTCTAATCTAATCTAAGAAAGAAAAACAAAAACAAAAGCGAGAATGCAATACCTTGGGTTGCCTCCCAAGAAGCGCTTTATTTTAGGTCCGTAGCTAGATTGTTCCTTTATGCTTAAATGAGGACAATCAGTGCGATTTCCTCAGTTTGGAGTTCCGGTGAGTACTTCTTGAGTCGTTGACCATTCACTTTGAAACATCCGCACTTCTCAACCCATACTTCAACTGCACCATGGGGAAAAATGTGTTTAATTACATAAGGTCTTGTTCAACGAGATTTAAGCTTACCGGGAAAGAGCCGAAGTCTAGAATTGAAAAGAAGAACAAGGTCTCCTTCTTTGAAGTCTTTTGGAATGATATGCTTATCATGCCAACGCTTCGCTCTTTCTTTGTAGATCATGGTGTTCTCATAGGCGTTCAAGTGGAGTTCCTCTAGCTCATTAAGGTCCAAGAGACGCTTCTATCCCGCTTCCTTCATGCTAAAGTTCAACCACTTTACAGCCCAATACGCCTTATGTTCCAGCTCCACCGGAAGATGACAAGACTTCCCATACACAAGGTTGTATGGTGTTGTGCCAATGGGAGTATTGTATGCCGTTCTATACGCCCACAATACATTATCCAGCTTTAATGACCAATACTTCCTTGTCTTTGACACCGTCTTCTCCAGAATTCCTTTGATCTCCTTGTTAGAAATCTTCACTTATCCACTTGTTTGCGGATGGTAGGGTGTGGCGATCTTGTGATTCACCCCATACTTAGCTAGTAGAGCTTCAAATCGACGGGCAATGAAGTGTGATCCTCCGTCACTAATGATAGTTCGGGGTGTCCGAAACCTTGGGAAAATAATTCGATTAAAGAACTTAACAACAACCATTGCATCATTAGTTGGAAAGGCAACAGCTTCAAACCATCTTGAAATATAATCTACACCTAGAAGTATGTATTGGTTACCACAAGATGATGGGAATGGTCCCATGAAATCAACTCCCCAAACGTCAAAGATCTCCAGCTCTTGGATGTTGTTAAGAGGCATTTCATTCCTCCTAGAAATATTTCCTGTTCTTTGACAAGCATCGCAACTAGCAACAAAGTTTACACATCCTTAAACAAAGTAGGCCAAAAGAATCCGGATAGTAATACCTTAGCGCTAGTTTTATGAGAGCTAGCGTGTCCTCCACAAGGAAGCGAATGACAATGACGAATGACACTTTGCATTTCGTCTTCTGGCACACATCTTCTATTGATGCTATCATGACCTATCTTGAAGAGTAGATGTTCATTCCAATAATATTGGCGGACATCTCTAAATAACTTCTTCCTTTGTGCGTATAATAGTCCGGCAGGTATTTCCTGACAAACCAAATAATTTACAAAATCAGCAAACCAAGGTTCGTTACCTATAAAAATATGATCGATGCACTCTTCCATTAGATGCAATTGTTCGTCTGGGAAGGAGTCATCAATAGGCAAGTCGTCACTAGTAGCATGTGGTAGACGACTCAAATGATCCGCAACAGAATTTTCGGATCCTTTCTTATCACGAATCTCAAGATCTAATTCTTGAAGGAGGAGAATCCACCTAATCAGCCTTGGTTTTGCATCTTTCTTGGTAAGAAAATTCCGAATTTCTGAATAATCCGTGTATACAATCACCTTCGCTCCTACAAGATAAGAACGAAACTTTTCAAAAGCATAAACAACAGCAAGTAATTCCTTTTCCCTCGTAGCGTAGTTGAGCTGCACTTCGTCTAGCGTCTTGCTAGCGTAATAGATGGCATGAGTGTGTCCATCTTTCTTGTGTTCAAGCACCACTCCAACAGCTACGTCACTTGCATCACACATGACCTCAAAGGGAAGATTCCAATCCGGAGGTTGAATTATTGGGGCTGAGATTAGAGCTTCCCGAATCTTGTAAAAAGCATCCAAACATTGTTTCGAAAATTCAAAAACAGCATCCTTCATCAATAGATTAGTTAGCGGTTTAGAGATTTTCGAAAAGTCCTTAATGAATCTCCTATAGAATCCAGCATGTCCTAGAAAACTTCTAATCCCCTTCACCGAAGATGGGGGAGGAATTTTCTCTATCGTTTCGATCTTAGCCTTGTCAACCTCAATCCCTCTATTATAGATCAAGTGTCCTAAAACAATGCCTTCCTTAACCATAAAGTGACACTTCTCCTAATTAAGGACTAGGACACCTTTGTAAGACAAGAGAAAGGTTAGCAACACAATTATCAAATGAGGAACCAATAAGAGAAAAATCATCCATAAAAACCTCCATGATTTCCTCAATGTACTCCGAGAAGATAGCCATTATACACCTTCAAAAGGTGGTTGGAGCGTTGCAAAGTCCGAATGGCATCCTCCTATAAGAAAACGTACCTCATGGGCACGTGAATGTGGTATTCTCTTGATCATCTGGATGAATCGAAATTTGAAAGAAACCACTATAACCGTCAAGATAGCAAAAGTAAGAGTGTTGTGCTAACCTTTCAAGCATTTGATCAATGAAGGGCAGCGGGAAGTGATCCTTTTGTTCGCCACTTAGCGTGCGTGCAAATAAGCTTTAAATTTATAAAACTAGAATCAAGCAAGCGAACCCGCAGTGTACGGATCGATATAGTTAAGCAAGAATTCCAGAGTATCGAACACAGGGATTTGGGGGGTAAAATCCAGTTATAATGTTGTCAAGCGAGTAAATGTATGAAACTTTTGTAATTATTGGGAAAACAACAATCCTAAAGATCCAGGAATCCAGTTGTGGCAATTGATTCAAGATATACTAAAGATATAAGGACAGAGTTGAGGTTTGCAAAGGTATGCGAATGTAAGGTAATCGTACGGTGAAGTTCCAAAAACCTTATATGACTCACCTAAAAGACACTCTCTATAAAGGTTGTTGAGGCTTCAATATAGAAAAGATCTAAAGGTAAGAATTTATGTCAAATACCCAAACTTGTAATCCAAGGATCAAGAATAACTAAACCGATTAAGGTTGTGACACTCAGAATCGAGGTAGAGGTTGTTGAGGCTTCACTACCACCTAGAAAAGGCAAGCCAAGACTAAGTTAAAGCAAATCTTTAACTTTAGATTAAAGTAAAAGCAAGGTTCGTAAACTAGGGAAAATTACAGGTAGATCTTGAGATTCCACGGCCGTGGAACTCAAGAACACACCGTGATTCTGGCTTCGTCGGGGAAATCTCTCTAACTCTCAGGGTCCAATCTGTTTACGATCGATCTATCATCATCTAAGCCACAACTATCAAGCCTTCACCTTAGAATTGCTAAAGGATTTTAGCCAACAACAGTCATATTGATATCAAATTCAAGATTTAAAAGAATGAAAGATGAAAACTTCCGAAAACTTTGAATAAATCTCAAGTCAATCTCAAATCCACGAATCAAGAACAATAATGTCAATAGATTCGGAATAATACACACAATCACAAATCTTAGATAAGAACGAAGAACGGGATGTCAATCCGTCTTCTAATCAAACCTAAAGATGAAGCGTGAAATCTCCTCACGAACAATCTTCCCAATCTTCACTCTTTTTCCAACTTTCCGTCGCGAAATAGCAATCTCCGCACGTTCCACTTGAAACCCTAGGCACGTGCGATAAGCGTAGGCAAAGTCTAAGCGAAGGTGTCGGAATCTCTCTTCTTCCGTCATTTTATAGTGTAGGATAAAATATTGGCCCGGCCCATTGCGTAGAAGATCGTGGCTTAAAATATTGCGTAAAAGATCGTCAAGATCACGGTTCTCTGGGATTCCACGATCGTGGTTTTGGGCGTGGTTTAGAGCGTGGAAGTTCATCATGGTTTGCCACATCTTTCCACGACCGTAGAAGTTGCTGGAATGAACCACGCTTCCCTTGCCAAGATTCCACGACCGTGGAATAGAACGTGGAACTTAGTACGGTCGTAATTTGGAGCGTGGTTTAGAGGTAGTTCGTGATTTTCCTTAGCCTCGTGCTATTCTTCAAGTTAGCACCTTCCTTAGCTCCTAGAGATGTCCTCAATCCTTGGACACGCTAAATCAAACTCCATTCTCTCTCAATCCGTTCGGAATTAGCTCTAAATCGCCTACAATCAACACAAAGCTTATGTAGATCTCTATATCGACAAAATAGATAAACTAACTCACAAATACTTCAATGCTTTATCAATGACTACCAATATGGATGAAATACACTTATAAAACGTGCCTAAAATATCACAATATTTCATGCTAACAAATAACCCCATACTTGCCACTTGCTTGTCCCTAAGCAAGGTCTTTCAAAGCTTTAAAACATAAGTTAGGATGAAATAAGTGTACCTTCTCAAAGAAAAACTTCTTTTGGATGAATGTGCCTTCTAGTCAATAGATCATTCTCAAATCTTGCTTCATTCGTTTATAAGACTTTCATACACATAATCAAAGAGTAAGGAGTAAAGAAAGCTCATGAATTAATCAAACTTCCATGTAAACATCATAACCTTCAAACATTATCAAAATCAATCATAAGAAACTTCAATTTAGATCACCAAGCCATATAACATTCTTTTGATCTTAAGGACTTTCAAATAAGGTCTAGAATGTGGAAAGGGAAGGAAAACTTTAAGGAATGTGGTGCATGAATCCGGGAAAGTGGATAACTACTCTTTTCTTTTCTCTTGCGGTTTCCGCAACACTTTCAACTTAGAGCTTCGCTCTTTTCTTTTCATTTTTCGACTTTACTTTTGGATTTATGGATAGAGGTGCACAAAACCCGAAGCCTAGGAGATTGGCGTTTCTCAATTTTTATGAGATGCCTCAAACCCTTAGCGCACATACCATAATCCGCTAGGAATATAGCTCAATCCGACTTGGGCAAGACACAAACACCCGGCTATGTGAATGGTGCCGAGTTACTCATCATCATGATTGACTTCCCCAAACCTACAATTTCTTTCTATTCTTTTGATTTCAAGTATTGCTTTCATGGCCCTCCCACATCAAACATGCCTTTTTCATTCAACTCCTCCAAATTCCGAGATAGGTAAAGGAGATCATTATTTCAATGAGGGGCTCAATGATCAAAGAAAGAAGAAGGAAAATCGAATTGCCTTAATCATCTCAAAAAGAAGCATAAGAACTTATTATGTGATTTCAACCTTAATTCCTCAACATGATTTAAGTAACATTCATCACATTATGAATATTTGCAAAAGAGGGATAATCAACTCATTCAATTTCTTTTCAATTCACTATTTGTTTAAGCATGCGATTGTCATTAAAACTCAATTCACAAGTGGTAATTATCATAGAAATCATCTCTATCCTTAGAAACGTGTAACAATAAAATGAAACATGCAAGATAGTCTCAATAGAAGCATACAAAGTGAGTAAGAGTTATTACAAACTATTAGTCACACCCCACCCCATACTTGGAACAAACATTGTCCCTAATGTTTAAAGAAAAGAAAAAGAAGAAAAAAAAGGAAGAAAAAGAACTCACAAAACGGTGGTGGAGTGGCTAAACTGTCGATCATCAAAGTCGTCACTGCGGCACAGGTGGAGATGGAAATGGTGAGAAGCTAGGATCATAGTACCGCCCGAACTGTTGGCGGTATACGTCTCTCATCATGTGGTCTAGATCGTCCACACGTGCATCTCTAGCGTCAGCCCGGATCTCCAAAGCTCCAACCCTACTGGAAAGGTCGGTAGCCCAATCTGGCAACTGCTCGTACCAGCCAGGCGGCTGGCTGTACCATGCCGGTGCATCTAAAGGTGCTGGTGCTGGTGGCGGCTGTGTAGACCATGGTGGAGGAGCTCCCATCCAATCAAGCTGAGTCGAATACCAAGCAGGAGGGTCAGCCATCCAAGTGGGCCTCTCGCTCACACTGGCACGGCGAGAGGATGATCCTGAAGCTCTAGCGGGACGTGGAGAACATCTAGGTATGTCAGGAAATGCATCCGGCTAATCCGGGAATGTGCCAAAGTCATCAGCTCCTCCTCCTCCTCCCTCATACTCATCTCCTCCTCTCATCTCCTCCTCCTCTACTACAGGTGGTGGTGGGACATATGGAGGGGCTACAATCCTGTTCGCATGCATAGCAGCGAACGTCGCCTTCCAGTTATGGCGTCCAGCCATAATGGAATACTCTGGGAGCCACTCAATACCTCTCCCCGTCCTACTCTCCCATGGCATAGCAGCGTAAGGTGGACCTCTATAGGTAGGGAAGATGATGCCTCTAGTCATGAGGCTATGGAGTCCTAGGGGTACAGCAGCGATGCATGTGCAAGCAGAAAAATCTACCCCTAGCTGTCGAGCAAGGTGGGTGACCATCCCACCATATCCAATATTGCCTGCCCTCTTATTCTTTAGCTTTCTTATAGTAGCTGCTAAGAGGGTGGCACAATCAGCAAGTCGTCCATATAACATGCAGTAAAGAAGAAAGAGCTCATCTGTCTTAATCTTCTGAGATGTCTCCGTCCTAGGGAAGAGACACTCAGAAAGTACCCTATGAGCTATCTTTAAGGCTAGATGGTACATCAATCTAGCCTTGGTGTCAGCTGGCTGCCAGCGGTCCTCGCTGGCATACACCATACAACCTCCTCCCAGAAATACTCGGCGTAAAAGCCGCTGGGGAAACGACCATTGAAGGTCTCATGGAACCCAAAGAAGGCTCCAAACTCCCTAATGGAGAATTCATAATCTCTTTCCATCAGCCGGAAAGAGACAGTCCTATCAACGTGACTGTGCTGGAACGAGACCACAAACTCCCTAGTGATCTCCTCATATGCATCTTCTCGAATAGCCGAGAAGATGACAAGGCCGGATCTATCTAAGAGCCAAGTGATGTCCCCTATAACATGTAGAGGCTCTAACTCCTCCAACAGCAAGTATCTAGGTCCTATGACCGCTCTTTTCTAGATCCTCTCTAAAGCATAGAGATGATCGTCATGAATGGTAGGGATTCTAGGGCGAGGTGGTGATGGTGATGAAGGAGGTGAAGGGGATGAGGGGGAGGTGCTCTAGAAGAGGAAGCATCATTGTCTTTCCTCTTTTTACTCTTGTCCTTATTCCTTCCGGACACTCTCCTCACAAAATCCATTTTCTAGCAGAAATCACGGTCTGTTCTAAGTATTCCACGGCCGTGGAAGCTCCAAGAACCGTGGTTTTGGGCGTAATTACGCAAACCTCAACAGAATTTCACCAAATTTCACAACAGCAGTCCTAGACTAATTCTCTTCCAATTCCAATCAGTTATTCCAAAAAATTCTAACAAATGCAAGTCCGAATCGACAAAGATAGAGAAGAGTGAAAAAACCTAGGTTTTCGGATTTTCAAATCCGAATTCTTCTTTCCTCGGTGATTTGCCGCTCGAATTGTTGCTTGGATCTTGTTGGTGATCGGATTTGCTTCTATTTTGGCCAAAGAATCGTTAAAAACGATTAACGAATGAAGATTTGAGGTGAGGGGAAGGATTTCGGCGTTTTTCGGCGTGGAATGGGTTGTGGTGTTGTGTTTTGTGAAGAAACGTGGTTTATATAGTGGCCGTAAAAATTTTTGAAAATCACGGTCTGTCGGGGGGTTCCACGGCCGTGGAAATGTACGAAACCGTGGTTTTGGTGATTTTTCAAAGGCTTTTGTAAATTACGGTCTCAGAGGGTTCCACGATCGCGGTTTAGGCCGTGGAACTCTCTGTAATGCTCCAAAGTCCAAGTTTCGTCACTTTTCTTCAAGCTTACTCTTCTCCTTTCTTTTCCCACTGTTTCTACATCCAAAAACACGAACATACCGGAGATATCGAAGGCAAAACAAAGCAAAAAACGTCTAAACTAAGCTAATCTATGAATCAAAAGCAAAAACGTAAATGCAATACCTTGGGTTGCCTTCCAAGAAGCGCTTTGTTTAAGGTCCGTAGCTAGACCAAATTCGCACTTATTCGAGTGCGGTGGGCGCGAACTCTTCAGCTTGGAGTTCCGGTGTATACTTCTTCAGTCGTTGACCGTTCACCTTAAAGCTTCCGCCCGCTTCACCCCATACTTCAACTGCACCATGGGGGAAAATACGTTTGATTAGAAAAGGTCCGGTCCAACGAGATTTAAGCTTACTTGGAAAGAGACGAAGCCTTGAATTGAAGAGGAGAACTTGATCTCCTTCTTTGAAGTCCTTTAGAATGATATGCTTATCATGCCAACGATTTGCTCTTTCTTTGTAGATTTTGGCGTTTTCATAAGCGTTCAAGCGGAGTTCTTCAAGCTTACTTAGGTCCAAGAGACGCTTCTCTCCCGCTTCCTTCATGCTGAAACTTAGCCACTTGATTGCCCAAAACGCCTTGTGCTCCAACTCTACCGGTAAGTGAAAAGACTTCCCATACACAAGGTTGTATGGTGTGGTTCCGATGGGAGTCTTATACGCAGTCCAGTATGCCCACAATGCGTCATCTAGCTTCAAAGATCAATCCTTCCTAGTCCTTGAAACCGTCTTCTCTAGGATTCCTTTGATCTCCCGGTTTGAGATCTCAACTTGTCCACTAGTTTGTGGATGATAAGGGGTGGAGATCTTGTGAGTCACCCCATACTTAGCTAGAAGAGCTTCAAAACGCCGGGCAATGAAATGAGAGCCTCCATCACTAATGATAGTCCGTGGTGTCCCAAATCGTGGGAAGATGGTCTTGTTAAAGAACTTAACCACTACCATGGCATCATTGGTGGGAGAGGCAATTGCTTCCACCCATCTTGAAACATAATCAACCGCTAAAAGTATGTATTGGTTACCACAAGATGATGGGAATGGTCCCATGAAGTCTACTCCCCAAAGGTCAAAGATCTCCACCTCTTGGATGTTGTTGAGGGGCATCTCATTCATCCTAGAGATATTTCCTGTTCTTTGACAAGCAACGCAGCAAGAAACAAAGGTTTGCACATCTTTAAATAGTGTAGGCCAAAAGAATCCAGATTGCAATATCTTAGCGCTAGTCTTGTTCGAACTAGCGTGTCCTCCACATGGTAGTGAATGACAATGGCGGATGACGCTTTGCATCTCATCTTCCGGCACACATCGCCGAATAATGCCATCCGGACCTCTCTTAAAGAGGAGAGGTTCATTCGAAAAGTACTCCCGAACATCCTTAAAGAACTTCTTTCTTTGTGCGTAGGATAATCCGGGCGGTATTTCCTGACAAACCAAATAGTTAACAAAATCAGCAAACCATGGTTCGTTACCTTTGGAGATCACATCGACGCACTCCTCTATAATGTGTAAATGCTCGTCTGGGAAGGAGTCATCTATAGGTAGATGGTCGTCCTCTAGATGTGTTAGGCGACTCAAATGATCCGCAACAGAATTTTCCGAACCCTTCTTGTCGCAGATCTCTAGATCGAATTCTTGTAGGAGAAGAATCCATCTAATTAGCCTTGGCTTCACATCCTTCTTTGCAAGGAGGTACCGGATCGCAGCATGATCCGTGTATACAATCACCTTTGCACCTACAAGATAAGAGCGAAATTTGTCAATTGCATAAACAATGGCTAAAAATTCATTTTCCGTAGTGGCGTAGTTGAGTTGCGCTTCATCTAGCGTCTTGCTAGCGTAGTATATGGCATGGGTTCGCCCTTCCTTTCTTTTCTTCTTTTTCTTTTCTTTAAACATTAGGGACAATGTTTATTCCAAGTATGGGGTGGGGTGTGACTAATAGTTTGTAATAACTCTTACTCACTTTGTATGCTTCTATTGAGACTATCTTGCATGTTTCATTCTATGGTTAAACGTTTCATTATTGCATTGCATGAAAAAGAGTTTGAAAAACCCACAAAAACTTGTTCGCCACTTAGCGTGCGTGCAAATAAGCTTTAAATTTATAAAACTAGAATCAAGCAAGTGTGCAAGCGAACCCGTAGTGTACGTATCGATATAGTTAAGCAAGAATTACAGAGTATCGAACACAGGGATTTGGGGGGAACAAATTCAATTATAGATCGTCAAGCAAGTAAATGTATGAAGCTTTTCAAATTATTGGAAAACAACAATCCTAAAGATCCACGAATCCAGTTGTGGCAATTGATTCAAGATATACTAAAGATATAAGGACAGAGTTGAGGTTTGCAAAGGTATGTGAATGTAAGGTAATCGTACGGTGAATTTCCAAAAACCTTATATGACTCACCTAAAAGACACTCTCTATAAAGGTTGTTGATGCTTCAATATAGAAAAGATCTAAAGGTAAGAATTTATGTCAAATACCCAAACTTGTAATCCAAGGATCAAGACTAACTAAACTGATTAAGGTTGTGACACTCAGAATCGAGGTAGAGGTTATTGAGGCTTCACTACCACCTAGAAAAGGCAAGCCAAGACTAAGTTAAAGCAAATCATTAACTTTGGATTAAAGTAAAAGCAAGGTTTGTAAACTAGGGAAAATTACGGGTAGATCTTGAGATTCCACGGCCGTGGAACTCAAGAACACACCGTGATTCTGGCTTCGTCGGGGAAATCTCTCTAACTCTCAAGGTCCAATCTGTTTACGATCGATCTATCATCATCTAAGCCACAACTATCAACCCTTCACCTTAGAATTGCTAAAGGATTTTAGCCAACAACGGTCATATTGATATCAAATTCAAGATTTAAAAGAATGAAAGATGAAAACTTCCGAAAACCTTGAATAAATCTCAAGTCAATCTCAAATCCACGAATCAAGAACAATAATGTCAATAGATTCGGAATAATACAAACAATCACAAATCTTAGATAAGAACGAAGAACGGGATGTCAATCCGTCTTCTAATCAAACCTAAAGATGAAGCGTGAAATCTCCTCACGAACAATCTTCCCAATCTTCACTCTTTTTCCAACTTTCCATCGCGAAATAGCAATCTCCGCACGTTCCACTTGAAACCCTAGGCACGTGCAATAAGCGTAGGCAAAGTCTAAGCGAAGGTGATGGAATCTCTCTTCTTCCGTCCTTTTATAGTGTAGGATAAAATATTGGCCCGGCCCATTGCGTAGAAGATCGTGGCTTAAAATATTGCGTAAAAGATCGCCAAGATCACGGTTCTCTAGGATTCCACGACCGTGGTTTTGGGCGTGGTTTAGAGCGTGGAAGTTCATCACGGTTTGCCACATCTTTCCACGACCGTAGAAGTTGCTGGAATGAACCACGCTTCCCTTGCCAAGATTCCACGACCGTGGAATAGAACGTGGAACTTAGTACGGTCGTAATTTGGAGCGATGTTTAGAGGTAGTTCGTGATTTTCCTTAGCCTCATGTTATTCTTAAAGTTAGCACCATCCTTAGCTCCTAGAGATGTCCTCAATCCTTGGACACGCTAAATCAAACTCCATTCTCTCTCAATCCGTTCGGAATTAGCTCTAAATCGCCTACAATCAACACAAAGCTTATGTAGATCTCTATATCGACAAAATAGATAAACTAACTCACAAATACTTCAATGCTTTATCAATGACTACCAATATGGATGAAATACACTTATAAAACGTGCCTAAA
>BSUD01000003.1:109309578-109359155 GCA_033239045.1 Fagopyrum esculentum
CTTGTCGCAGATCTCTAGATCGAATTCTTGTAGGAGAAGAATCCATCTAATTAGCCTTGGCTTCACATCCTTCTTTGCAAGGAGGTACCGGATCGCAGCATGATCCGTGTATACAATCACCTTTGCACCTACAAGATAAGAGCGAAATTTGTCAATTGCATAAACAATGGCTAAAAATTCATTTTCCGTAGTGGCGTAGTTGAGTTGCGCTTCATCTAGCGTCTTGCTAGCGTAGTATATGGCATGGGTTCGCCCTTCCTTTCTTTTCTTCTTTTTCTTTTCTTTAAACATTAGGGACAATGTTTATTCCAAGTATGGGGTGGGGTGTGACTAATAGTTTGTAATAACTCTTACTCACTTTGTATGCTTCTATTGAGACTATCTTGCATGTTTCATTCTATGGTTAAACGTTTCATTATTGCATTGCATGAAAAAGAGTTTGAAAAACCCACAAAAACTTGTTCGCCACTTAGCGTGCGTGCAAATAAGCTTTAAATTTATAAAACTAGAATCAAGCAAGTGTGCAAGCGAACCCGTAGTGTACGTATCGATATAGTTAAGCAAGAATTACAGAGTATCGAACACAGGGATTTGGGGGGAACAAATTCAATTATAGATCGTCAAGCAAGTAAATGTATGAAGCTTTTCAAATTATTGGAAAACAACAATCCTAAAGATCCACGAATCCAGTTGTGGCAATTGATTCAAGATATACTAAAGATATAAGGACAGAGTTGAGGTTTGCAAAGGTATGTGAATGTAAGGTAATCGTACGGTGAATTTCCAAAAACCTTATATGACTCACCTAAAAGACACTCTCTATAAAGGTTGTTGATGCTTCAATATAGAAAAGATCTAAAGGTAAGAATTTATGTCAAATACCCAAACTTGTAATCCAAGGATCAAGACTAACTAAACTGATTAAGGTTGTGACACTCAGAATCGAGGTAGAGGTTATTGAGGCTTCACTACCACCTAGAAAAGGCAAGCCAAGACTAAGTTAAAGCAAATCATTAACTTTGGATTAAAGTAAAAGCAAGGTTTGTAAACTAGGGAAAATTACGGGTAGATCTTGAGATTCCACGGCCGTGGAACTCAAGAACACACCGTGATTCTGGCTTCGTCGGGGAAATCTCTCTAACTCTCAAGGTCCAATCTGTTTACGATCGATCTATCATCATCTAAGCCACAACTATCAACCCTTCACCTTAGAATTGCTAAAGGATTTTAGCCAACAACGGTCATATTGATATCAAATTCAAGATTTAAAAGAATGAAAGATGAAAACTTCCGAAAACCTTGAATAAATCTCAAGTCAATCTCAAATCCACGAATCAAGAACAATAATGTCAATAGATTCGGAATAATACAAACAATCACAAATCTTAGATAAGAACGAAGAACGGGATGTCAATCCGTCTTCTAATCAAACCTAAAGATGAAGCGTGAAATCTCCTCACGAACAATCTTCCCAATCTTCACTCTTTTTCCAACTTTCCATCGCGAAATAGCAATCTCCGCACGTTCCACTTGAAACCCTAGGCACGTGCGATAAGCGTAGGCAAAGTCTAAGCGAAGGTGTCGGAATCTCTCTTCTTCTGTCCTTTTATAGTGTAGGATAAAATATTGGCCCGGCCCATTGCGTAGAAGATCGTGGCTTAAAATATTGCGTAAAAGATCGCCAAGATCACGGTTCTCTAGGATTCCACGACCGTGGTTTTGGGCGTGGTTTAGAGCGTGGAAGTTCATCACGGTTTGCCACATCTTTCCACGACCGTAGAAGTTGCTGGAATGAACCACGCTTCCCTTGCCAAGATTCCACGACCGTGGAATAGAACGTGGAACTTAGTACGGTCGTAATTTGGAGCGATGTTTAGAGGTAGTTCGTGATTTTCCTTAGCCTCATGTTATTCTTAAAGTTAGCACCATCCTTAGCTCCTAGAGATGTCCTCAATCCTTGGACACGCTAAATCAAACTCCATTCTCTCTCAATCCGTTCGGAATTAGCTCTAAATCGCCTACAATCAACACAAAGCTTATGTAGATCTCTATATCGACAAAATAGATAAACTAACTCACAAATACTTCAATGCTTTATCAATGACTACCAATATGGATGAAATACACTTATAAAACGTGCCTAAAGTATCACAATATTTCATGCTAACAAATAACCCCATACATGCCACTTGCTTGTCCCTAAGCAAGATCTTTCAAAGCTTTAAAACATAAGTTAGGATGAAATATGTGTACCTTCTCAAAGCAAAACTTCTTTTGGATGAATGTGTCTTCTAATCAATAGATCATTCTCAAATCTTGCTTCATTCGTTTATAAGACTTTCATACACATAATCAAAGAGTAAGGAGTAAAGAAAGCTCATGAATCAATCAAACTTCCATGTAAACATCATAACCTTCAAACATTATCAAAATCAATCATAAGAAACTTCAATTTAGATCACCAAGCCATATAACATTATTTTGATCTTAAGGACTTTCAAATAAGGTCTAGAATGTGGAAAGGGAAGGAAAACTTTAAGGAATGTGGTGCATGAATCCGGGAAAGTGGATAACTACTCTTTTCTTTTCTCTTGCGGTTTCCGTAGCACTTTCAACTTAGAGCTTCGCTCTTTTCTTTTCATTTTTCGACTTTACTTTTGGATTTATGGATAGAGGTGCACAAAACCCGAAGCCTAGGAGATTGGCGTTTCTCAATTTTTATGAGATGCCTCAAACCCTTAGCGCACATACTATAACCCGCTAGGAATATCGCTCAATCCGACTTTGGCAAGACACAAACACCCGGCTATGTGAATGGTGCCGAGTTACTCATCATCATGATTGACTTCCCCAAACCTATAATTTCTTTCTATTCCTTTGAATGCAAAGTATTGCTTTCATGGCCCTCCCACATCAAACATGCCTTTTTCATTCAACTCCTCCAAATTTACGGATAGGGAGGTCATTATTTCAATGAGGGGCTAAATGTTCAAAGAAAGAAGAAAGAAAATCGAATTGCCTTAATCATCTCAAAAAGAAGCATAAGAACTTATTATGTGATTTAAACCTTAAATTCTCAACATGATTTAAGTAATATCCATCACATTATGAGACTTGCAAAAGAAGAATAATCAACTCATTCAATTTCTTTTCAATTCACTATTCGTTTAAGCATGAGATTGTCATCAAAACTCAATTCACAAGTGGTAATTATCATAGAAATCATCTCTATCCCTAGAAGCACAAAATTTTCAAAATTTTCAAAATTTTTCAATTTTTATGGGTTTTTTAAACTCTTTTTCATGCAATGCAATAATGAAACGTGTAACCATAGAATGAAACATGCAAGATAGTCTCAATAGAAGCATACAAAGTGAGTAAGAGTTATTACAAACTATTAGTCACACCCCACCCCATACTTGGAACAAACATTGTCCCTAATGTTTAAAGAAAAGAAAAAGAAGAAAAGAAAGAAAGAAAAAGAACTCACAAAATGGTGGTGGAGTGGCTAAACTGTCGATCATCAAAGTCGTCACTGCGGCGCCGGTGGAGGTGGAAATGGTGAGAAGCTAGGATCATAGTACCGCCCGAACTACTGGCGGTATACGTCTCTCATCATGTGGTCTAGATCGTCCACACGTGCATCTCTAGCGTCAGCCCGGATCTCCAAAGCTCCAACCCTGCTGGAAAGGTCAGTAGCCCAATCTGGCAACTGCTCGTACAAGCCAGGCGGCTGGCTGTACCACGCCGGTGCATCTGAAGGTGCTGGTGCAGGTGGCGGCTGTGTAGACCATGGTGGAGGAGCTCCCATCCAATCTGGCTGAGTAGAATACCAAGCAGGAGGGTCAGCCATCCAAGTAGGCCTCTCGCTCAAACTGGCACGGCGAGAGGATGATCCTGAAGCTCTAGTGGGGCGGGGAGAATGCCTAGGAATGTCGGGAACTGCGTCCGGCTGATCAGGGAATGTGCCAAAGTCATCAGCTCCTCCTCCTTCTCCCTCATACTCATCTCCTCCTCCTCTACTACAGGTGGTGGTGGGACATATGGAGGGGCTACAATCATGTTCGCATGCATAGCAACGAACGTCGCCTTCCAGTTATGGCGTCCAGCCATAATGGAATACTCTGGGAGCCACTCAATACCTCTCCCCGTCCTACTCTCCTAAGGCATAGCAGCATAAGGTGGACCTCTATGGGTAGGGAAGATGATGTCTCTAGTCATGAGGCTATGGAGTCCTAGGGGTACAGCAGCGATGCGTCTGCAAGCAGAAAAATCTACCCCTAGCTGTCGAGCAAGGTGGGTGACCATCCCACCATATCCAATATTTCCTGCCCTCTTATTCTTTAGCTTGCTCATGGTAGCAACTAAGAGGGTGGTACAGTCAACAGGCCGTCCATATAACATGTAGTAAAGAAGAAAGACCTCATCTGTCTTAATCTTCTGAGGTGTCTCCGTCCTAGGGAAGAGACACTCAAAAAGTACCCTATGAGCTATCTTCAAGGCTAGATGGTACATCAATCTAGCCTTGGTGTCAGCTGGCTGCCAGCGGTCCTTGCTGGCATACACGTCGTTGGGGAAACGACCATTGAAGGTCTCATGGAATCCAAAGAAGGCTCCAAACTCCCTAATGGAGAACTCATAATCTCTTTCCATCAGCCGGAAAGAGACAGTCCTATCAACGTGATTGTGCTGGAACGAGCCCACAAACTCCCTAGTGATCTCCTCATAAGTATCTTCTCGAATAGCCGAGAAGATGATAAGGCCGGCTTTATCTAAGAGCCAAGTGATGTCCCCTATAACATGTAGAGGCTCTAACGCCTCCAACAGCAGGTATCTAGGTCCTATGACCGCTCTCTTCTGGATCCTCTCTAAAGCATAGAGATGATCGTCATGAATGGTAGGGATTCTAGGGCGAGGTGGTGATGGTGATGAAGGAGGTGAAAGGGATGGAGGGGGAGGTGCTCTAGAAGAGGAAGCATCATTGCCTTTCCTCTTTTTACTCTTGTCCTTATTCCTTCCGGACACGCTCCTCACAAAATCCATTTTCTGGCAGAAATCACGGTCTATTCTAAGTATTCCACGGCCGTGGAAGCTCCAGGAACCGTGGTTTTGGGCGTAATTACGCAAACCTCAACAGAATTTCACCAAATTTCACAGCAGCAGTCCTAGACTAATTCTCTTCCAATTCCAATCAGTTATTCCTAAAAATTCTAGCAAATGCAAGTTCGAATCGACAAAGATAGAGAAGAGTGAAAAAACCTAGGTTTTCGGATTTTCAAATCTGAATTCTGCTTTCCTCGGTGATTTGCCGCTCGAATTGTTGCTTGGATCTTGTTGGTGATCCGATTTGCTTCTGTTTTGGCCAAAGAATCGTTAAAAACGATTAACGAATGAAGATTGGAGGTGAGGGGAAGGATTTCGGCGTTTTTGGGCGTGCAATGGGTTGTGGTGTTGTGTTTTGTGAAGAAACGTGGTTTATATAGTGGCCGTAAAAATTTTTGAAAATCACGGTCTATTGGGGGGTTCCACGGCCGTGGAAATGTACGGAACCGTGGTTTTGGTGATTTTTCAAAGGCTTTTGTAAATTACGGTCTCAGAGGGTTGCACGACCGTGGTTTAGGCCGTGGAACTCTTTGTAATGCTCCAAAGTCCAAGTTTCGTCACTTTTCTTCAAGCTTACTCTTCTCCTTTCTTTTCCCACTGTTTCTACATCCAAAAACACGAACATACCGGAGGTATCGAAGGCAAAACAAAGCAAAAAAAACGTCTAAACTAAGCTAATCTATGAATCCAAAGCAAAAACGTAAATGCAATACCTTGGGTTGCCTCCCAAGAAGCGCTTTGTTTAAGGTCCGTAGCTAGACCAAATTCGCACTTATTCGAGTGCGGTGGGCGCGAACTCTTCAGCTTGGAGTTCCGGTGTATACTTCTTCAGTCGTTGACCGTTCACCTTAAAGCTTCCGCCCGCTTCACCCCATACTTCAACTGCACCATGGGGGAAAATACGTTTGATTAGAAAAGGTCCGGTCCAACGAGATTTAAGCTTACCTGGAAAGAGACGATGCCTTGAATTGAAGAGGAGAACTTGATCTCCTTCTTTGAAGTCCTTTGGAATGATATGCTCATCAAGCCAACGCTTTGCTCTTTCTTTGTAGATTTTGGCATTTTAATAAGCGTTCAAGCGGAGTTCTTCAAGCTCATTTAGGTCCAAGAGACGCTTCTCTCCCGCTTCCTTCATGCTGAAGTTTAGCCACTTGATTGCCCAAAACGCCTTGTGCTCCAACTCTACCGGTAAGTGACAAGACTTCCCATACACAAGGTTGTATGGTGTGGTTCCGATGGGAGTCTTATACGCAGTCCGGTATGCCCACAATGCGACATCTAGCTTCAAAGACCAATCCTTCCTAGTCCTTGAAACCGTCTTCTCTAGGATTCCTTTGATCTCCCGGTTTGAGATCTCAACTTGTCCACTAGTTTGTGGATGATAAGGGGTGGCGATCTTGTGAATCACCCCATACTTAGCTAGAAGAGCTTCAAAACGCCGGGCAATGAAATGAGAGCCTCCATCACTAATGATAGTCCGTGGTGTCCCAAATCGTGGGAAGATGGTCTTGTTAAAGAACTTAACCACTACCATGGCATCATTGGTGGGAGAGGCAATCGCTTCCACCCATCTTGAAACATAATCAACCGCTAAAAGTATGTATTGGTTACCACAAGATGATGGGAATGGTCCCATGAAGTCTACTCCCCAAACGTCAAAGATATCCACCTCTTGGATGTTGTTGAGGGGCATCTCATTCATCCTAGAGATATTTCCTGTTCTTTGACAAGCATCGCAGCAAGAAACAAAGGTTTGCACATCTTTAAATAGTGTAGGCCAAAAGAATCCAGATTGCAATATCTTAGCGCTAGTCTTGTTCGAACTAGCGTGTCCTCCACATGGTAGTGAATGACAATGGCGGATGACGCTTTGCATCTCATCTTCCGGCACACATCGCCGAATAATGCCATCCGGACCTCTCTTAAAGAGGAGAGGTTCATTCCAAAAGTACTCCCGAACATCCTTAAAGAACTTCTTTCTTTGTGCGTAGGATAATCCGGGCGGTATTTGCTGACAAACCAAATAGTTAACAAAATCAGTAAACCATGGTTCGTTACCTTTGGAGATCACATCGATGCACTCCTCTATAATGTGTAAATGCTCGTCCGGGAAGGAGTCATCTATAGGTAGATGGTCGTCCTCTAGATGTGTTAGGCAACTCAAATGATCCGCAACAGAAATTTCCGAACCCTTCTTGTCGCGGATCTCTAGATCGAATTCTTGTAGGAGAAGAATCCATCTAATTAGTCTTGGCTTCGCATCCTTCTTTGCAAGGAGGTACCGGATCGCAGCATGATCCGTGTATACAATCACCTTTGCACCTACAAGATAAGAGCGAAATTTGTCAATTGCATAAACAATGGCTAAAAATTCCTTTTCCGTAGTGGCGTAGTTGAGCTGCGCTTCATCTAGCGTCTTGCTAGCGTAGTATATGGCATGGGTTCGCCCTTCCTTTCTTTGTCCAAGAACAGCTCCTATAGCTACGTCACTTGCATCGTACATAACCTCAAAGGGAAGATTCCATTCCGGAGGTTGGATAATCGGAGATGAAATTAGAGCTTCCCGAATCATGTTGAACGCATCTAAACATTCCTGCAAAAACTCAAAAACTGCATCCTTCATCAATAGATTAGTTAGCGGTTTTGATATTTTAGAGAAATCTTTTATGAAGCGCCTATAGAATCCAGCATGTCCTAGGAAACTTCTTATCCCTTTCACCGAAGTTGGGGGAGGAAGCTTTTCTATAGTCTCTATTTTAGCTTTATCCACCTCAATCCCTCTACTAGAGATTAAGTGTCCTAATACAATGCCTTCCTTAACCATGAATTGACACTTCTCCCAATTAAGAACTAGGTTAGTGTCTTCACACCTTTGTAACACAAGAGCAAGGTTAGAAAGACAATTGTCAAAAGAGGAACCATAAACGGAGAAGTCATCCATAAAAACCTCCATGATTTCCTCTATGTATTCGGAGAAGATGGCCATCATGCACCTTTGAAAGGTGGATGGGGCGTTGCAAAGCCCGAACGGCATCCTCCTATAGGCAAACGTACCCCATGGGCACGTAAATGTGGTCTTCTCTTGATCATCCGGGTGTATCGGAATCTGAAAGAAACCACTATAACCGTCAAGATAGCAAAAATGTGAATGCTGTGCTAACCTTTCAAGCATTTGGTCGATGAAGGGTAGTGGGAAGTGATCCTTCCTTGTCGCGTTATTTAGCTTGCGGTAGTCTATGCACATCCGCCATCCTGTTACGGTTCGGGTAGGAATGAGTTCGTTATTCTTGTTGGTGATGACCTTCATTCCTCCCTTCTTCGGAACTACTTGTACCGGACTCACCCACTTGCTATCGGAGATAGGGTAGATGATACCTGCATCAAGAAGTTTAAGAATTTCCTTCTTGACAACCTCCTTCATGGTCGGATTCAACCGCCTTTGAGGTTGTCTTGAAGTTCTAAAGTCCTCTTCCATTAAGATCTTATGCATGCATAGGGAAGGTTTGATTCCTACTAAGTCCTCTATAGTATATCCTAAAGCTTTTCTATGTTTCCTAAGGACAACCATGAGCTTGCTATGTTCATCTATGCTTAGATCGGAACTAACAATAACCGGGAAGGTAGAATTAGGTCCAAGAAATGCGTACCTTAGATGAGTAGGAAGTGGCTTTAGTTCCATCGCTTTCGGAGTTTCCAATGGTTCTTGAGGAGCGTCCGATGCTTCCTTAGAAGTATCTAAGGGTGTAGAGGGTATGGGAGGAGGATCAAAAGAAGTTGAGGAAGAGACACTATTACCTTCGGAATCACCCAAAATTACGGCCTCTCTGTTTTCTCCACGGCCGTGATTTTGGGCGTGGAATATAGTTACGGGTGCTATGTTTCCTCCACGACCGTGTAACCCTCTGGAGTGAGCCACGCTTTTGTTGGTGAAATCCACGGCCGTGGAATATAGTGTATGGCCGTGGATCCGTACATTCTCTGCCTCGTCGTGGAGTTTCTCAAACTCCTCTTCACACACTTCTTCTTGTGCTTCTAAGGCTTCAATTGCCTCATTGCACTCCTCTTCTTCTCCTACATCCATTAGACTCATAGTAATAACCTTTTGCAAAGGATCTTTGAAGAGAATAGCACTTACCTCCTCTCTAGACAACCCTTCTTCATCTTGGATATTGAATATATTCTCATCAAAGATTGGTTCCTTCACTAGAGTGGAAAGAACAAACTCTACCTTCTCTTCTCCTATGTCAAAGGCGAGTCTAGCATTCTTGCAATCGACTATGCAGCCGGATGTTGCAAGAAACGGTCTTCCGAGGATGATCGGGACCGGACTATCTGCAGGAATGTCAAGCACAACAAAATCTATAGGAACATAGAATTTACCTAGCTTGACCGGGACGTCTTCAACAATACCGACGGGACGAGTTATGGAACGGTCCGCCATGTACAACGTCATCTTCACCGGTTTAAAGTCACTTAAACCGATCTTCCTACATAATGCAAGTGGGATGATGCTCACACTTGCTCCCAAGTCACATAATGCATCATATGTGACATCTCTCACTCCTATGGGAATACAAAATGACCCCGGATCCTTTAGCTTTGGGGGCATCTTCTCTTTCATGGTCTTGATGAGGTCCGAAGAATCCGAACTCATCTTAACCTCACCAAAATCCTCTAGCTTTCGCTTATTAGAGAGGATTTCCTTCAAGAACTTGCCATAAGCCGGCATACCTATAATAGCATCAATGAAAGGTATGTTAATATGCAATTTGCTCATGAGTTCTATAAACTTACTGAATTGTTTATCTAGACGCGCTCTTGCTCTAGATTGCGGGAACGGTAGGGGAGGTTTGTAAGCTGGAGGAGGAACGTAGACATATTCCTTCTCCTTCCCCTTTTCTTTCTCTTTCTTAACGGGGACTTCTACAAACTTGGGCTGCGGGTCGGTAGTTGTGACTCCGCTCCTAGTTGTGATTGCCATCACCCTTCCTTTGGGGTTGTCCTCCGTCTTTCCTGGAAGTTTCCCTTGATTCCTAGGGACTTCCTCCGCATGGCTGAACATTTGGTTTTCTAAAACCTTTTGGGCTTTATCAACCTTTGTAATGTGATCATCAACATTGATGATGCGAGTCTCCAACCCTTGAAGCTTCCCCAAAATCGTTTCCAACATGGGATCGGGCTTCTCTTTCCCCGAAGTGCTTCCACCATTAGATGTTTGTCCCTGGCTTTTCAAAGGAGTGGAAGAAGAAGAAGGTGGAGTTAGTGAATTTCCTGAATTGGAAGGATAAGAATTACCGGAATTTTGTTGATTGGAGCGCCAATTGTTGTTGTTTGAACCCCTATTTTTGTTCCAATTATTGTTCCGGTTGTTGTTGTTGTTCCAATTATTCCGGTTGTTGTTCCGGTTGTTGTTGTTGCGGTTTGTATTCTCACCACCGTTGTGGTTATTGTTGTTGCCTAAATAACCCACATCTTTTCCTTGTTGCTTTGGAAAGTTGGTCTTGATAGCTCTCTTCAACTCTTTAATCTCGTTGTTGAGAGAAAAGATTTGAGATTGAGCTTCATGTGTGAGCTTTGCTCCTTGCTCCACACGATTCCCCTCCGCTTTCCGGTGAGAATACTTCTCTATCACTCGCGTTTGCTTCTCAATGAAGTCCCAAGCGTCATCTTCCCTCATGTCCATGAATGTACCACATGAGAGGGATTGGATCTTGAAGTGTGTCTCCACATCCAGCCCCTTATAATATATCTCCAATAGTGCAAGCTTGGATATGCCATGATGAGGGCAATCCAATAGCAAATCCTGAAATCTTTCCCAAGATTGAAACAAACTTTCGTTAGATCTCATGGAAAATGCATTAATCTTACCTCTTAGTTCCGCCGTTTTGGATGGCGGAAAGAACTTAGTGAGGAAATCCGCGGAAAGGTCTTCCCACTTGTCTAGTTTCCCACTAGGAAGAGCTTGGTACCAAGACAATGCCTTCCCCTTCAAGGAGAAGAAGAAAGGCTTGAGCTTATAGTTGTTGGTAGTCGCGTTCTTCGGCTTCATCGTCTCCATCATACACTCAAAATTTTGTAGGTGTTGGTGTGGAGATTCAGCGCTTGTTCCGCCAAATTGGTTTTGGCGAACAAGAGTAATAACTTGCGGGTTGAAGCTAAACCCGGCATCATCAGCATCAAAGTTCACGCCCAAACGGCGTGGTTGTTGTGTTGGATCCATCCTTTGGCCAAGAGTTCTTGGCTCATCATCCACACGTTCGACCCTTGCATTACTAGGTGGAACACGTCGGTTGGCAGCTGGCCGTGGAACGAATGGATTGACATTGATTGTCGGATCAATGTCCTCTAGTGGTGGCATGGAAGAGTCACTATCATCAGCGGATGAATGACTTCTAGCCGATCTTGATGACCTTCTTGAGGATTTCTTGCTATCCTTTCTCTTAAGGTTGCTTATTTCCATCCTCATTTGGAACATCATATCAGTTAGATCATCAACTTTAGATTGATGACGATCCATTTCCTCTCTACGAGTCTTCTCACTCCACTGGAGTTGAGTGTCCTTTTCCGCTAACTCCGTTTAGTAATCACGTTCTGCTTCTTCAGCCATTTTCTTTTCCTTACACTTTCTCCTCAAAGTCCTCTCAAGCTCTTGATTAAGAGGTAAGCGGTCTTCGTTATTCCTAGACTTGCGCATGCACTCGAAAAGATATCAAATAACAAGGGAGAAGCTCCCAAGCTTGACAACCGATAACCGAATTCAGCCTAAACCAAATCCCCGGCAACGGCGCCAAAAACTTGTTCGCCACTTAGCGTGCGTGCAAATAAGCTTTAAATTTATAAAACTAGAATCAAGCAAGCGAACCCGCAGTGTACGGATCGATATAGTTAAGCAAGAATTCCAGAGTATCGAACACAGGAATTTGGGGGGTTAAATCCAGTTATAATGTTGTCAAGCGAGTAAATGTATGAAGCTTTTGTAATTATTGGGAAAACAACAATCCTAAAGATCCAGGAATCCAGTTGTGGCAATTGATTCAAGATATACTAAAGATATAAGGACAGAGTTGAGGTTTGCAAAGGTATGCGAATGTAAGGTAATCGTACGGTGAAGTTCCAAAAACCTTATATGACTCACCTAAAAGACACTCTCTATAAAGGTTGTTGAGGCTTCAATATAGAAAAGATCTAAAGGTAAGAATTTATGTCAAATACCCAAACTTGTAATCCAAGGATCAAGACTAACTAAACCGATTAAGGTTGTGACACTCAGAATCGAGGTAGAGGTTGTTGAGGCTTCACTACCACCTAGAAAAGGCAAGCCAAGACTAAGTTAAAGCAAATCTTTAACTTTAGATTAAAGTAAAAGCAAGGTTCGTAAACTAGGGAAAATTACGGGTAGATCTTGAGATTCCACGGCGGTGGAACTCAAGAACACACCGTGATTCTGGCTTCGTCGGCGAAATCTCTCTAACTCTCAGGGTCCAATCTGTTTACGATCGATCTATCATCATCTAAGCCACAACTATCAACCCTTCACCTTAGAATTGCTAAAGGGTTTTAGCCAACAACAGTCATATTGATATCAAATTCAAGATTTAAAAGAATGAAAGATGAAAACTTCCGAAAACCTTGAATAAATCTCAAGTCAATCTGAAATCCATGAATCAAGAACAATAATGTCAATAGATTCGGAATAATACAAACAATCACAAATCTTAGATAAGAACGAAGAACGGGATGTCAATCCGTCTTCTAATCAAACCTAAAGATGAAGCGTGAAATCTCCTCACGAACAATCTTCCTAATCTTCACTCTTTCTCCAACTTTCCGTCGCGAAGTAGCAATCTCCACACGTTCCACTTGAAACCCTAGGCACGTGCAATAAGCGTAGGCAAAGTCTAAGCGAAGGTGATGGAATCTCTCTTCTTCCGTCCTTTTATAGTGTAGGATAAAATATTGGCCCGGCCATTGCGTAGAAGATCGTGGCTTAAAATATTGCGTAAAAGATCGGCAAGATCACGGTTCTTTAGGATTCCACGACCGTGGTTTAGAGTGTGGAAGTTCATCACGGTTTGCCACATCTTTCCACGACCGTAGAAGTTGTTGGAATGAACCACGCTTCACTTGCCAAGATTCCACAACCGTGGAATAGAACGTGGAACTTAGTACGGTCGTAATTTGGAGCGTGGTTTAGAGGTAGTTCGTGATTTTCCTTAGCCTCGTGCTATTCTTCAAGTTAGCACCATCCTTAGCTCCTAGAGATGTCCTCAATCCTTGGACACGCTAAATCAAACTCCATTCTCTCTCAATCCGTTCGGAATTAGCTCTAAATCGCCTACAATCAACACAAAGCTTATGTAGATCTCTATATCAACAAAATAGATAAACTAACTCACAAATACTTCAATGTTTTATCAATGACTACCAATATGGATGAAATACACTTATAAAACGTGCCTAAAATATCACAATATTTCATGCTAACACCTTCCTCGTTGCATGGTTCAGCTTGCGATAGTCTATGCACATCCTCCATCCTATCATGGTAATTGTTGGAATGAGTTCGTTATTCTTGTTGGCTACAACGGTCATTCCTCCCTTCTTAGGGACAACTTGAACGGGGCTCACCCACTTACTATCGGAGATAGGGAATATGATACCTGCATCAAGCAATTTAAGGATCTTCTTCTTCACGACCTCTTTCATGATCGGATTTAACCGTCGTTGAGGTTCACGTGAAGGTTTATAATCATCTTTCATTAGAATCTTGTGCATACATAAAGATGGTTTGATTCCTACAAGATCTTCTATGGTGTAACCTAAAGCTTTCATATGTTTCCTCAAAACAATCATAAGCTTTTCATGTTCATCTTCACTCAAATCGGAACTAACAATATCTGGAACGTAGAATTAGTTCCAAGAAATACATACCTAAGATGTCCGGGAAGTGGCTTCAATTCCAATGTTGTTGATGTCTTTGGAGTGTCATGAGGGTTGTCCGATGTCTCCTTAGAAATCTCCATGGTTGTGGAAGTGTTGGAAGAAGAATCGAGAATGTTTGTAGAAAGAACGGAATTATCTTCAGCATTTTCAAGAACCACGGCATCATTGTTACTTCCACGGCCGTGGAAACTGTCTTGGGGGCCGTGGAAAGTTGTGTTAATTAAATCTCTGGTCTCGACATACCTTTCCACGGGTGGAATAGGTGAAACCACACCTGTGGAAAAGCACGACTGGCCGTGGTTTCTGACATTTTCCGAGCCATCGTACAATTTTTCAAATTCTTCAACTTGGACTTCTTTTATCTCCTCCAAAGCATCAATGTCAGCATTGTAATCCTCTTCCTCTCCTCTTTCCATGATGCTTATAGTTATGACCTTTTGCAACGGATCTTTGAACAAGATCGAACTTACTTCCTCTCTAGATACTTCTTCATCATAGATGTTGAACATATCCTCTCCAAGTGTTGGTTCTTTCGTCAAAGTTGAGAGGGCAAATTCAACCTTCTCTTCTTCAATATCGAATGCCAATCTAGCGTTCTTGCAGTCAACCATACAGCCGGAAGTTGCAAGAAAAGGTCTCTTGAGTATGATCGGGACCGGACAATCTGCATGAATGTCAAGCACAACAAAGTCTATAGTAATATAGAATTTACCGAGCTTAACCGGGACGTCTTCAATGATTTCAACAGGTCGAGTGATAGATCGATCCTCCATATACAATGTCATCTTCACCGGTTTAGGTTCACCTAAACCGACCTTCCTATACAAAGCAAGTGGAATGATGCTCACACTTGCTCCCAAGTCACAAAGTGCATCATATGTGACTTCTCCTACTCCTATTGGTATGCAAAATGACCCCGAATCTCTCAACTTTGCGGGCATCTATTCTGTCATTGTTTTGATAAGCTCCAATGATTCCGAACTCATCTTGACTTCTCCAAAGTCTTCCAGCTTCCTCTTGTTAGAGAGGATCTCTTTCAAGAACTTCCCATAAGCGAGCATACCTAAAATCGCATTAATAAAAGGTATGTTAATATGCAGTTTGCTCATGAGATCAACAAACTAACTGAAATATTTGTCTAGACGCGCTCTTGCTCTAGATTGCGGGAATGGTAGGGGTATTTATAAGTTGGAGGAGGAACATAGACATCTTCTTTCTCCTTTCCCTTTTCTTTCTCCTTCTCTTTCTCAACGGGGACTTCAACGAATTTTGGTTGCGGGTCGGTGGTTGTTGCACCACTTCTTGTTGAAATCGCCATCACCCTTCCTTTCGGATTGTCCTCCGTCTTTCCAGGAAGTTTCCCTTGATCTCTTGGAACTTCTCCAACCTTGTTGAATACTTGATTCTCTAAAGCTTTTGTGCTTTATCAATCGAAATAATGTGACTCTCCATTCCTTGGATTTTTCCCAAGATCGTCTCCAACAAAACATCGTGTCTATCCTTCTCCGATTTGCTTGAACTATTTGATGTTTTCCCCTGACTTTTCAAAGGAATAGAAGAAGGAGGTGTTAGTGAATTTTCAGCATGTGAATAGGGATTACCGGAATTTTTTTGGTTGGATCTCCAATTGTTGTTGACGTTCTTGTTGTTGTTGCTGTTCCAATTATTGTTTCGGTAGTTATTCCTATTTCCTTGATTGTTCTCCCTTCCTAGATAGCCAACATCTTGCTCTTTTGTCTTTTCAAGGCTTGATTTTATGACTTCCTTCAGCTCTTTAATCTCATTGTTGAGGGAGAAGATTTGAGCTTGAGCCGCTGAATTTAAATTTGCTCCCGGATCTCCGGAATCTCGGTTCCCATTATCAGCTTTCCTATGGGAGTACTTCTCGATCACTTTAGCTTGCTTCTCAATGAAATCCTAAGCATCATCCCTTGTAATAAATCTCCAATAATTCCAGCTTTGAGATGCCATGTGCGGGCGATCCAATAGAAGATCTTGAAACCTTTCCCAAGATTTAAACAAACTTTCGTTAGGTTTCATAGAAAAAGCATTTATTTTACCTCTCAACTCCGCTGTTTTGGATGGCGGAAAGAATTTGGTGAGTAATTCCAAAGTCAAATCCTCCCATGTGTTAAGTCTTCCAGTTGGAAGAGCTTGATACCAAGTCAATGCCTTGTCCTTCAAAGAGAAGAAGAACGGTTTCAACTTGTAGTTATTGTTGACATCCCTTTGAGGCTTCAAATTCTCCATAAGAATCTCATAGTTTATCAAGTGTTGATGGCGAGATTCAGCTTCCGTTCCACCAAACTGACTTTGGCGGATCATAGTGATAACTTGTGGGCAAAGTCCAAAGTCATGATCATCTTGCTCTCCAAGATTCACACCTAAATGGTGTGGTTGCTGAATTGGGTCCATTCATTGCCCAAGGGTTCGTGGTTCAGCCACAACATTAGCAGCTCTCACCTCTATAGCATAAGGGCGAGGATCAATATAGGCTCGAGGATTTAATGGTGGTATTTCCTCCAGCTCCGGCATATCATCATCATCGGATGATTCAGCTCTACATGATTTAGCTCTCTTACTCTTGGTGCTATTTTTCTCCAATTTCATCTCTAAAATCATCGTCTTAAGCTCATCTATTTGAAACTGATTTCGCTCTCTATCGGCACGAGTGATATCTTGCTCTTCCATACATTTTCTCTCACTTATTTTGAGTTGAGCTTGAGTTTCATCCAACTCCTCTTGGGTGTTCTTCTCATTATGTTGAGCCATCTTTTTCTCACTTAACTTTTTCTTCAAAGTTTTCTCCAGTTCAGGATCAAAAGGAACGAGGTCTTTTGTGGATCTAGACCTTCGCATATACCTAAAAATTCTACAAAATCACTCAAGTAGATAAATCAAATAACAAGAGCAAAAGCTCTCAAGCCCGACAACCGAAAACCCAATTTGGCCTAAACCAAATCCGCGGCAACGGCGCCAAAAACTTGTTTGCTTAAAAGTGTGTGTCACTAAGTCTTAAAATTTATAAAACTGAAATCAAAGCAAAGCGAATCCGTAGTGTACGGATCCGCGTAGTAAAGCAAGAATTTCAAGGTATCGAACTGAGGGATTTGGGGGGATCAAATTCAGTTCACAAAATCGTCAAGCAAATAAAAAGTTTTTATAAAGATGATAAGGAAAACAATGATTCTAAAGATTTAGGTATCCAATTGTGGCAATTGATTCAAGATATTCTACGGATATAAGGACAGAGTCGGGATTGCAAAGGTACATCTAAGGTACGAATTGTACGGTGAAGTTCCAAAACTCATATTTCTAATCCAAATGCTCTCTCTATAAAGTTTGTTGAGGTTTCAGTAAAGAAAGGATTAAGGGATAAGAATTACTCTCAAATACCCATGCCCAAACCCAAGGGAATCAAAGATAAGCCAAAACGGTTAAGGTTGTGATACCCGTAACCGAAGTAGAGGATGTTGAGTCTCACTACTACCTAGAAAAGGTAAGTCAAGGCTTGGTTAAAGCAAATTTTTAACTTTGGATCAAAACAAAAGCAAAGAACGTACGATAGAGGAAACCACGGTCGGATCCTGAAGAACCACGGCCGTGGAACTCAAGAATAGGTCGTGGAAATCCTCGACGATGAGGTTTCGAGCAACTCTCAGGGTCCAATCTGTTTTGGTTCAATCTATCATCATCTATGCCACAACTATCAACCCTTCACCTTAGAATCGCTTAAGAGTTTTAGCCAACACTCATCATAATGAAATCAATAATCAAATATAAAAGAGAAAAAGGGTAAAACCTTGATATCTCAATAAAAATCACAAAACCAATGTTAATCAAACACAATAATCGCAACTTGCGTTCAATGGATGTAGAATAAGGTAAGAATCTCTCACAAATCTTAAGGAACGAAGAAGAACGGGATGTCAATACGCCTTCAAGATGAAACCCTAAGATCTTTTCTACGTACGCAATCTTCAAATGCGTCCTTCTCTAAATCTTCCCTATACGCGATAAAATCTTCTGAAATCTCTCTAAGCAATGACTCGAAATGTCGCTGGATGCAAGACGTTCGTTTTCTTCCTTTCTTCAGTCTTCTTATAGGAGAAAAGTAGGGTTACAAAAGCGCAATAACCGTTGCTGACATGGCAAAAATGATACGTGGCGACCGTTACAAGAATCACGGCCAAGATCAAATTTTCACGGCCGTGGAAAGCACCTTGGAGCCACTTCCTTTATCTCGGCATTATTTTCCACGACCTCAATTAATAAACCTCGGCCGTGGTTCTTCATGTTTGGCCGTGGAAACTCTTAATCCTTCGTAAAAGCCTTTGTTTTGTAAAGCTTTCAAATCATGCTCCTTCCTTAGCTTCTCCAATACATCCTCTTGATGTCTAGCATGATCAAATACTCCTACTTACACCATATATGCTCCAATCCAAGCCTTTATTCACCTAAAAACACAAAAAAGCTTGTGTAGATCTCTATACCAACATAATAGGTGAATGTGCTCATAAATGCTTCAAACTCATATCCATATACACAAAAGAAAGGGAAAAACAACCAAAACATGTGCCTAAAATATGGTCATATTTCATGCTATCAACTTCACATCACATTTCACATAAACCCATTATCATAACACCAACACAAATATCACTTCGATCGAGCAAGGGGCTGGAATAAAATCATAACAGGTGTGCTACTCTCATCTAATATTCAATTCTAATCAAGGGAAACCTTAAGACTCTAACCCACAATTCAGAAGAACACTCTGCACATGAACCTTCCTTCTTCAATGAATTAAATGAAGAAAACCTTAACTTCTACTTCATGGATCTGAATCAAACTAGGTTTAAGGACATACATGGAAGCCAACGTAACTAAAAAAACACGAAAGTGAATCGATGAATTACAAGGGTTGAGATTCAATCCATACAAATAGTAATTTGAGCAAGACTTACTCGAATTCAGAGGGGTGTTGTATCAGCGGTTAACGAACGCTCGAAGGTTCAACGTTGGTGTGATGGTGGCGGGTCCCTCCTGCAATCATGCTCTTTCATTTCTCAAGCGTTCGAAGAGAGAATCCGGGTAGTGGCTTTGTTGTCTATAGGGATTTAGGGTTGAGATTTGAGGGAAGAGGGAACAAAGTGTTGGTGACGGCAGTTGGTGTCTAGGGTTGATGGAATTTGGGCACTGGTTGTCTCGAGGAGTAAAGGTATGAGGAGGTAACACGCATGTGATCTTGCTCTTTCTTTTTCTTCTTTTATTTAAAAAATATTTTAACCTCGGTTTGTTTTGGACAACCGTGGTCCGATAAATCATATTTCACTTTGGTTATAAACGATAACCGTGTTACTTCAGTAAAATACTAAAATATATATCCGCACCATGGTTATTGCATATAACTGTGGTCCGACCCATTAAATACAATTTTAAAAAATGTTTCTCCATGGTATTTATATTAACCGGGGTCCGAAAATATTGTTGACCTCGGTTCTACTAGACTGCTCCTACCCAAGTGAGGTCTATAGGGGGTGTTTGTACTAGTGCTTGGGCCAATTGTACGTCGGTAATTAAAGTTATAAACATACTATCATTCATAAATCAAACACCACACATATGATCAACTCACATATGAAAGCAGCTAAGTAAGCCCAAAGGAGTTACTTGAATCGAGTTACGATTCTCGATATCTCAATGTTCAATCCGCAAGGAAAGAACTCAACCTTCTGATATAAAAGCAAAGTTGATCAGAAATATATCTCAACCTCTTAGAAGTTTCCAACTTCTAAGACACTAAAGATTATCATAACAAAAATTACTAAAATACCCTCATAAGGGTAAAAGACGATTTTACCCCTGGGTCTCAAAATTCTAGAAGTATTCCTAGAATATTTACAAACTATCCAATAAAACCCAAAATTATAATCTAAAACTCATAAGAAAGATCTACCTAAGTTGGAAGATTTGTTTCCAACTTCTAACTTTCATGAAAAACTCTCTAGGATCTCACTTTGACTCAACAAGGCACTCGTACAAAATTCCAAAAATTCCAAAAAAAAATATATCAACATCCTATGTTGTGCACTCTAACCACTAGGACAAATAAATCTCAATAATAATCAATAACTAATCCTACAAAAATATCCCAAGTTGAATCCTCACAACAAAATCTATCATACTGGCCAAAAATTTGCACTTCACAAAAAACGCATCACTAGTCTACTTTGGAACTCTATAACTCCATATCCAACCATTGGATCGACTCCAAATTTTGATATATCAAATTATGCATATCTCTCTACAACATATTAAAAACTGAATTGTGGATTATCATCCTACAATATCGAAACATAGGATCAAAGGTGATTGATCAACACAGTTTTTTTTGGAATTAAACTGAAGAAGTAAGAGGTCATGACTTTGAGTCTCACCTCCACCCTACTGATTTGTAATCCTACCAACAGATCCTGAGTTCGATACTCCTTAGAAACAAGGTTGCTCCAGATCTGTTCACGTGAATAGTCCATGGTTCAATCCCTGGGATTGGCAAAAGCATCCATAAGCATCTCAACACAATTTTACACGTATGCATGCATCAAAAGGGAACCTAACTCGCTTACCCTACATTCTTCATTCGGCCAAGAGATGCTTGCTTCATCCTTGTACCAGTGTAGAAGGCTAAGCCGATATCCTACTCTTGTTGTTGCGTCTGGAAGGAAAAGTTCACAAGTCTAGATGTTGTGGCTACACAAGGCATCGGAGAGGTACCATCTATGTACACAATGATCGAGTGAAGAGAGGAGAAAGAGATGGCTCACCTCTGCGTGTGTTGTGGCTGCTAAGAACGAAGGCTCACAAGCTCTCCCTTGCGACAATAACAACAACAATAGTGACAAGGCAATCCAGACATGAGTATGTATGGTCTACATGAAAGAGAATGTAAGTGTTGGCTTGACCCACTACTTACGTATACTAGGAGGGCTTTGCAGTACTGTAAACCTATACTATAGATTGGTACGTTTCAGTCGAAGGGAAGGGGAAAGGATTCTTAACTATCTATTCTCACACTGGCCGAACGATGGAGAGGGAAGCAAGGAAGTGTCTAGGCTGGACAGATGTGTACATCCACTGTAGACGCAACTGCATTTGCTCTCGACTAGATAGGAAGGAATCTGAGTGAAGAAGAAACCCTTGAATGCAAGAGAGCATGGAGATCGTCTAGGTTCACTACAGTGATCTTCGACAAATAGGAAAAGGAAATCAGGCTTGGTTGGGTAAGGTAGGGGAGATATTTACATCTTTTGCAGAAGGTAAGTTATAACTTGTGGATGAATGTGGATGTGGAGTTGTAGGTGGTTCAAAGCAAGGGTGGTTGATTTGTTTAACGTAAAGAAGGGGAGAAATCGAGTTGAAGATTGAAAGAAGCTGAATTTGTGAGATCTTGCACATGCTAAAGATGGTTGGCGTGGAGACGTGACTTTATTTTTTTGTTGGGCCGTGTGATGAGCAAGCAAGGACAAGCAGGCTCTAGGTCCACGGAGTTAATAATGGGCTACCCAACAGCAACCTGCGGAAGGTGACGAAGGGCTGGCGGAAATATGAGTTGGTCTTGGTCATGACCTTGTCAAAATGGCATCATGGACTTGTCAAAACTTGTCATGACTTTGTCAAAAGAAATATACTAATGTTTCAAGATTAGGATTTGGTGATTTTTATGATCTTATGTGAGTAATAATCTCACATAAAATGATAAAAATTATGTTGTAACATGACACAAGGTACCACATAAAAATATCAACGGATAGAAATCCGGTCCGACTCGGGAATAAATGGAAATCAATTTCTGGATATTACATCAGTACCCCCTTCAAATAAGTTTCGTCCCAAAACTTAGAATAAGGAACATCATTATTTCCTACATGAAGAACCGTTAGGTGAAAATAAAGGATAAAAGATACTCTAGAAGGGGGGTTGAATAGAGTATGAGAACTTTTCGCAAAAACCTATCTCAAGACTTTGAAACTGATTTCAAGGCCTTCATGTCGATCTAATCTCTTTGTGACACACTTTGATTTCAAGGGCTTTGAAACTGATTTCAAGGGCCTTGACTTTGTTGACCTGCAAAACAAAGTTAGTCACAATAAAGCAGATAAAGTACGGAATGTAAAAGATCGACGCGAGGATATGTTTACAAAGTTCGGCTCTAAATAGCCTACTCTCTGTCGCAAGGTATAGCCGTAGGATCTAACTATCTATTATTAGCTTCAAAGAGTCCTAGATACAAACAAGAAAAAAATTCCCTTCTTCTCTCACTGTAGCTAGCGCTACGATCTAGCTCCAACTCTTCACCTTGCTATAATAGCCTAGTTACTTCGCAGAGTAACACACACTCTAGTGTAACACTCTTTAGATATTCCAATGGATCTCTCGAGTTTATCTCTCTCTAGGGGATAAATTTTTTGTAAAAGAGAGAATGAAAAACTTGTATGATCGAATGAAGATGTTTTGGTTCGCTTGAAGACTTTGAATATTTCCGTGTAAGCTTGTGTACTTTCGTCTTCAATCGACATCTTCATTTATAGCCTTCGATGGAGAGATCTTCTAGCCGTTGGGAAGATGACCGTTGAAGATGGTTCTTCTTCTCCATGGAAAACGCTTCTTGGTTGAGATGAGATAGCCGTTGTAGATCTTCTATCGTATCCATCTCCTTAAAGCACGTTGATTCTTCTTCTCCGTAATCTTCTCATACTTTTTGAAGGTCTTTGTCTTTTAATCGAGATCTTCAGATCTTGTTGTGAAGATATCTGAAATCCGTTGAGGAGGGATCTTTGCGCTTTTGGTTGAGGATCTTTGCGAGATCCTGTTTTGAATCGAATCCACTTGGTCGTTTAAGATCTTCTTTGAGCATATCTTCTTGTTGAGCATATCTCCTTGGAATATATTCTTTTGATTCTTGATAGATTTGGTTGTTAGAGTTTTGAATTCCTTCCAGCCGCTTTGTCCTTTGAAACTGATTTCAAGGCTTTGCTTATGAATCCTTAAAATGACTTTCAAGGCCTCCGTGTTGAATCTCTTTAAACTCTTCGTCTATCCCTTGTATCCGATTCCAAGGCCTTCTTCGGTCCCTTGAAATGCTTTCCAAGGCCTGCATACATTCTAGACAAACACCAAAATAAACCAAGCAACTAGAAATACAATCGATATTTTGTTGGTATAAAAACCACTTTATTTGTGTTAAGTCTTCCATTATCAACTATACAAATATATAATCAAGGTGAAGTTTTCAATCTCCCCCTTGATGGAAGACAACACAAACATCATACCTGCATTATAAAGTTAGTGAAACGTATATGAATATCAAAACTACCTTAAAATGTAGAATGCAGAAATATTGAAATGTCGGATCATTTATTTTCTCCCCCTTTATCTTTCAACAAGGGAGAAAAAAAGTTAAAGCATGGAAGTTTTAGACGATTATAAACCCATAAAAAGTATTTCATAAACTACAACAAAAGTTTTAAACCATTAATCCCATAATCATCACATGCTCAGTCGGAATCCTCCTCATAAAACTGCCTTTTTCCCTTGGATGAAGCAGTTTTGTGACTCCTATCAGCCTTCTCAGATGCTAAGCGTCGTCTCTTTTCTTCAGCTCGTCGTTCCTTGACCATCTCATATTCGAGCAAGGGCAGAATAGTTGGTTCAACATGGGTAGGATAAAGAATAAAATTGTTCTGTACTCGACGTTTGTAGTGCATCAGAATATTTTCAACTTTTTCTTGAGTGTGTTGAGCTGCATCTTCAGTCATAGGTAGAATCCTTCCCATGGTGGTAAGAGTAAGAGCATTCATCAGATACATTTCATTTACCTTGGCATTCATGATAGACAACAGTTTATGATTTGCATCCAATCTTCTCTTAGTGTCCTACTGAAAATCTGAGAGTTCACGATTAAGAGAAACCAATTCTTTTTCACATCCATCTAACCTGACTTCGGGAGTATGAGGAGAAGATGTTGGAGCTTCTTGGGATGGAGGTGGAACAACTCCTTTTCCCTTCAATGTTCATGCTCTTGCAAGAGTCTTCTCAATTCCTAGCCTTTCTAAGAAGGATTCATCAATTTTTCCAGTGGTTATTTTTCGATCTTCAGAGGATGTATCAATTGAAAAATGGTTGAAGATCTTGGGCAAAAGATTTCCATAAGGCAAAGGGATGGCTCGCTTAGAGTTGACTGAATGGACCATATGGTTAAGGATGAGGTTAGGTACGTCAATGTCTAATCCATTCATAATCAGGTGAATTAATTCTAAAGATTGATCTGTCAAAAATTCTCTTGAATTTGCATGAGAAATAACACACCGAACCAGAATGGTAAATACAATTTTAGCATGTAGGGTCAAGGAAGTATGAGTGAGTTGGCGTGAAGTTGAGTTTGGAACCAGAAATTTCTCTTTAGCAAGTCGAGCACTCTTTGATCGGGAAGGATGTGTAAAAGAAAGATTTGTAGGGATTCCTCAAATCTCACACAAAACAGTAGAAGTGAGAAGAATTGGGGTACCTTTTACAGATGATTTAAGGGTGATAATTCCTTTGCCTCGTTTGGTGACGAGGTTGACATAGAACAGTCTTGTGAGCCTAGGAAAGACAAAATTTCCAAGGTTTAAGATTTTCAAGACTGTAGAGCTCTTGAGCATAGCAATGCAGGGGATCTGAAGTGTTTTCAGAAATGTAGTATCCCCCACATCACACATACAGAGTGGGCGATTGTGAAATCCATCAAGCCAAGATCTTGTAGCCTGAAAATTATGAACCAGGATGTTGGAAGACCAGTCGTCTGAGAAATTTCCAAATCTTCAGAAAGTTTCTCTCCTTCTGTGGCGGAGAAAATCTGAGTTGTTTCCTTTTTAGAAGATGAAGCCGGATGAGGAGCAGATTTCTTGTTTTTAGGAGCCATAGATAATTTTGAGAGAGAAAACAAGGGTTTTCTGTAAAGACGTGAAATGAGAAGGAGAGAAGTTCTTCGCCCTTAAAAAAAGAAGACAATAATTTAAGGTAAACAAGATCTTGAGAAAATCAAGCCCTTGAAAAGCCAAAAATGTTTCCAATTAAACCTCAACAACTCTTTTTCAAAATTTTGAACCCGAAAAATAAAGGATTTTGAAATCATTAAAAACAATTTAGGAATTAAAATATCTAAAAGATATTAATCCCTAAATAGATCTGTAATATTCAATTTTGTCCTTGAAATTCGTTGCAAGGCCCTTGAATAGCATTTCAAGGCCCTTGAAAACAAAAAGAAGTGGGTTGCATACGAGGAGAAAATAAAATGATTTACTCCCCCTACGTTAATGTTTCCTTGTTCAACATACCAATATTTAATCGAATGAAATTGAATTGATCTTCACGTAGAGGCTTAGTAAAGATATTTGCAAGCTGCAAGTTAGTAGATATAAAAGAAATCGAAACATACATTTCTCAACATGATCACATATGAAGTGATGTCTTACATCGATATGCTTTATTCTTGAATGTTGCATAGGATTTTTAGTAATCGAAATAGCACTAGTATTATCACATTTAATCGGGATACCTTTCAAATCAAATCCAAGATTACAAAGTTGTTGAGCTATCCATAGAATTTGTGCACAACAGGCTCCCACAGGTATATATTTGGCTTCGGTTGTGGATAGGGCGCCAGAGTTTTGCTTCTTGGAGTGTCAACTAATTAGGGATGCCCCTATGAATTGACAACATCCAGAAGTGCTTTTTCTATCTGTAACGCCCAAAATTTTAGGCGCGTTTTCGATATTTATTTTTTTCGGCTTCTATCGATATTTTTATAGTTTAAATATTTTTATTGAGAGTTTTTTTTTACATTGTAAATTAATTTTTATGAGTTTATATATATATATATATATATATATATTCCGTATTCTATTTTACGGAAAAGTTCGGGAGTGTTTCTGTTCCAAAAATCCCGTTCCGAGTAACGGGTATCAAGTTCTTTATTAATTATTTGTTTCCCCTTGTTGAAACCTATTGCCTAGCCTTTTTGTGAATGAGCTGTCCCACCCTGCTAGGAGACTGCCTCCTAGCCCTGCACCCAGCTACCTTGAGTCCTTGACCCATCGTTACCCTCACTCCCCCCCTCTTTCGATTACATTTTTTGCCTATACCCAGCTCCTGATTTGTGGCCCTGTTGCATCAACTCCCTGCAAGCGAGCAGCCTTGCACAACCCTTCATTGTCTATCGCCCATCCTCTGTCCTTACTGAAGACTACCCAACACCCTCTCATATCATCACCCTCTGTTCTTCTCATCATTTGGAAGCAAACATCACTACCACCCATCCCCTATTGTAGCTCTTTGAGAGCCTCGCATAACAGCTACTTGCCGGAGGAGGAAGCTGCCTTCGATCTCCCTCGCCTTGGAACCACCACCGTCGCTTGTCGGAACCCCTTCCCCGCCTCTCTTCCTCTCCCTTGTGCACCGTCTACAACCACCGGAGGGAGCCTATCGGGACCACCCTCCAGCCCCTGCTTTCTTCTCCCCTTGCACCGCTCGCCCAAACGGAGAAGCCGAGAGATGACCTCTTCTCTCCTTCTATTTTGTGTCACCAGGAACCACCATCAATGCCAGCGGTGGAGGATCCGAGATGCCCTGCACTCACACCACCGGAGATGAAAACGGCCACCACTAGATCCCCCAACGGCTCTCAATCCCCATTCCTTTGTTCTCTCCTGCAAACATTGTGCACCGCACCGCCGAGCCTTCTCCCTTAGCCTTTCTCTGTTATCACCGGTGCCCTACGTCGCTACTACCACCGGAGACCAGGAGCCAAGCCAGCCTTGCCGGAGCTCTCTGGATTTGCCCTAGCCGCCGCCTCGCCGCTCTCTCTTCCCTTCTGCGCGTGTTCAAAGGTTGAAGAACACATATTTTTCATTATTTAAATCGGGCAACCCTATTCTCAGTGTAATTACAATATATAGCCCATATTTATGTTTTACATATATGGCCCAACTTTCTGAATTTTGGCAATGTTATCCCTGTTTGTTTAATTACAAATTTGGCCCCAGAAATTTAAGTGCAGTTTTGAACCCATGTTTTGGAATGTAAGCAATTTACCCCATAGTAGAAATTGTTTACATAAATGGGCCCATATTTTATATTGAAGTTTGTGAACCGGTTTTTACAATTATCATTTATGCCTTGTTGGTTAATCTTGGTTTATGATAAAGATCTAGTTGTGGATTATGACCCATATTAAAATAAGTGTATTTTGGCCCAGAAAAATGGTTGAGCGGTTTTGTTTTAACCTTGGATTTGAAAACGAGTTTCCTTAGATTTATATATATTATATATTCCATTCAAATTTAGCATATGAGCTAAATTTGTATAGTTTTGGTTTTAGGTTTGGAAGCGCCCCGATAAAGGCCAACGGTTCCAATCTCGACATCCGTAGATCGACTTCCGTCTTTTGACGTCGTGTGAGTATTCTTTTCCTCGACCTAGTTATGTATAGTAGTAGTATCATGCTAGGTTGGATCTAGCATAACTTAGAGTGAATACCAAGTAGTGGTTACGGATCTTAGGTGAGTGTTTGAGGATTGTGAAATGTTTTATGACTTAGGGTGTTGATGTCACTTTGTGAGGCTTGGGAGGTTTGAGAATTGGAGTATATGGTCGTTGAGTTTATGGGCTAGGATATGTGTATCCTAACATGGTGTTGTTACCATTGAGTTTGTTTGGACTAGACATGTTATCCTAATATGTGCTATGGGTTATGATCTTGTGAGATCATAGGTTTTATAAGTCTAAGGACTTCTACCTTGTGTTGAGTGAGAGGTGAGCATGAGAGATTCTAGGATGCGGTCCTAGAATGAGAGTCAAATGATCTTGCGTAGACCATTTGTATAGAAGTCTAAGACTTCTATTGTGAGTGGGTTGTTGTTGATATAGTTATCTTCTTGTGAGCAGGTTATGAGCTTCCTCCCCTAAGGAAGCGAGAGTGTTGTGAGTTGAGTGTGGTGACGAGGTAAGTCTCTGGACTTACTTAGCTCGTATTCCTTGTATTAGCATTGATGTGTGTTTGGTGGTGTGTGTTTATTGTTTATTGTTTATAACAACTAAACCGGAATTAGGATTACCGACCTTTATATTATTTTGGCCCAAGTGTATGATAACGGGCGGTGACAACTTGCCTGGCTCCAGCGAGAACTAGGAGGTTCTCGGCGACTATCCCGTGCTGGTAGACGGTCAGATGCATCAATACCATTCCATGCCGGTAAGTAGGGACCGAGACGAGTTTCGGTGACTCTCGTGTCACAACCTAAGATGAATTAGAACGGGATATGATTTAATAATAATAAGATAATAAACCGGACTCGTGTGCTTTGGAGTGTATTGGGTGTTTGTGATGATTGACTTGTGTTTGTGCCTTTCACCTTGATTCTAATGCCTCGAATATTAGCTAACGGTTTTATACCGTTTGTTGTAGATTGCCTTGCAGGTTAGGAATGCGGCCGAGAGATCCGGAAGAGTGGGCAGTCGGGGTTCCGTACATTTTAGGATTGGGTTTTGGTTGAAGTCGTGTTTGAGTTTTGTATTCATTATATATTGTATGCCGTGTGTATGGCATTTGGTCTTTCGGTTGTATCTCGGCTGAAGTCTTTGGTTTGTATGGTTTTGGGTTTCTTTGCATTGCATAAAATGTATTTGGTTTTGGCCTTTATTTGTGCCTTGTTGCAAGATCCGGTGAAATTGTTGTCAAGCTAAGGGCCGGGACCCATTGTGAGGTCCCAACCCGTAGTATTCCGAGTCCCGCGGATTCGGGGTGTTACACTATCGACCTTATAACCTGCAAAGTCTGCATCTGAATAGTCAACGAGGTGAAACGAGCTTTGACGTGGGTACCATAACCCTAAATCCTTAGTGTCATTGAGATACCAAAATATCCTTTTCACAGCTATCAAGTGTGACTCTTTAGGATCAATTTGAAATCTTGCACACATGCACACACTAAACATAATGTCAGGTCGACTAGCGGTTAGATATAACAAAGAAACGATCATACCTCGATACTCCTTTTGTACAACACTTTTGCCATCTTTTTCATGGTCAAGCGAAAGTGTAGAACTCATAGGAGTCTTTGCGACCTTGGATTGATCCATCTTATACTTCTTGAGCAATTCCTTGGTATACTTGCTTTGATTAAGAAAAATTCCTTTCTTTGCTTGTGTAACTTGAAGTCCAAGAAAGAAATTTAACTCACCCATTAGGGTCATTTCAAATTCACTGCACATAATATCTGAAAATTCCTTGCATAGGGAATCGTTAGTAGAACTGAATAATATATCATCAACATAGACTTGTACTACTAAATATTGTTGCCTCTAGTTTTGATAAATAAAGTTTTATCAATCAAACCTCTTTTAAAATTGTTTTCAAGGAGATACTTGGACAATCTTTCATACCAAGCTCGAGGAGCTTGCTTAAGACCGTAAAGAGCCTTGTCCAATTTAAAAACATGATCAGGAAATTCATCATTTTAAAAACCAGGTGGTTGAGCAACGTAAACTTCTTCTTCTAAGAAGCCGTTTAGAAAGGCACATTTTACATCCATTTGAAATAACTTAATGCTCATGAAAGATGCAAATGCAAGTAGCATACGAATGGCTTCTAACCTAGCAACCGGAGCAAAAGTCTCCTCATAATCAATACCTTCCTCTTGGTTATAGCCTTGAGCTACAAGTCGTGTTTTATTTCGAATGACTTTACCGTTTTCATCCAACTTGTTTCGAAAAACTCATTTTGTCTCAATGACGGATTGATGTTTTGGTCTTGTAGTAAGAGTCCAAATCTTGTTTCTCATAAACTCATTTAGTTCATTTTGCACAGCAATGATCCAGTCGGGTTCTTGAAGAGCTTGAACATGATTCTTCGGCTCAATAAGAGACACGAACGCGGAGAACGCACATAGGTTGTTCACTTTGGATCGAGTTTGAACTCCTGCGTTTGGATATGAGATCACATTCTCTTGTAGATGATATGAAGAATATTGAAACTTCCTTCGTTTGTAAGATGGAAGAAATCGTGACGATTGAGGCTCATATGCTTGACTAGATTCAAGTACCGCTGGAGTGTTTCCCTTGGATCCTATATCAAGGCCTTGAATTTGGGTTTCAAGGCCTTGAAACGGAGTTCTGACATCGTAGTTTTCTTTTTCAAGGTCTTGAAGATGTATTTCAAGGTCTTGAGAGTTTTCTCTGGTATCTTGAATATTCTCTTGCATATTCTTTTTTTGATCCTTAGAATCTTCTTCTTCATCAGAATTGTGATCTTCTCGTTGATTCAGATTAAGATCTGCAAAAGTTTCACTCAAAGTTAGACGTGGGTCGCAAACCTAAACCTAAACCGTGTATTTCCAAACCACCGGTTTAGATCTATACTAAACCGGCGGTTTGGCGGTTTGGCACCTATTTTTTTAAAATAAATAAATAAATAAATAATAAGTAATATAATATATAAGTTATTTTATATTTAAAAAATAAAATATACATTAGTATTTTTTGTAAATAAATAAAATTACTAATTTAGTAAATTAATAAAAATTTTGTACATTTAAAATTTATATTACATTAGTAAAGTTTTGTAAATTGGAACTTTAAATTGAATTTTTTATACATTGAATTTTTTATACATTTAAAATATGAAAATAAATAAAATTACTATCTTTTTATACATTGAGTTTTTTTATTACAATAGCATTTTAATAGAATTACTAAGTATATAAAAGAGAGAAAGTAAAATAAAAAAGGGCAAGTAAAATAATTACAACAAAGCGAACTCATTTTTTATACATCCAATTTTTTTTTTATTACATTAGCATTTGAATAGAATTACTAACTAAAATAAAGAGAGCAACTAAAATAAAATTACTAACTAAAATACAATACAAGAAAGAGAATACTCATTTTTTT
The DNA here is from genome assembly GCA_033239045.1 of Fagopyrum esculentum. NCBI lineage: Eukaryota > Viridiplantae > Streptophyta > Magnoliopsida > Caryophyllales > Polygonaceae > Fagopyrum > Fagopyrum esculentum. The sequence goes on from BSUD01000003.1 coordinate 109,340,613, forward strand.
TATACATTCAAATTTTTTTTATTACATTAGCTTTTGAATAGAATAATTACTAAGTAAATAAATTAATAACGAAAATAAAAGAGAGCAACTAAAATAAAATTACAAACTAAAATAAAAGAAAGAGAATACTCATTTTTTTATACATTCAAAATTTTTTTATTACATTAGCATTAGATTTTAATACAACTAATTGAAGGGAAAAAAAAGGAGAGGGCTTGAACCGGTTTCCCGGTTGCCTACGTATCCTCTTGGGGTTTAAGAGGAATCAAAGCCTACGTAGTTCTCTTACCTTTACTTACCTTTTTTCGGACTTCCGAGTTGTTTTCGTTACCCCCTTACCTTTGTGCCTCGGATTTGGAAGTAGTGGCCGGATCATCGGAGTTGGAATCCGATTTTGAGTCATAAACGGTTGCACTCCGTTGTTTCCTCTTCTCCGCCCTTATCCAATCTAGAACACAAACTTGAGCCTCCAATTTGTCGGGCTTCAATTGACTCCTCTTGTAGCTTAGCATGTTTCGTCCTTGACTAAAAGCTTGCTCCACGGCCACCGTTGATGCGGGGACGGCCATAATTTGTTGCACAATCTTGGCCAATGTTGGATACTTTTGGGCCATCTTCTTCCAATAATCTAAAACTTGAAAACTATCACTTTCACCATCAAAACTAAAAGGAGTTGTTAAATAATCTTCAAATTCGGCACGTGCGGATGAATGTCTAGGTGTTTTTGTTCTTTTAGCTAAAATTTGTTTAGCTTTAGAAAGAATAGAAGAAGAAGAAGAAGAAGAAGAAGAAGAAGAAGAAGAAGAAGAAGAAGAAGAAGAGGAGGGTGGGGGAGTTGATTGGGTGGAAGCACTAGCACTTGTTTCAAATAAAGGAAACAATTTACCAATTTCAACACGAATAGAAAGAGTAATAGAATTAACGGTCTTAATAGAAGATAAACCTAAACATATATAATAGGCATTTAAAAATTCGGTAACACCACCAATTTTAAGTCTACGATCAAAAATGGCGGCAATAAGATAAATTAGGGGACTTTCGTCATAATATTTTAGCCATTTTGTTTTCATTTCGGTTGTAGCATATTTAAGTGATTCTAAACCTAAACCGTTTTGTAAAGCTTCGTCAACATTTACGGCTATTTCTAAAAAACTACAAGAAGTTGGAATGTAAACATAACTCAACATATTAGTAGTACACTAAAAACTTTTAAAACACTACAAATATCATAACAAGTTTGCCAAATACTTTCATCATCTAAAATAGACCAAGAAATAAATTGTGAGGAAAATTCTTGTAAAACATCTTTATATCTAAGAGCTTGACTAAGTAGTTTATAGGTTGAGTTCCAACGAGTTCCAATCTTTTGAAAAAGCAACCGGAGGAACATTTTTTCTATACAAGTTGATCTCTATTTTTTTTCTTAAGTCGGTTGAATGTCAAATATGTTCAATTACGTCGGTTATAGGCTCTAACATTTCATGTAAAACTTTTAGGCCATCTTGAACACATAAATTTAAATTTTGACATGCACATCTTTGGTTAGTAAAAGGAGTTTTTATAAGTTGACCCGCATTCCCCACCAAATTGTTTACGGCGCGGGTGTTAGCGGAAGCATTATCAAATGAGTATGAAAAAACTCCATTTTGTAAATTAAATTCTTGTAAAACCGTTCTTATTAAATCAACAATGTTGGCGGCACTATGTCTTTCATTAAAATGGCGAAATGCAATAACAAATTTATGCAAGTACATATCATTATCGATAAAATGTAAAGTGATGCCCATGTAAAAATGTTTTTGTGATAAAGTACTCCAAATATCACTACAAATTGAAACTTGATGCGAAAAAGATTGTAAAATTGTAAGAATTTTTTGTTTCTTTTGTTCAAAAGATTGAGAATCTAATTTCGAAATTTGTTTACTAGAAGTAGGTTTAAAGGCCGGTTGAATATAAGTATTGTTATATTCTCTTAAATTTTCATATTCCGCATAAGAAAATGGAAAAGCTTGGATGCAATTAAGTTGGCTAATCCTAAAGATTCATCAACATGATTATAAGTAAATAAAGAAGATTGAGAGGAAAAAGATGCAAACCCGTGGGACAATTGAGTTTGTCCCCGTGATATTCCGAGCTTCTCCGGATGATACTTTTGCATATGGGTTTGCAAAGTCCCGTATCCGCCCTTCGCCTTCCACTTGTACACATTCGGACAATAATTGCACAAAACTTGGCAATAATCGTCCACCACCGGACCCTTCTTGTAATGCTTCGTGAATATGTCGGAGGTGAGCATTTTCGGTGGAGGGGCTTGTCGTTAAGGAGTCTTTTGCATAAAAAATATTAGGTTTACTGCTTCTGCCCAAAAACTTTTTGGCAAACTATTTTCTAAAAGTATAGTCTTAGACATATCCTCTAGGGTGCGGTTCTTACGTTCCACAACCCCGTTTTGTTGAGGAGTTCTAGGAGCTGAAAAGTTGTGTGAAATACCATATTTTGCACAAAACAAATCAAACTTTAGTTGATATAATTATCTACCACGATCGCTTCTTATAGAAACGATTGGTAGGTTTTTCAAAGTTTGCAACTCCTTACACAATTTTGAAAACTCAAACAATGCTTCAGATTTTTCCCGTAAGAATGATATCCATGTAAAAGAAGAAAAATTATCCACAATGACAAGGATGTTGTCACACTATAAATGTACGACACAAATTTATGGCAAGAGTGCCAAGAACTTGAACGCCCAAAACATGCACACACAAAGTCATAAATTTATAACTCGATCTAATCTCCTAAACTACCTAGCGAAACCCGCAGTGTACGGATCGTTTTGTAGGAAGGAAAGTATTCCGAGGTCAAACACAAGGACTGAGGTAAAATCAAATCATTCAACGATCATGCATAGTGCAAATCTAAACTAAGATGAGATGAGGAATAAAGAAAGTGCAAAACACAATATTTTTGGTTGGTTTTGGGTGATCAACAAGGATCACAAATATATCAACACAAACAAGCAAACAAACACACAAACACAAGGATAGGTGATAAGAGGTAATAAATGCGGATTCTAGAGATTCGAAATTCCGATTATGACAATGGACTCATGCATCTAAACATCAAAGGAGAGTTGCGGTTGTTCGGAGTTGGGTGTTTCTCTAATGGGAGCGATTACCGGGTAAGTCTCATGTTCCACTAGTCTCGAACCTAAGGTCCTATTACCGGGTAAGTCTCCAGGAACCTAAGGACGGGAATTCTATTCAAACCGGCCCCTCCTTACCGGGTAAGTCTCGGAAAAGGTAAGTCTTAGGCAACGATCCAAGCACACTCAATCCAATAGCGGCTTTTTTGGCTCACTACTACCTAGAGTTCATCATCTTATGTATCTAAGAGAGGAAATTACCGGGTAAGTCTCATTCCTCAAATAGGTTGCTAGAAAAGGTCGCCCTAAGCTAGATTAAGCTCAACAAACACTAGGATTTCAACACATCTACCTTCTAACATGCAGATTCATCATAATAGGTACAACAGAGCAAAACCACGGCCGTGGAAGCATGAAGAACAAGCTGTGGTTTGGGTCTGAGTTAGGGTTTCAAACACAAATCCATCCTAAGCTAACATGCAAGTCCATACAATCATAGTCCAAAGCATAAACATCATTCCTTCTCCCTAGAATCACAACTACTTAGCCAATAATATTCATTTCAAGATCAAACATCATTACACAAGCATGCATGCATCCTATGGCAAGAAAATGAAGATAAGAACAATGAAAGTGAATAAACTAAGCTGAAATAGAAGGTTACAACAATGTTACAAAGCTTCAAGGGCAGCTCCAAGTCGGATCTTACAAGCTTCCACAAGAATCTCAATTAAAAATCACTCAAACTCACTCTAGATCTTAAGATTGATAATGTTCTAATCTAATCTCCCCCAAGAACACCCATAAGGGGCTTGGAAGAGAGCAACAAGAGGAGAGAGAGTCCTCTCAGCAGTCCCCAAGGCCAGCCTGCAAAAGCAGCTCAAGTACTCCACCAAAGGAAAGCAATGGTCGGGCAAAGGAATCGTGTGACAAGTGTCAAAGTTGTCCAGACAGACCACGGGCAAAACACCCAAACCACGGGCGTGGAAATGGCCTTTGGGCCGTGGTTCTGCACCAGAAGCCTTCCTTGGATCACCAAGTGATAGCATGTATTATAGTCTATATTTTGGGACTTGTTTGGACGTTTTATCTTTAATAATCTGCATGTATGGATGTATATTATGTGATTATATTGTTGTTTCATCTACCTTTACCAGAATCGAGGTCTACACCAAGTTTTGTTGTAATCGTAGGTAAAATGGCACGTTTTTTTATCGAAATGGAGCTAAGGAGCTAAGGAGTCATAGGATCTACATTCTGGAGCTCAAAGAAGAACTCAGGAAGCATAGAATTAATGAAGAAGATTTAATTTGGACAAGATTTGAGAGATTTCACATTCAGTTGAGATTCACCTCGGTCAGCTACAGTGTCACCTCGACCGAGGTGATCTTGAGGAGCGCCCCGACTGAGGCGAACACCCTGCCGCCGGCGAGATCATATTTTTGGCTGAGATCTTTTATTTTTAGAAAGAAGATATCTTATGTTTTTGGGCTGGATTTATGGAAGGAAGATCTTATTTTTAGAAGATCTATTTTAGAGATATGGATATATTTTATAGGAAATTATCTTTTTAAGATATTATTATCTTTGGAAGATAGTTCTCCTATATAAAGGGTTGGATTTTCCACAATTCAGCCATCCTCTACACCATATTCTACACACAGCAGTTAGGAGATTTTTTAGAAGCTTTGAAGGAAGGAAGGAAGATTGAATAGCAATCAAGGAAGGATTGATAGTTTTGAGATTAGCTTTAGAGGGAGTTTAAGATTTTCTTAGATTCCCTTTGGTTTATTTCCTTGTTCGATTTGTGATTTTAGGAACACTGATTTGTTTGTGATTTGATTCAGTTATTGAGGCCTTTTTCTTAAGGTTTACTTGTTCGAATATTCATTCCTTTCCTTTTTATTCGATTATTGTTTTCATGATGATGAGTGGCTAAATTTCTTGTGCGATTCTAGGGTGATTGGCTGGAAGTTGTGGGAAAGACAATGATAGAATGATCTTAATCCCAGTAGGACCCTGAAAGCTTGAGTCTTTAACCTTAACCCTAGAGTACCTCGCTCAGTCGATGAACATCTCGGCCGGGGTGGAACTTGACTGAACGAGGTGACCTTTTCTGATCCAAAACTGAGAGTTAAGAGTTCTAGTTTGCCAAATCCTATTCTTATTACACCTTTCCTGGTTCAATGCAAGCCTAGGATGAGACTTACCCGGTGATTCCTTAGTTTGTTTACCCAAGATCATAAGTATAGGTAATAAAGGTTTATCCTTTATTGGGGTTTTAGTGTGCCTTCATTCCATCTTTGTAAGTTAGCCTGAGACTTACCCGGTAAAGGTTGATTCTATTCCCTTAGGTGGTGTGTTGGTTTGAGATTATAGTTCTTTTCCTTAGTACCTTGAGACTTACCCGGTAATAGGAACTTTGGTTTGGGATAGTGAGTAGTGAGACTTACCCGGTAATTTATTCCACCTTAGAAACACCTTCCCTTTGCAAAACCTCAGCTTTGTCCGTGTTATTCTTTGAGATCTTGAGTCGGAACCACAACTAGATGCTTTAATCCCTAGAATCCGCATTTCCCCTTATTTGACCTTATTTATCATCTTTGATTGCTTTAATTGCTTTTGTGGTTATTTGCAATATTTGACAACCTATTCTTGCTTAGTTTCACCTAAGTCCCTGAGATCGACCCCTGGAATTCTTGCTTTTTATTACAATTGATCCGTACACTGCGGGTTCGCATCCTTATTTTAAGCATATTTCTTGGTATATAAATTTAAATCTTGCACACACCGTTTGGAGCGAACACCAAGTCACGAATTGGTGCAAGGCATGCACCAATAAGTTCTTTTGTGTTCTCTTTTGCTCCTAGCTTGCTCCTTAAAGAGTCCGGATGTGTGCCACCACAAGGAATGATCCTCAAACGTATCCATTAAGTCCAAAAGCTACCCAAAATACCTACAAAACCAACAAAAGCTCATGTAGACGTCTATTTCGACAATATGGATGAATTAAGCGTAAACGTCACGAACTAATGCGGAACCATGCATGAATGGAAAGGAAAATTATCTAAAAGAGTTCCTAAATTAGTGTCATAAATCATGTGTTTAGATGTATTGTTTACCTTTGGGAAATTTAACACGCATAGGACCACAAAGATCCATATGTAAAATTTCAATTGGTCGAGAAGAACTTACAACCTTCTTTGGTTTGAATGACCCTCTTGTTTGTTTACCTTGTGTACAAGCTTTACATAGTTCATCTACCTTGAAGTTTAGGTTTGGTAAGCCACGTACCAATTCCTTTGAAAGTAACTTCTGCATTGTATGCATGCTTACGTGACCAAGTCTTCTATGCCAAAGTCTTGGATCATCAGTCAAGGCCTTGAGACACTTTAGCTTAGTTCCTGAAACTTGGTTAGTACTCATAGAATAAACATTGTTACATCTAGGAGTAGTAAGCACAATGTTACCCGTCGTCTTGTCTTGAACTTCCTATTTTTCATAATCAAACATTACCTTGTTGCCTTTATCACATATTTGAGAGATGCTAAGCAAGTTAGACTTCAAACCGTCAACAAGATATACATCATCAATTAAGTTAGATGAATTATAACATATTTTATCAATGCCAATAATGTCACACTTTCCTTTATCACCAAGCGTAATGGTTCTAGATGATTGCTTCTTTAAATCTGATAATATTGAACTTTTTCCACTCATGTGTCTTGAGCAACCACTATCTAATATCCATTTATGCTCCTTTACCTTGGTGATATCCTGCAAAACAACAAATATCAACCTTTCCGTCGACCAAATGGCATATTTTGATCCATATTTAGGCTCAATCATGTTTGGTGGTCTAGTACCTTTAGGAACCCATATTTGCTTGATCTGTTTCCTTAAACATAGAGGATAAGGATTTTAATGATGTAAGGATCATTTCTTCTATATGGACATGTAGATTTGACATGACCCTTTTTACAACAGTAGAAACATGTGGGCATATGAATACTTCATTTATCCTTGACAAAAGTGGTAGTCGGTTTTCTAGGAAAGCTTCTATGATAACCTATACCATTTTTGTTAAGTGAGGATTGTTGTTCACCCATCATCCTTTCAAGGTTTGCTTTTGAGCGAGTGAATTTGACAAGTGCAGTCTTCTGGTCTTGACACGTCAAAGTTAGATTAGCTTTCTCTTTCTCTAGATCGATATAGTTTCGATGAAGAGAAGAGAGGTTGTCCTTAAGAATCGCATTTTCCGATTCCAAGGCCTTGATACTTGTTTGCTCCAAAAGGTGTGTGCAAGCTTTAAAATTTATAACCCAAGAAGTATGCTTGAACAATATGTGAACCCGCAGTGTACGGATCAATTGTAATAAAAGCAAGATTTCCAATGGTCGAACACAGGGACGGACTATGGTGAAACAAAGCACGGAACCAGGTTGTCAAATAACTAATGACTACAAATTAAAACAATCAAAGATGATATAAAGTCAGATAAAGGGAATGCGGATTTTAGGGATTAAAGCATCCAGTTGTGGTTCCGACTCAAGATCTCAAAAGATAACGTGGACAAAGTTAAGATTTGCAAAGGGAAGGTGTCTCTAAGGTGGGAATAGATCACCGGGTAAGTCTCACTACTCACTATCCCAAACCAAAGCTCCTTTTACCGGATAAATCTCAAGGTACTAAGGAAAGGAACTATAATCTCAAAGCAACACACCACCCAAGGGAATAGAATCAACCTTTACACGGTAAGTCTCATGCTAACTCAGAAGGATGGGCTGAAGGCACACTCAAACCCCAATAAAGAATAAACATTTATTACCTACACTCATGATCTTGGGTAAACAAGCAAAGGAATCACTGGTAAGTCTCATCCTAGGCTTGCATTGAACCAGAAAAGGTATAACAAGGATAGGATTTGGCAAACTTAAATTCTTAACTCAGATAAGGTTCAGGAATGGTTCACCTCGCTCAGTTACATTTCATCCCGTCCGAGATGTTCAATGACTGACCGAGGTGTTCTACGGTTAAGGTAAAGACTCGAGCTTTCAGGGTCCTGTTGGGATTAAGAGCATTCTATCATCATCTTTCCCACAACTTTCAGCCAATTACCCTAGAACCGCATAAGAAACTTAGCCAACAATCATCATGATAACAATAATCAAATTTATAAGAAAGGAATCAATATTCAAACAAGAAACCTTAACACAAAGGTCTCAATAACTGAATCAAACAAACAACAATTAGCGTTCCTAAAATCACAATCAGAAAAGACAACAAACCAAAAGCAATCTAAGAAAGTCTTACAAACTCCTTCAAAAGCCAACTCCAACTATGATTCATTCCTTTCTTGAACTTCAACCTTCAATCTTCCTTCAATTCTTCCTTCAAACTTCCTTCAAACTTCCTTCAAAACTCCAGAAAATCTAGGATGCTCCAAGCATGCTGAATTGTAGAAAATCCAACTCTTTATATAGGAGAATTATCTTCCAAAGATAAGATATCTTAAAAAGATAATTTCCTATAAAATATATCCATATCTCTCAAAATAAATCAGCCAAAAATAATATCTTCCTTCCAGAAATCCAGCCAAAAATATAAGATATCCTTCTTCCAGAAATAGAAGATCTCAGCCAAAAATAAAGATCTCGCCGGCGGCAGGGTGTTCGCCTCGGTCGGGACGCTCCTCAAGATCACCTCGGTCGAGGTGGTATTGTAGCTGACCGAGGTGAATCTCAGCTGAATGTGAATCATCTCGAATCTGGTCCAAAATCAAATCTCCATTCCATTTTCATGCTTCTTGAGATCTTCTTATAGCTCTAGAATGTAGCTCCCATGACTCTTTAGCTTCCTTAGCTCCATTTCGATGCAAAATGTGTCATTTTCCCTACAATTACAACGAAACTAGGTGTAGACCTCGATTCCCCTAAAGGTAGACAAACAACAATATTATAAAAGAATATACATCCATACATACAGATTTATGGAGATAAAACGTCAAAACAAATCCCAAAATATAGACTATAATACATGCTATCAAAATACTCCATACTTGTCTCTTGCTTGTCCTCAAGCAAGTTCCAAATCTTAGATACAAGATAGAATGGATTATAAGTTAGAAAGATCATTGAAAAACATTTCAAAACCTTTTGTGGTATGATCTTGTTCGCTCCAAACGGTGTGTGCAAGCTTTAAATTTATAACCCTAGATGTAAGCTTAAAACAAGGATGCGAACCCGCAGTGTACGGGTCAATCGTAGTAAAAAGCAAGAAATTACAGGGGTCGATCACAGGGACTTAGTGAAACAAAGCAGGTATAGGTTGTCAATGTAATTACTAACCACAAAAGCGATTAAAACAATCAAAGATGATAAAAAGTCAATTAAGTAAATATGCAATTCTAGGGATTAAAGCATCTAGTTGTGGTTCCAACTCAAGATCTAAAGATAAGCGGACAAAGCTGAGATTTTGCAAAGGGAAGGTGTTACTAAAGTGGAATAGATCACCGGGTAAGTCTCACTACTCACAAACCGTAACTCCTATTACCGGGTAAGTCTCAAGGAACTAAGGAAAAGAACTATAACCTCAAACCAACACTCCAACTAAGGGAATTGTAACACCCCGAATCCGCGGAACTCGGGATGCTACGGGTTGGGACCTCACAATGGGTCCCGACCCTTAGCCTGACAACAATTTCACCGGATCTTTCAACATGACACAAATAAAGGCAAAAACGAAATTCCTTTTAATGCAAATGATAAGAAACCCAAAGGAAAACAACAAAAGACTTCAGCCGATAAACAACACCAAAGACCAAAACGCCATACACGCGGCATACCAACATAATAAACAGAGAATAAAAAACAACCCGACTCTAACCGAAACCCTCTCCTAAAATGTACGGAACCCCGGCTGCCTACTCTTCCGGATCTCTCGGCCGCATTCCTAACCTGCAAGGCAATCTACAACAATCGGTATAAAACCGTTAGCTAATATTCGAAGCATTAGAATCAAGGTGAAAGGCACAAACACAAGTAAATCAACATAACACACAAAGTACACAAAATCACAAGTCCCGTTTATTATCTTTTTATTATTAAGTCGTATCCCGTTCTAATTCAACTTCTTTTGTGACACGAGAATCTCCCGAAACTTACCGCATGGAATGGTACGGATGCCTCCGACCGTCTAACCATACGGGCTAGTCGCCAAGAACCTCCTAGCTCTACGCAAGAGCTAGGCAGTGATGTCACCGCCCGTTATCATACACTTGAGCTAAATAATATAAAGGTCGGTGGTCCTATTTCCGGTTTAGTTGTTATAAACAATAAAGAATAAACACACACCACCAAAAACACATCAATGCTAATACAAGGAATACGAGCTAAGTAAGTCCGGAGACTTACCTCGTCATCACACTCATCTCACAACACTCTCGCTTCCTTAGGGGAGGAAGACCATAACCTACTCATAAGAAGATAACTATATCAAAACAACACTCTCACAATAGAAGTCTAAGACTTCTATACAAATGGTCAAAGCAAGACCATTTGACTCTCAATTCTAGGACCCATCCTAGAATCCCTCATGCTCACACCACACTCAACAGAAGCTAGAAGTTCTTAGACTTCTAGACCCTATGATCTCGCAGGATCATAACCCATAGCACATACTAGGATAAATATGCCTAGTCCAAACAAACTCAACGGTAACAACACCATTCTAGAATAAGTCAATCCTAAGCTCCAAAATCCACAAGATCACACCACCCCCAACCTCGAGCCTCATAACGCTCACAAGATCAACCCAACACTCAATGTCGTACAACAATCGACAATCCTCAAAATTCACCTAAGGTCAAAACCACTACTTGGTATTCTCACTAAGTTATGCTAGATCTAACATAGCATGATACTACTACCAAACATAACTAAATCGAGGGAAAAGAATACTCACACGACGTCAAAAGACGGAAGTCGTTCAACGGATGTTGACTTGGACTCGTTAGGCCTTTATAGGGGCGCTTCCGAACCTAGCACCAAACTATAAAAATTTAGCTTATACGCTAAATTTGGATATACTACATAGAATATAAAACTATAAGGATAACCCTCGTAATTCAAATCCGAGTTTAAAATCTTAAAAACATTTTCCGGGCAATTTATACAATTTTAGAAACTTGGTCATAACCCGCAATTAAATCTTCGGGCCATAAATCCGAAATAAATCCAACAAAGGGCACAATAGTTAAATCATAAAAGTTGGGTCATAAACTTTAAATAAGAAATCAGGCCAAAATATGTAATTAATCGGTGAGGGCATAATTGCGAAAATCAAAACTGTGGGTGATAAATGTAAATACAAAGTAAGGGAACAATCTGAAATTACCATAAAATAGGGGGGCAATTTAGTAAAGGAGAAAGGGTTTCTTTAAACCCAATACAGTGGTTCTTGAGAAAGTTAAGGGTTGGAAGGCGGCAAGTCAGAGGAGAGAGCAACAAGAGATGCAGCTGCGAGGAGGCAGGGCAGGCGGCGGCGGGCATGGCTTCTCCGGCTAGCGTCGAGGGCGACAGTGGGTTCGGCATCGACGGAGATAACCACATGCGGTGGTGGCAGGCAGCGGCTTTCCGGAGTCATTCCTGGCAGCTGCAGATGAGGATCGACGGAGACAGTACAAGGGTCGAGATGGTGGCTCCGGAGACTGAGGCGCCGAAAGTTCCCAAATGGGCTCCCTCCGGTTGATGCAGGCGGGCAGCAGTGGTTCCCGACGGTGGTCGCAACCACGGAAAGAGAGAGGGATAGGCGAGGCTTGGGCGGTTCCGGCATCGAAGGTGAAGGCAAAGGCTAGGTAATTAACGTTATGCTCCTTTTGGTGGTACTAAAATTGTGTGTTGCTTGTGGGAGATATGGTGGAGTGACCGCCAGAAGAGAAACAGAAGGAGATTGTGCAGGATTGTTGCAGAGAAGAAACAAAGAGGTTGGGGATCGACTCGAGCGAAGCAGTGATGAGAAAGGGAGAGATGAAGGCTGGGGCTTCTTGTGATGCAGTCGGGTAGCAGTGACTGTTCAGGTGAGAAGCAGAGGGAGTGAGCGGTGTAGGTTGAGTGCACATGGGGAGTGGTTGAGGCATCCAAGGGTCGGAATAGCTGGGATCGAGGGGTCAGACTTCAGAAAAGAAAAGAACAGCTCATCAACAAAAAGTGTAAATATCGAATTCGATCCAAAAATGTGTTCGGACGGGATTTTTAAATCGGGAACTTTTCCAAAATTTAAAATACGGAATAAGTATATAAATAAACTTGCCAAACATACTTTGTGATATAAAAGTCATTCTCGTAAATTATTTACGACATTAAAACAATAATTTATATACAGGTATATATATATATATATATATATATATATATATATATATATACTCGTAAATTTTATTTTTACGACGTAAAAAATATTTATGCTAATAAAGTATCGATAAAAGTAGGAGAAATAAATATCGAACACACCCAATAAACGGGGTGTTACATTAGATCCCCGTAAAAACAAGTTTCGTCCCGAAACTTGCTACACGTCGAACTTCTCGGTCCTTAAGGCCGAGGTATGAACTCTCAAACTAAGAAGGCTTAGATCTTCTACTCTATATACACAGACTGCTCAAACCACCATCGCAATATATATATATATATATATATATATATATATATATATATATATATATATATATATATATATATATATATATACACACAACTCAACCAAGGAAAGAACTAGGTCTAATCTGTCGATTGTATCAATGCTACTCGGTCCGCATAAAACTCCACCAAAGATACTATCCTACGTCTTCAAGTTAGCCTCATTGTTCCCTCTTCCACTACTAGATCGTCATGACTGACAATACGTCTCGATTCATGTATGTACTCCCTCGACTGATACACATGAAACAGTGGGTGAACACCCTCTACTCTTGGTGGTAACGCCCACTTGTAAGTCACTTCTCCAACTTGCGCTAAGATTTCAAAAAGTTCCTCTATATAGGAACTCAACTTCCTACTCGGGTCTTTCTCAATGTTGCATTTCCATTTTGTTTTACTTTGATTGCCTTTAACACAGAAGGTCGAACTTCTCAATTGGTCCCGCTAAACCAAACTTTGATGTTTCATCTTCTCAATCTTGTTGCAAGTCCCAAGCAATGAAGGAAGTAATTTACTTTACACTGCTTCTATTGACGAGACACGTATGCTATTACTTTTACATCGTTCGTCGATACTCAATCAAGACCTTGTTTGGAAGAATCACTTGTAAACTTCAAACCGATCATACCTTGAGGAAATTTCAAAACAATTGTACCAAATAATCTCCTAGTAGCTCTCAACAACTCCGTTGTCAATTTTCGTCCCACTCAAACTTCATTGTCCTCCAGAGTAGGTTAGTCGTATATGGTGTTACTTTGGAGAATCTCTCCAAAAATCCAATAATGACCAGCACATCCAAGAAAGCTTGTAACCCCTTTCACATCCTTCGGGGGTTGACCTCCCGAGACAACTTGTCATACAACTTCCCTCTTCTTCGAGAGTAAACCAAAATATCTTATATGGGCATTAGTAAGCCCCCATAGAATCACTACAACTCGTAGCGACCGTGATTTGTCCAGAATGTCGTATTTGCAATATCCCAATCTCGAATTCTCAAACGGTGACAATCAGGTCTTAACTTAATCTTAGAAGAGATTATCGACCCTTGCAACTAGTCGAGTAGATCATCTATCCGTGGTGAGTGATACTTGTTCTTCATTATTATCTTCTTCAACTCACGGTAATCGATGTTCAAATAGAGAGAATTGTCTGTCTTTTTCACAAGAATTTTGTTGTTCTCATAATACTTCAAATCAAGAGTTCAAGATAACATTTGAAGTTCTTCATAGCATTTCACTAATTCTAATGAACTCTTTTCAATAAGTTTTTGTAATTGCTCCTTCAATTGCTTCCACAACTCATGTCTCTTCACAAGTGTCATCTGATACGGCGCCTTAGATATCGGAATAGAATCAAGTTTGACCTTAGTGGGGAAAAAAATCCTCATTCTTACGTATTGAAATCCGTGATATCTCGGTTTTCGTTTTTTCCTTCTTTTCTCTTCCCATCACATATCGTAATAACCTTTTAAGAACTCATACTTATGTGTTGCCACAACCATCCTAACTGTAGGGCATAATCACGTCTTATAACAATCGATCTTATCTTCTTCGCTCTCCCGGACATCCCGACATATTGGGGGAGTTCTTTTGTATTCTACCTAAGCTTGCATCATTCCTTCGAGTAGGTGTAGAACTTACTTCATTTTCTTATGCAATTGTCAAACCGACCGTAGAGGCTCTAACCTCAATCTTTCATGTACTTCTCGTACATCTCATATTGACAACAAACTTCAAAACTTCAGTATTCTCTTACTCTTGTTGGTCACCTTATGCACTTCTTGATATTCTATGAGCAACTTCACAACCGTACTAGCATGCCTTTACGCGAAATTTTCCAACCACAATCACTGAAAGATCCACTCTTTATTCCACCAAACACTAACATCATAACCCTAAGCTTGCAGTGTTACCCCAATCCAGATTCCTCGTTTCACATCATAGCCACTATGGCTTCGCCAGATGAGTCACAAAAACCTTGATTTAGCTAGGATTGTGAAAACATGACATCCATAACCTTAGAACAAACATATCATACCTCCCCTTATATATTCCCCTTTTTCGCACAATAACCATAGAAGACTCACCTTTTTCTTTGTCCTCTAGTTTCGTTCACCCTGATTCGTGTCGTTCCTCCATATGACAACCCCATGACCTGAGAAAGTCGCACTAGATCGTTACAATCCCTCCCCACGAGGTACGTTACCATCACTTGCTAGAATCGATAAAATGTCACTTGATTAAGTTATTTGCACTACCCTTGATATGCTTCTTATTGCCGACATTCAACCACCACAAATATTACACGTTCTAGTTACCGTTCCTTTATAATCCTCACTCTTGGTTACTTTTCTCATCTACACTCATCCATAGACAACCAACACATGCACGTTCTCGACTATCACCGGTAAGCTTATAGCTGACCTTCTCCAAGTTCAAAGGCTCACCATTCTTCTTACCCTCCATGTTACCATATCCTGAAGTCTACCTTCTCAGGATATTCTGCCTTAAACTTCACTAGCTCTTTTTTTTTTTACTCTACTTCTAACTTTGTTAGCTCCTATTACGCTCCTCTCTTGGTTGGTATCTTACGTCTTTCGATCCAAACTCCTTGTTTCATATTTCATCTTCTGAAAATCATCATCCTCACACACTCCCTCCTCCTTAGCGTTGTTCAGTCTCATCTCAATGACGGAAAATGATTGACTCCACAAGGTAATTCTAATATGTGAACCTTCTCCATGCAGTCCTCCTCGATTTACATCTTTAGTTGTCCACGCTTCTTCTCGAAGAACTTAAGTTCGTTCTCTCCCTTGGTCTCGTCGTTGTTCGATCATGGCCTCTTTAGAACCGCTTCTATACTTTAATGTTGCTCCCTTTTCTTATATTGCTCCCATCTTGATCCCCCTTAAGTCGTCTCGAGTTTTCTTTTACTTGGTTGCCCTTTGTTTACATCATTTTTACTCCCCTTCGACATTCTTTTAAAGAAGTACAAGAACTCCAAAGTGTTCGCCCGAACGTAGCTCTCAACTCGATACTTGAGCATATTCGTCCACGTTTGAACGTTATCCCAGGCCAACAACGTCATCTCAAAGGTAATGTTATATTTCCGTCGTCCTAACTATAAGGTCCCATACTATATACTATTATACATAAGAGTCCGTATATAAACTTATATATGTCCTATATCCACATAACTACTAATATAACATATCCGGTAATTCATTACAACACAACAAGGTCCAAAGCATATATTATAGTCCACATATATACTATACATATAATCACGTCCATTATGCAACTACAATCCACATATACTATACATATCTACATAAATACATATATACATATATATATCAAAACCCAATAAACTAAGCAGTCGAAATCCGCGGAAGGAGTGGTGGTCCGTACATTCTACCCCAACTCATGCATGCGATTTTGAAAACGAAAAGTCAGAACCCGTGGGGTTCTGTTTATTCCTCATTCGGCCTTAGAAGATTGCGAGTGCCATTGTTGTCAACCTAGGGCTCTGATACCACTTTTGTAACACCCCGAATCCGCGGGACTCGGGATGCTACGGGTTGGGACCTCACAATGGGTTCCGACCCTTAACCTGACAACAATTTCACCGGATCTTTCAATATGACACAAATAAAGGCAAAAACGAAATTCCTTTTAATGCAAATGATAAGAAACCCGAAGGAAAACAACAAAAGACTTCAGCCGATAAACAACACCAAAGACCAAAACGCCATACACGCGGCATACCAACATAATAAACAAAGAATAAAACACAACCCGACTCTAACCGAAACCCTCTCCTAAAATGTACAGAACCCCGGCTGCCCACTCTTCCGGATCTCTCGGCCGCATTCCTAACCTACAAGGCAATCTACAACAATCGGTATAAAACCGTTAGCTAATATTCAAAGCATTAGAATCAAGGTGAAAGGCACAAACACAAGTAAATCAACATAACACACAAAGTACACAAAATCACAAGTCCGGTTTATTATCTTTTTATTATTAAGTCGTATCCCGTTCTAATTCAACTTCTTTTGTGACACGAGAATCTCCCGAAACTCGCCTCGGTCCCCACTTACCGCATGGAACGGTACGGATGCCTCCGACCGTCTAACCACACGGGCTAGTCGCCAAGAACCTCTTAGCTCTACGCAAGAGCTAGGCAGTGATGTCACCGCCCGTTATCATACACTTGGGCCAAATAATATAAAGGTCGGTGGTCCTATTTCCGGTTTAGTTGTTATAAACAATAAAGAATAAATACACACCACCAAACACACATCAATGCTAATACAAGGAATACGAGCTAAGTAAGTCCGGAGACTTACCTCGTCATCACACTCATCTCACAACACTCTCGCTTCCTTAGGGGAGGAAGACCATAACCTGCTTACGAGAAGATAACTATATCAAAACAACACTCTCACAATAGAAGTCTAAGACTTCTATACAAATGGTCAAAGCAAGACCATTTGACTCTCAATTCTAGGACCCATCCTAGAATCCCTCATGCTCACACCACACTCAACAGAAGCTAGAAGTTCTTAGACTTCTAGACCCTATGATCTCGCAGGATCATAACCCATAGCACATACTAGGATAAATATGCCTAGTCCAAACAAACTCAACGGTAACAACACCATTCTAGAATAAGTCAATCCTAAGCTCCAAAATCCACAAGATCACACCACCCCCAACCTCGAGCCTCATAACGCTCACAAGATCAACCCAACACTCAATGTCGTACAACAATCGACAATTCTCAAAACTCACCTAAGGTCCAAACCACTACTTGGTATTCTCACTAAGTTATGCTAGATCCAACCTAGCATGATACTACTACCAAACATAACTAAATCGAGGGAAAAGAATACTCACACGACGTCAAAAGACGGAAGTCGTTCAACGGATGTTGACTTGGACTCGTTAGGCCTTTATCGGATGTAAAAAGACGGAAGTCAGTGTATGGACAGCTATTTCTCGATGGAATCAAAGAATTAGTAGATCTGTTCCGCCCAAAATGGGAGTGGGCTAGGGTTATGAACTTATAATATGATGATCGAGTCGATTCCATGATTATAAGTTCATTCCATTTCGAGCCTACCTAAATAGATACTATATTTCCATATGGATCCCTACGTCCTTACATTCCATTTCGGATTAGGAATAGGCGTAATCGGACCTTCTTTTTACATATCTCTCGTTATTTGATTTGGGACCCTATTCATCTCTTTTGGCTTCTATTGAATCGAGAAAGAAGTTTGATTGTCCATCTTTTTGATATAGATAAGTATAGGGCATCCTCCAGAAAATGAAAATCGAAGCAATTGGATGTCCGACTCAGGCCTATATGACATGACCGATCAATAGCAATACTCCAACACTCCACCTTTGTCATATATTCCATACATCACACTAGATAGATATCATATTCATGGAATACGAATCACTTTCAAGATGCCTTGGTGGTGAAATGGTAGACACGCGAGACTCAAAATCTCGTGCTAAAGAGCGTGGAGGTTCGAGTCCTCTTCAAGGCATAGAGATTGCTCATTGAATGAGCAATTCAATAAGATATCTTGGAATTGGAATAAGTTCGGCAGCAGATCGCGAAATCTTGGCGATCTTCTCTATCTAATGGGTGGGGAGTCCGCTTTGAAATAGTCCGCCCCAAACCCCCCCC
>BSUD01000003.1:109363229-109365729 GCA_033239045.1 Fagopyrum esculentum
ATTACGCCTATTCCTAATCCGAAATGGAATGTAAGGACGTAGGGATCCATATGGAAATATAGTATCTATTTAGGTAGGCTCGAATGAACCCTTCTCATAATGAGAATTTATATAACCCTCTTCCGGCCTAGTCCGGTATGGAATGAACTTATAATCATGGAATCGACTCGATCATCAGATTATAAGTTCATAACCCTAGCCCACTCCCATTTTGGGTTCCTCCAATAACTAAAAGGTTTAAATCTAACGTGGGTTCGCGGTGGTGGAGGAACTAGATCGTAAAAAAGAGGGATTCTAGCCAATTGAAAGGATCTTTTGATCAATCTAGAGATCGCTTGAATTCCATTAGGAATGCGGATTCGGAATATCACACATCTCTCAATCAAAGGGAGATTCAACAGCGAAAAGAAAGATCGATCCCTTGGGATCCTTCCTTTCTTCAAACGGAAGAAACAGAGATAGGATTAGGCCGATTCCCAAAATGCCTTTCTGGATATTCTCGGCTATTCGGGGAAGGTGAGAAGCAGATGAATAATCAGCGGCTTCCGGAAGAAATCGAAGAACTTCTTGGGAATCCTACAAGATCCATTCGTTCTTTTTTCTCTGACAGATGGTCAGAACTTCATCTGGGTTCAAATCCTACCGAGAGGTCCACTAGAGATCAGAAATTGTTGAAGAAAGAACACGATTTTTCTTTTGTCCTCTGCAGGCGATCGGAAAATCAAGAAATGGTTAATATATTCAAGATAATTACGTATTTACAAAAGACCGTCTCAATTCATCCTATTTCATCAGATCGGGGATGTGATATGGTTCCGAAGGATGAACCGAATATGTACAGTTCCAATAAGATTTCATTCTTGAACAAAAATCCATTTTTTAATTTATTTCGTCTATTCCATGACCGGAACAGGGGGGATACACGTTACACCACGATTTTGAATCCGAAGAGAGATTTCAAGAAATGGCAGGTCTATTCACTCTATCAATAACCGAGCCGGATCTGGTGTATCATAAGGGATTTGCCTTTTCTATTGATTCCTACGGATTGGATCAAAAACACTTTTTGAATGAGGTATTCAACTCCAGGGATGAATCGAAAAAGAAATCTTTATTGGTTCTACCTCCTATTTTTTATGACGAGAATGAATCTTTTTATCGAAGGATCAGAAAAAAATGGCTTCGGATCTCCTGCGGGAATTATTTGAAAGATACAAAAGAAAAAATAGTGGTATTTGCTAGCAACAACATAATGGAGGCAGTCAATCAATATAGATTGATCTGAAATCTGATTCAAATCCAATATAGCACTTATGGGTACATAATAAATGTATTGAGTCGATTCTTTTTCATTTTAATAAATAGATCCGATCGCAACTTCGAATATGGAATTCAAAGGGATCAAATAGGAAACGATACTCTGAATCATAGAACTATAATGAAATATACGATCAACCAACATTTATCGAATTTGAAAAAGAATCAGAAGAAACGGTTCGATTCTCTTATTTTGATTTCTCGAAGCGAGAGATCCATGAATCGGGATCCTGATGCATATAGATACAAATGGTTCAATGGGAGCAAAAATTTCCAGGAACATTTCGTTTCTGAGCAGAAAAGCCATTTTCAAGTTCAAGTAGTCTTTGATCGATTACGTATTAATTAATATTGGATTGATTGGTCTAAGGTTATCAACAAAAAAAATCTTTCTAAGTCATTGTCAAAGCTGATTCTCTTTTTGTCTAACTCACTTCCTTTTTTCTTTGTGAGTTTAGGGAATATGCCCATTCATAGGTCCGAGAATCTCATTGCATGATATGTGGAAGTATCGACGTAATTTCATAGAGTCATTCGGTCTGAATGCTACATGAAGAACATAAGCCAGATGACGGAACGGGAAGACCTAGGATGTAGAAGATCATAACATGAGTGATTCGGCAGATTGGGATTCCTATATAGCTGCTGATGTGGTACTTCATTGTATGATAAATAGAAGATCCATCTGTATGGATATCATCATCTACATCCAGAAAGCCATATGCTTTGGAAGAAGCTTGTACAGTTTGGGAAGGGGTTTTAATTGATCAAAAAGAAGAATCTACTTCAACCGATATGCCCTTAGGCACGGCCATACATAACATAGAAATCACACTTGGAAAGGGTGGACAATTAGCTAGATCAGCGGGTGCTGTAGCGAAACTGATTGCAAAAGAAGGGAAATCAGCCACATTAAAATTACCTTCTGGGGAGGTCCGTTTGATATCCAAAAACTACTCAGCAACAGTCGGACAAGTGGGGAATGTTGGAGTGAACCAGAAAAGTTTGGGTAGAGCCGGATCTAAGCGTTGGCTAGGTAAATGTCCTGTAGTAAGAGGAGTCGTTATGAACCCTGTAGACCATCCCCATGGGGGTGGTGAAGGGAAGGCCCCAATTGGTAGAAAAAGCCCAACAAATAAATGGGGCTTTCCTGCACTTGGAAGAAGAAGTAGAAAAAGGAATA
>BSUD01000003.1:109370729-109393446 GCA_033239045.1 Fagopyrum esculentum
CTAACTCACAAAGAAACTTGGATTCTTCCTTAAGCTTCTGAATGTAGCTCCAATGATTCCTTAGCTCCTTTAGCTCCATTTTAGTCCAAAATGTGCCATTTTACCTACGATTACAACGAAACTTGGTGTAGACCTCGATTCCCGCAACGGAAGATGAAACGACAATATAATCCCATAATATACATCCAAACATGCAGATTATTGAAGATAAAACGTCTAAACAGGTCCTAAAATATAGACAATAATTCATGCTATCAAAATACCCCATACTTAGCTCTTGCTTGTCCCCAAGCAAGTTCCGAATATAAAATACAAGATAGAATGGATTATAAGTCATAAAGATCAATGAAAAAATCTTTCAAAACATTTTAATGGTGTTCTACAATCATAGATCACTCTAAGAGAATGCTTCATGGAATTTAAAATTAAAATATGAGCAAAACATTTTATAAACATAAGAAAGTTGTTCATCTTTGCATAAAATCATAGAATGCATAATAAATCATAATCATCGAAATTAATCATGTATAATCCAGTTTAAACCACTAAGTCAATCAACAAGCTCGAGGTCTCAAGGACTTTTCAAGAGAAAGGTCAAGAAACGTGTAGGGGTGGGATGTATATAGGGAATGTGGTGCTAGAATCCGGGAAAAGGATCTTCACTTCACTTTCTTTTGAATTTCAACATCTTTCACCAATAAGCTTTGCTTATTTTTACTTTTTTACTTTACTTTTTGTGATGCATGGACAAAGGTGCACAATAACCGAAGCCTAGGAGATCAGCAATCATCAATTTCTCGAGATGCCTCAAACCCTTGATGCACATACCATGACCCGTTAGGAATATCGCTCAATCCGACTTTGGCAAGACACAAACACCCGGCTATCTGAATGGTGCCGAGTTACTCATCATCATGATTGACTTCCCCAAACCTATTCGTTTCTTTCTAACTTTTAGCCAACATCTCAACTTTTCTTTTACTTGCTTTTCACTTGCTTGCTTCCAAATTCTCGGATAGGTAAAGGGAGGCAAATATGTATATGAAGGGCTAAGCATGATCAAGAAGAAGAAGAGAAGAGAATGAATTGCCTTGGTCTTCCCATGAAGAAAGTAAGAGAACTCATCATGTGGTGTCAACCTTCAAATTCAACATAATTTGGATAAAAACAAACTATTAAACATGCCAAAATTTCAAACAAAGCATTTAGCAACTTAAACATATCATAAAACCTTTCAAACATATAAAGATTTCAAATCCAGTCAGCAAACAAAATCATCACTGAGGTCATATCCAGATGAGAAGTACAAAAGTCGTTTCGAAAACTGTTTCAGTTAAACCACCTGGGTCGAGATGTTCTAAGTCAACCGAGGTGAAGTACCTCGTTCGGTCAGAATCACTTCGGTCGAGGTCAATAAAAAAAAAATTTAACCGGTTTTTGACGTTTTTCTCAATCAAATAACCTGTATGCATGCATGTAGTCTCAGATAAACACATAGAGCAGATAAAACAATAATATCCGGTAGAGTCATCCAAGCATACACATAAGTCACATAAATACATCCGAATACCCCATACTTGGGACACATTGTCCCAATGGGTCAAAATAAGTCTAAAGAAACAAAGTACTCACCGGATAAAGTTGAGCTGCATAATAAATAAATAAAGAAAATCCTGCAAGCTCTCAATAATCCCGATCCGGTGGTGGTGGTGGTGGCACCTACGGATGCTGAGATGGGTCGAAAGGATAGCCCATGATATACTGAAACTGAATCTCAGCCATCGTGTGCTGGTAATGTAGTCTCTCCTACATCTATTTGATATCCAGAGATAGGGCAGTGTAGGAATCTATCATCTGATCTGTCAGATCATCGATCCGACGGTGAGCAACTGGATCCCTCTGCCTGCGTACCCTATGCCTAGCGGGACGTGCTGGTGCTGCAGCTGGCTCCTCCTCAGTCTCGTCGTCATCTAAATCAATGACCGGCGCACTAGTCCCAGTTGTATTTGTGCCCGTATCCATGGGAGCACCGTCATCCTCATCATCATCATTCTCATCCTCCTCGGCCTCATCCTCCTCAGCCGGCCCCTGAGCTGCTGTTGTTGCTGCCTCTCTAGCGTCCTCCATCAGCGGAATCCATGCAGTCTGCCAGTAATGCGGATCATACACGGATAACCAAGCTGACCACCTAATACACTGGGGTGTAGTCTGCTCCCAGAGCATTGCCACATACGGCGTAGTAAGACCGCGAGGAACCAGTATCCTCCGAGGGATCATCTTCTGAAGCCCAAGCGGCTTGGCAGCCGTCACCATAGTGCATGCACTCAAGTCAAGATCCTTGTAACTCGCTATATGAGTCACTATCCCTCCGCAGCAGATGTCTCCCTTCGCCTTCGCCTTTATCCTGTGCAAATCCTCATCCAGCATCATCATATAGTCCGGAACTCCTCCGGTCACCATGTAGTACAGACTCAGAAGCTCACCCTGTCTGATCTTCTGGGGCGTCTCAATACGCGCCGGAAGAGTCTCACTAAAGATCCTGTGAGCAAGTCTAAAAGCCAGATGGAATATAATCCGCTCCCTGGAATCTCCAGGTCTCCATCTATCAGCGTTCTCAACCACATGAGCAATCTGTTCCCAAAACTCTTGAGCTACAGCTCGAGAGAGAAAGTCAGCAACAGTAGGGGGCCGGGAAGCCAAAGATATCCCTCCAGTGGTCCAAGGGAACTAAATAGTTTCGGTTCATCAACCGGTACTTTATGGCGCGCTCGGTGGGCAAGTAGGTGACGGAGCTGACAAACTCCAGGGTCGGCTCAAGGTAGGCCGGAGCTCTAATCTCAGTGAACTACTCCAGCCCCACCATAGAAATCATCCGCCTCAGATCATCATCAACATAGAGGCAGTCAAAAGCAGATATGTCCAGGAAGCGTGGTGCAACCACTGGACGGGCCGCTATGCGGTCATAGTCGACCTAGTGACGCTCATGGATTACCGATCTAGAACGGTGTGAAGAAGAAGGAGGAGAAGGAGAAGATTTGTCTCTCAACACTAACTGCCTGTCAGAACTCATTTTCTGCAATCTGTCAGACCACCTCGGTCTCTTTGACAACTCTTTGGAACACCTCGGCCGAGGCGCAGGCCGATTGGACCGAGGCAAAGCGCTGTTTGATCGCAACTCTCAAAAATCCAGTTCTTTTCCCCCAATATCACTACCAGAGGTTCCTATGGGGTACTTAATCCTTTTTCAGCAGAATGCAGGGGCAACCAAAGCCCAAATTGAAAGAAATCAGTGGAGAAGAGGAGGTTAGGGTTTTCTCGAATTTTACCCAGATGTGGCCGATTTTGTGCGTTTTCTCTGCAGATTGGCGCTTGCAATTTGATCCTCTACCCTTTCCTTTCAGTTTGAAAGCGAGAATCGTCGAAAACGAGCGAGAAACGAAGAAACGAGGTGAATCTGCCGTTTCAATCGAGAAGGGGGTAGAGGGAGGAGAGAGAAATCTCAGCCCCCTTTTATGCCCTTTTTTGGAACTGCTGTCGCCTCGGTCGAGATGGTCTCGACTGGACCGAGGTGGTACGGACCGAGGTGGATCTTCAGTAACCCTAGTCGCCTCGGTTGCTCAAGAATCATCTCGGTCGAGGTGCTGTGACAACAACCGAGATGTATCTCAATCAAACTCCGTCTTCTCAAATTCTCGAACTTTTGTCCTTCCAGTTTTGCTCTTGAGTTGTATTCCTTCCTTAGATGTCACCTTTTGTCTGTCTAGGACGCCAAAAACAAAACAAAGCAAAGCAAAAGCAAACTATCTAAAGCTAGACTAGAAAAAGGGGAAAGAAAGCAATACATTGGGTTGCCTCCCAAGAAGCGCTTGATTTAAGGTCGCTAGCTGGACCGTACGGCATCTCTCAAACATGATGGGATGTATCCTCACCCCATACTTTACCTTCATCATGGGGTGAGATAAGTAAGTCTATCAAACGTTCCAACAAGTGCAAGTGCTCATCGGGGAATGAATCGTCTATGGGTGGATCGTCTTTCTCGCGTGAAGAGGAAGGTAGCCGGCTGAGGTGATCCGCAATAGAATTTTCGGATCCCTTCTTATCGCGGATATCTAGGTCAAACTCTTGAAGCAGGAGAATCCATCGAATAAGGCGTGGCTTGGCATCCTTCTTAGCAAGTAAGTAACGAATGGCTGCATGGTCGGTGTAGACAATGACTTTCGCCCCTACTAAGTAAGAACGAAACTTCTCGAAAGCATATACAACCGCCAATAGCTCTTTTTCGGTGGTGGCGTAGTTACGTTGGGCTTCATCTAGCGTCTTGCTAGCGTAGTAAATGGTGGTGGTCCGCCCATCCTTCTTTTGTCCAAGCACCGCTCCTACCGCCACATCACTCGCATCGCACATAATCTCAAAAGGCAAGGTCCAATCCGGAGGCTGGATAATGGGAGCGGAGATCAACGCTTCCTTAATCTTGTAAAATGCATCAAGACACTCCTGCGAAAACTCAAAAACAACATCTTTATTCAAGAGGTTAGTTAGTGGTTTAGAAATCTTCGAGAAGTCCTTGATGAATCTCCTATAGAAACCTGCATGCCCGAGAAAACTCCTCACACCTTTAACAGAACAAGAGGGAGGGAGTTTCTCAATAGTCTCGATCTTAGCGCGATCGACCTCAATACCTCGATTAGAAACGAGGTGTCCTAGCACAATGCCTTCATTAACCATAAAGTGACACTTCTCCCAATTCAAAACAAGATTAGTGTCTTCACATCTTTGTAGCACTAGAGAAAGGTTAGATAGGCAATCATCAAAAGAGGAACCATATACCGAAAAATCATCCATAAATACCTCCATGATCTCCTCTATATACTCGGAAAAGATAGCCATCATGCATCGCTGGAAGGTGGCGGGTGTATTGCATAATCCAAATGGCATCCTCCTATAAGCGAATGTCCCCCATGGACAAGTGAAAGTGGTCTTCTCTTGATCATCCGGATGGATAGGAATCTGGAAGAAACCATTATAGCCATCTAAATAGCAGAAGTGTGAATGTTGGGCTAACCGTTCGAGCATTTGATCAATGAAGGGAAGTGGAAAATGGTCCTTCCGAGTGGCCACGTTCAGCTTCCTATAGTTGATGCAAACCCTCCAGCCCGTGATGGTCCTAGTTGGGATTAACTCGTTGTTCTTATTTGTCACAACGGTCATCCCTCCTTTCTTCGGAACTACATGTACTGGGCTAACCCACTTGCTGTCCGAGATAGGAAATACGATACCTGCATCCGACAACTTAAGAATTTCTTTCTTCACAACCTCTTTCATGATCGGATTTAACCGTCTTTGAGGTTCCCGTGAAGTCTTATGATCATCCTCCATTAGTATTCTATGCATGCAGAAAGAAGGCTTAATGCCAATAAGATCATCAATAGTATAACCCAAAGCCTTTTGATGCTTCCTCAGGACATGCATTAGTTTAGATAATTAAGATTCGGAGAGGGAGGCACTAACAATGACGGGATAAGTAGAATCCGGTCCAAGAAAGACATACCTCAAGTGACTTGGGAGTTGTTTAAGCTCCACAACTGGGGGTGCTTTCTGAAGGGGATCCTTGCTTCCTCCTTCTAGTGGAGTAGATCGAAGAACTGGACTTTCAGAAGTCTCAGTTGACATTATCTCGCTTTCGTCCTCGGTCGAGGTCCAGAGAGGTTGACCGAGATGTTCTTCAGTCACCTCGCTTGGTCCAGAAAGTGCCTCGGTCGAGGTACTGCAACTGGAACCGAAACTGGAAATCTTCTTCTCCTTGATTAGCTTTTCAACTTTAGCTCCTGGATCTTCTACCAGTGCCTTTAAGCTCTGTATATCTGCATCACAAGAAGCATCTATACCTTCCTCCATTAAGCTAAAACTTTTAACTTTTTCAAGTGGATCTTTAATAAGGATAGAGCTCACCAATTCTCTTGATTCTTCTTCATCATAGATGTTGAAGATATCATCTCCTAGCTGCTCTCCCTTCATTGCCGCAAGTAATGCAAATTCCACTTCATCTCCGCCAATGTTGAATTTTAACTTGGCGTTCTTACAATCCACATTGCAACCCGAAGTTGCTAGAAATGGTCTCCCGAGAATGATAGGAACGGGATAATCTGCGAGAATGTCAAGCACAACAAAGTCTATAGGTAAATAGAAGTTACATAACTTGACCGGAACGTCTTCCAAAATGCCCACGGGATGGGTAATGGAGCGGTCCGCCATGTATAACCTTATCTTCACCGGCTTGGGCTCTCCAAGTCCGATCTTAACACATAGCTCCAGCGGGATGATGCTCACGCTGGCTCCTAGATCATATAAGGCTTCACAAGTGACATCCCCAACTTGAATGGGAATGCAAAATGAGCCGGGATCTCTCAACTTGGGTGGCATCTTCTCCTTCATGATTTGAATAAGCTCCGAGGATTTAGATGTCATCCTTACTTCACCAAAGTCTTCCAACTTCCTCTTCCTTGATAGAATCTCTTTCAAGAACTTCCCATAGGCGGGCATCCCTAGAATAGCATCAAGGAAAGGGATATTAATGTGTAGTTTATTCATCAAGTCAAGGAACTTACCAAAGTGCTTGTCTAGATGTGCTCTGGCCCTTGACTGGGGGAATGGAAGTGGTGGTTTATATACAGGAGGTGGAATATAAACTTCAGTTTTCTCTTCCGCTTTTTGTGGCTCCACCTCGGTTGGCATCTTGGCTTAAGCGTTCTTCGACTGTACTTGGACCGAGGTGGTCTTTGTCTGTACTGGCATCGACTGAGGCACTGGATCTGCAGTCTTCAGTCCACTCCTCGTCGTTATTGCCATAATATGTCCCTTGTGGTTGCTTTCCGTCCTTTTTAGAAGCTTCCCTGGATCTCTTGGCGCTTCATTCTCCTTGTTAAAGAATTGTTATTCTAAGGCTTTTTGTGCCTTTGAAAATGAAGTCATGGACGTCTCCATAGATTTGAGCTTGATCAAGATGGCCTCCAGCACCGCATCTTTCTTTCCCGGCTGGGACAAACTCGATCCTTGCTCCTGGCTCTTCAATGGAGTAGAAGAAGAAGAAGAAGAAGAAGAGAGGAAAGGATTAGAGGAGTCATTCGAATTGGAGTTAGAGTAAGGGTTACCCGAATTTTGGTTATTTGCCCTCCAATTATTGTTGTTGGATCCTCTATTGTTGTTGTAGTTGTTGTTCCGGGAACCGTTGTTGTTGTTCCGGTAACTATTGTTGTTCCTTGATCCTTGATCTTCCTTCTTGGTTTGAGCAACTAAGAGTTCCTTCAATTGTTTCACATCATTCTTCAAAGAAGTGAGTTGATCATTGTTAGGTGGAGCATCTTGAAAGTTGACTCTTTTAACTCCACCTTCAGCTCCTTGGTGGGAGTATTTCTCCATGTGCAAATCTTGCTTCTCTATGAACTCCCAAGCTTCGTCAATCGGCATGTCCATGAACGTGCCGGTGGATAGTAGTTGAAGGTTGAACTGGGTGTTTTCGTCCAGTCCCTTGAAGTATATCTCCAACAACTCTATATTAGGAATCTCATGATGTGGGCAATCCAAAAGAATGTCTTTAAATCTCTCCCATGACTTGGACAAGCTCTCCTTGTCCTTCATGATGAATGCGTTAATCTTCCCTCTCATTTCAGCAGTTTTAGAGGGGGGGAAGAATTTAGTTAAGAACTCCGTCGTCATCTCCTCCCAAGTATTGATTTTTCCAGGAGGAAGAGATTGATATCAAGTAAGTGCTCTATCTTTCAAAGAGAAGTAGAAAGGCCTTAGCTTGTAGTTGTTGTTTTCTATTCTTGAAGGTCTCAAGGTCTCCATCAAGATCTCATAGTTTTGTAGATGTTGATGTGGAGATTCCCTCTCTAGCCCTCCAAACTAGCATTGGCGAATTGAGGAAAGAACTTGCAGTCGAAGCTCATAATCATGGTCCGCTGGATCACCTAGGTTGACTCTTGGACGCCTCAATTGCTGATTGGGGTCAATCCTTTGCCCTAGGGTCTGTGGAATACCTGCAAAAAGAACATCTCGGACTGGCATCCGAGGTGGAAGTATCTCGGCCGGGGTAGCAGGTACTGGATTCTGCCTCACGGCCTCAAGATCGCGATTGTCTTGGTTGGCCATCTTCGCTTCTTTCAAGCGTCTTTTGTATGTCTTTTCTGGTCCGGGTTGTAAGGAACGATTTCCTTCCCAGCGCGGGTTCTTCGTATAAACCTAAGAAAAAGAACCTGCAAAAGTCACTCAAGTAGAGTGGTTAGTAGAAACAGGGGCAAGCGCCACGAAAGCCAACCTCAACCGGCTCGGTCTAGACCAAGTCCCCGGCAACGGCGCCAAAAACTTGTTTGCTCCAAACGGTGTGTGAAAGCTTTAAATTTATAACCCTAAATGTAAGCTTAAAACAAGGATGGGAACCCGCAGTGTACGGTTCAATCGTAGTAAAAAGCAAGAAATTCCCGGGGACGATCACAGGGACTTAGTGAAACAAAGCACGTATAGGTTGTCAATGTAATTACTAACCACAAAAGCGATTAATACAATCAAAGATGATAAAAAGTAAATTAAGTAAATATGCAATTCTAGGGATTAAAGCATCTAGTTGTGGTTTCAACTCAAGATCTAAAGATAAGCGGACAAAGCTGAGATTTTGCAAAGGAAAGGTGTTACTAAAGTGGAATAGATCACCGAGTAAGTCTCACTACTCACTAATCCCAAACCGTAACTCCTACTACCGGGTAAGTCTCAAGGAATTAAGGAAAAGA
Source organism: Fagopyrum esculentum (assembly GCA_033239045.1). Lineage (NCBI taxonomy): Eukaryota > Viridiplantae > Streptophyta > Magnoliopsida > Caryophyllales > Polygonaceae > Fagopyrum > Fagopyrum esculentum. The sequence goes on from BSUD01000003.1 coordinate 109,379,513, forward strand.
ACTATAACCTCAAACCAACACTCCAACTAAGGGAATAGAATCAACCTTTACCGTGTAAGTCTCACGCTAACTCACAAAGATGGAATGAAAGCACACTCAAGCCCCAATAAAGGATAAACCTTTATTACCTACACTTATGATCTTGGGTAAATAAACAAAGGAATTACCGGGTAAGTCTCATCCTAAGCTTGCATTGAACCAGGAAATGTGTAATAAGAATAGGATTTGGCAAACTCTAACACTTAACTCTCAGTTTCGGATCAGAAAAGTCACCTCGGTCAGGCGAATTCCACCCCGGCCGAGATGTTCATCGACTGAGCGAGATGTTCTAGGGTTAAGGATAAAGACTCGAGCTTTCAGGGTCCTACTGGAATTTAAGATTATTCTATCATTGTTTTTCCCACAACCTTCAGCCAATCACCCTAGAAATACACAAGGAAATTAGTCAATCATCATCATGAAAGCAATAATCAAATATAAGGGAAGAAAGTGAATAATTGAACACAAAAACCTTAAGAACAAGGCTTCAATAACTGAATCAATTATCAATCAAACAAGCGTTCCTTGGATCATAATCCAACAAGACAATCAACAAGAAGGGAATTTAAGAGAATCTTACAAAACCCTTCACAAAAGCTATAAAAGTTATCAACTTCCTTCCTTCAATCTTCCTTCAACCTTCAAAAAGGTTCTTCAATTGTTGTATGCGGCCTCTTGCCGTTAGCGGATCTTAGCGGGTGTTTTCCAGCTGAAAGCGAATGCCGGATTTGTGGAAAATCCGACCCTTTTTATAGGAAAATTCCCTCCCAAAGATAAAAGATCTTAGAATAATATTTTCCCATAAAATAGGTAAAATATATGAGCTGAATTATCTTCTTCCTTCCAGGAATCCAGCCTAAAAATATAAGGTCCTCTTTCCAAAAATAAAAGATCTCAGCCAAGAATAAAATATATCTCGCCGCGTCCAAGGTGTTCGCCTCGGTCGAGCAGCTCCTCTGGATCACCTCGGTCGAGATGGTATTGTAGCTGACCGAGGTGACTCAACTAAATGTGAAATCTCATCAAATCTGGTCCAAAGTAAATCTTCAATCCATTTCCATGATTCCTGGATTCTTCCTTAAGCTCCTGAATGTAGCTCCAATGACTCCTTAGCTCCTTTAGTTCCATTTTAGTCCAAAATGTGCCATTTTACCTACGATTACAACAAAACTTGGTGTAGACCTCGATTCCCGCAAAGGTAGATGAAACGACAATATAATCACATAATATACATCCAAACATGCAGATTATTGAAGATAAAACGTCTAAACAGGTCCCAAAATATAGACAATAATTCATGCTATCATAGAATGCATAATAAATCATATTTATCGAAATCAATCATGTATAATTCAGTTTAAACCACCAAGTCAATCAACAAGCTCGAGGTCTCAAGGGCTTCCAAAAGAGGTCAAGAAACGTGTCAGGGTGGGATGTATATAGGGAATGTGGTGCTAGAATCCGGGAATAGGATCTTACTTCACTTTCTTTCTTTGAATCACAACATCTTCCACCAATAAGCTTTGCTTATTTTTTACTTTACTTTTTGGGATGCATGGACAGAGGTGCACAATAACCGAAGCCTAGGAGATCAGCAATCATCAATTTCTCGAGATGCCTCAAACCCTTGATGCACATACCATGACCCGTTAGTAATATCGCTCAATCCGACTTTGGCAAGACACAAACACCCGGCTATGTGAATGGTGTCGAGTTACTCATCATCATGATTGACTTCCCCAAACCTAATTGTTTCTTTCTAACACTTTCAACCAACATCTCAACTTCACTTTCACTTGCTTTTTCTTTGTTTCCTTCCAAATTCCCGGATAGGTAAAGGGAGGCAAATATGTATATGAGGGGCTAAAGTATGGTCATGAAGAATAAGAGAAGAGAATGAATTGTCTTAGTCATCCCAGGAAGAATGTGAGAGAACTCATCATGTGGTGTCAACCTTCAAATCCAACATTATTTTGATAAAAACAAAGTATTAAACATGCTAGAATTTCAAACAAAGCATTTTGCAACTTAAACATATCATAAAACCTTTCTAGCATATAAAGATTTCAGAACCAATCTGCAAACAAAATCATCATTGAGGTCATATCCAGAGAAGAAGCACAAAAATCGTTTCGAAAATCTCTCAGTTAAGCTACCTCGGTCGAGGCATCCTAATGTCATCCGAGGTGGTCACCTCGTCCAGTCAAAAACATCCCGGTCGAGGTCATAAAAAAAATTTCAAACCAGTTTTCGACGTTTTTCTCAAACAGAAACCTATATGTATGCATGTAATGATAGTTAAACACATAGATCCAAGTAACAAAATAAGATCATAAATATCCGAGGGAGTCATACACATAAGTCACATAAAGTACATCCAAATACCCCATACTTGGGACACATTGTCCCAATGGGTCAAATATTAGTCTAAGTACAGAATACTCACCAGACATAGTTGAACTACATAAAGAAATAAGAAACAGCTCCCAGATAAGACTATCTCGGTTTGCGAAGAACATCTCGGTCGAGGCGTTTTGACAACATCCGAGATGTATCTAACTCAAGCTCCGATTTCTCAACATGTAGCTCCTGAGTTGTAATTCCTTCTTAGAGAGTACATGGTTCCTGTCTAGAGGACGCAAAAACAAAACAAAGTAAACTATCTAAAACTAAGCTAAAAAAGGGAAAAGAAAGCAATACCTTGGGTTGCCTACCAAGAAGCGCTTGATTTAAGGTCGCTAGCTAGACCTTTCTCCATGGAATTTCTCAATGTACCTCGAATATCTTGGAGTGCTCATCACATCCATCATAAAACTCTTCCAAAAAGGTTCCGGTTCCAAATTTCACCGGCAAATGGTAGGAGCTCCCATGTACAAGCTTGTACGGTTTGGTTCTCACCGGAATCCTACCGGTTTTCCTATGCTTCCATGGGACATAATTCAGTTTTTTATCCCATCCTTTCCTTGATCGAGAAAACAACTTCTCAAGAATCCTAGTAGCTTCTCCATCTCCAGCTTGAGTGACCCCATATTTGAACAAATAACACTTCGTTGCCTTAGCGGTGAAGTGCTTGTTAACTCCGCTCCTTTCAGTCCAAGGAGCATTTACTTTCAGCAAATTCAGGAGAGGTTTCATCTTTACCTTAGGAGGTTCCTTCAGAAAAGACCTCCAACTCTTCGGTGCATCATTAAAGAAATTTGGAACTTTAAAGGGGGTAGGAGCAAGTACCTTATAAAGTTCTTCAAAGCTTGGGACAAGTGTTCGCTCCAAACGGTGTGTGCAAGCTTTAAATTTATAACCCTAGACGTAAGCTTAAAACAAGGATGCGAACCCGCAGTGTACGGGTCAATCGTAGTAAAAAGCAAGGAATTCCAGGGGTCGATCACAGGGACTTAGTGAAACAAAGTCCAATTACGGTATGCTTAAGCAATCACTAACCACAAGCAATTAAAACAATCAAAGATGATATAAGTCAATAAAGGAAACATGCAATTCTAGGGATTAAAGCATCTAGTTGTGGTTCCAACTCAAGATCTATAGATAAGCGGACAAAGCTGAGGTTTTTGCATAGGGAAGGTGTTACTAAAGTGGAATAGATCACCGGGTAAGTCTCACTACTCACTAATCCTAAACCGTAACTCCTATTACCGGGTAAGTCTCAAGGAATTAAGATAAAGAACTATAACCTCAAACTAACACACCATCTAAGGGAATAGAGTCAACCTTTACCGGGTAAGTCTCAGGATAACTCACAAAGATGGGATGAAAGCACACTCAAACCCCAATAAAGGATAAACCTTTATTACCTACACTTATGATCTTAGGTAAACAAACAAAGGAATCACCGGGTAAGTCTCATCCTAGGCTTGCATTGAACCAGGAAAGGTGTAATAAGAATAGGATTTGGCAAACTCTAACACTTAACTCTCAGTTTAGGATCAGATAAGTCACCTCGGTTAGAAGAATTCCACCCCGGCCGAGATGTTCATCGACTGAACGAGATGCTTAGGGTTAAGGTTAAAGACTCGAACTTTCAGGGTCCTACTGGAATCTAAGATTATTCTATCATTGTTTTTCCCACAACCTTCAGTCAATCACCCTAGAATCACACAAAGAGATTAGCCACTCATCATCATGAAAGTATTGATCAAATATATGGGAAGAAGGTGGATATTTGAACAAGAAGAATTTAATGAAAAGACTTCAATAACTGAATCAAATATCACAACAAAGCGTTCCTTGGATAGAAATCCAACAAGAAAGACAATAAGGAAGAGAATCTAAGGTAATCTTACAAGAAAACCTTCAAAAGCTATAAAAGCTACAATCTTCCTTCTTCAACCTTCAAAAAGGTTCTTCAAATCTCCCAACTGGAGTATGGCTGCTGCGTGTTTTTCGGTGTAAGCGGGGTGATAGCGGATGTCGGATTTGTTGGAAATCTGACCCTTTTTATAGGAAAATTACTCTCCAAAGATAAGATATCTTAGAAAGATCTCTTCCCATAAAAATAGGTAAAATATATGATCTAGTATATCTTCTTCCTTCCAGGAGCCAAGCCCAAAAATATAAGATCTCTTTCCAAAGATAAAAGATCTCAGCCAAGAATAAAATATTCTCGCCGCGTCCCAAGTGTTCGCCTCGGTCGAGTCGGCTTCTCTAGATCACCTCGGTCGAGGTGAATTTGTGGTCAACTGAGGTGAATCACAACTGAATGTGAAATCTCTCAAATCTGGTCCAAAGTGAATCTCTAATCCATGGTTATGCTTCCTGGATGGTTCCTTATGTTCCTAAATGTAGCTCTAATGACTCCATAGCTCCTTTTGCTCCTTTTTGATGCAAAACGTGTCATTTTACCTACGATTACAACAAAACTAGGTGTAGACCTCGATTCCCGCAAAGGTAGATGAAATGGTAATATAATCACATAATATACATACAAACATGCAGATTATTGAAGATAAAACGTCCAAACAAACCCCAAAATATAGACTATAATTCATGCTATCAACAAGTTTCATGTTAGGATGATAATCCACACATGAAATATCTCCCAACTTAGCTGGATTCTCTTCAATCTTGGCCACAGTTTCAGTAATTTGGCCAAGGTTCTCTACATCTTTCTCCTCCACTTCCAACTTAGCAGATTCTTCTTCCACCTCGACCCCAGTTTCAGCAGTTGGATCGAGGTCTTCCACTTCTTCCTCTTCTTTAACGAGGACTTCAAGAGGATATTCATATTCGAGAGGAGGAATGCTCGAAACTATTAGTTCTTCCTTATACACCTCTTTCGGCTTAGCATAGGATAGGGAGCTTTCTTTGAGCTCCTCCACCTTCTTTATCAATTTCTCCCATTTTGATTCAAGCGAATCTTCAAGAGGTTGCTCATAAACCTTTTTAGGGACATTTAGCTCATCTCATATTGCAAGCTCCTCCTCAATAGTCTTTTCTCTTTCTCTTTCAATGTCAAACCAACTGAAGGCATATTTCTCTTCCAAGTATTCATAATGGTCCGCCCTAGCACTTTGTCTTGCTATCCAGGTTGGATCAAATGCGGGTTCATAGCGACTCGCAACCATTGGAAATCCTGAAAACTACAAAACTCATAGAAAAAGATCAAATGCAAAAGCAAAAGCTTCCAAGTTAGACAACCAAATACCGAACTCGGTCTTGACCAAGTCCCCGGCAACGGCGCCAAAAACTTGTTCGATCCAAAAGGTGTGTGCAAGCTTTAAAATTTATAACTCAAGAAGTATGCTTGAACAATATGTGAACCCGTAGTGTACGGATCTATTGTAATAAAAGCAAGATTTCCAAGGGTCTAACACAAGGACTATGGTGAAACAAAGCACGGAATCAGGTTGTTAAATAACTAATGACTACAAATTAAAGCAATCAAAGATGATATAAAGTCAAATAAAGGGAATGCGGATTCTAGGGATTAAAGCATCCAGTTGTGGTTCCAACTGAAGATCTCAAACGATAACGCGGACAAAGCTGAGGTTTGCAAAGGGAAGGTGTCTCTAGGGTGGGAATAGATCACCGGGTAAGTTTCACTACTCACTATCCCAAACCAAAGCTCCTTTTACCGGGTAAGTCTCAAGGTACTAAGGAAAGGAACTATAATCTCAAACCAACACACCACCCAAGGGAATAAAATCAACCTTTACAGGGTATATCTCAGGCTAACTCACAAGGATGGGATGAAGGCACACTCAAACCCAATAAAGGATAAACCTTTATTACTTATACTCATGATCTTGGGTAAACAAGCAAAGGAATCACTTGCTAAGTCTCATCCTAGGCTTGCATTGAACCAGGAAAGGTATAACAAGGATAGGATTTGGCAAACTTAAACTCTTAACTCAGATAAGGTTCAGGAACGGTTCACCTCGCTCAGTTACATTCCATCCCGGACGAGATGTTCAATGACTAACCGAGGTGTTCTACGGTTAAGGTAAAGGTTCGAGCTTTCAGGGTCCTGTTGGGATTAAGATCATTCTATCATCGTCTTTCCCACAACTTTCAACCAATCACCCTAGAATCGCATAAGAAACTTAGCCAACAATCATCATGATAGCAATAATCAAATTTATAAGAAAGGAATCAATATTCAAACAAGAAAACCTTAACACAAAGGTGTCAATAACTTAATCAAACAAACAACAATCAACGTTCCTAAAATCACAATCAGAAAAGACAACAAACCAAAAGCAATCTAAGAAAGTCTTACAAACTCCTTCAAAAGCCAACTTCAACTATGATTCCTTCCTTCCTTGAACTTCAACCTTCAATCTTCCTTCAATTCTTCCTTCAAACTTCCTTCAAAACTCAAGAAAATCTAGGATGCTCCAAGCATGCTGAATTGTAGAAAATCCAATCCTTTATATAGGAGAATTATCTTTCAAAGATAAGATATCTTAAAAAGATAATTTCCTATAAAATATATTCATATCTCTCAAAATAAATCAGCCAAAAATAATATCTTCCTTCCAGAAATCCAGCCAAAAATATAAGATATCTTTCTTCCAAAAATAGAAGATCTCAGCCAAAAATAAAGATCTCGCCGGCGGCAGGGTGTTCGCCTCGGTCGGGACGCTCCTCAAGATCACCTCGGTCGAGGTGGTATTGTAGCTGACCGAGGTGAATCTCAGCTGAATGTGAATCATCTCGAATCTGGTCCAAAATCAAATCTCCATTCCATTTACATGCTTCCTGAGATCTTCTTATAGCTCCGGAATGTAGCTCCAATGACTCTTTAGCTTCCTTAGCTCCATTTCGATGCAAAACGTGCCATTTTCCCTACAATTCACGAAACTAGGTGTAGACCTCGATTCCCGTAAAGGTAGACAAAACAACAATATAATCAAAGAATATGCATCTATACATGCAGATTTATGAAGATAAAACGTCTAAACCAATCCCAAAATATAGACTATAATACATGTTGTAGCTGACCGAGGCCTCCTTCTTTCCCTTGAAATGCTTTTCAAGGCGTGCATACATTATAGACAAACACCAAAACAAACCAAACAACTAGAAATACAATCGATATTTTGTTAGTAAAAAAACCACTTTACTTGTGTTAAATCTTCCATCATCACCTATACAAATATATAATCAAGGTGGAGTTTTCACTACATGTCTGGCATAGGGAAGAATGTGTTCTAACAATTACTTATTTGTAATAGATACCATCAAGTTTTTCAAAATGACACACACCTTACACATTATTGTTCAACAAAACACACATTTCATGATTTGCACGTCTAACATGAGGGAAATATAAAAGACATTTAATTAGGCATTAAAAGTACACCATTGGAAATGAAACCCCGTCTTTTGCTCAATGTTTATCAAACAATGATATTTCATTCTTTCCTACATGTCCGGCATAGGGGAGAATGTGTTCTAACAACCACTTATTTGATAATACACATCATTAACTTTATTGAAAAGACACATGCCTTAGACATTATTGTTCTGGAATCAAACGCTTTCATGAGTAATATGTTCCAATGTGAGGGGATTTATAAATATTTAGTTACGTCGTAACAAAATGCACAATTGCAAATGAAGCATCGTCTTTTGCGCAATGGCACTTGGACAATGATGTTTCAAGTTTTCCTAAATGTCTGATATGGAGAGAATGTGTTCTAACAACCATTCATCTATAATAGACGTTATCAACTTTTTTAAAGTGACACACGTTTCATGAGTTGCACGTTCCAACATGAGGGGAATATATAAAATATTCAATTGCGCATTAAAAAATACATTGTTGGCAATGAAGCATTGTCTTTTGCTCATTGTTATCGGGCATTGATGTTTCGTTCATTTCTACATGTCCGACATAGGGGAGAATGTGTTCTAACAACCACTTATTTTGTAATATACGTCCTTAAAGTTTTTGAAATGACACGCGCCTTACACATTATTGTTCTACGATTACACGCTTTCATGAGTAGCATATTCCAACGTGAGGGGAATATAAAATAAATTAGCTACACCGTACCAATATGCACAGTTGGAAACGAAGAACCGTCTTTTACACAATGTTACTTGGACATTGATGTTTCAAGTTTCCATAGATGTCTGGTATAGGGGAGAATGTGTTTTAACAACCACTCATCTATAATAGACGTCATAAAAAAACTTGAAGTGACACGCATCTTACACATTATTGTTCAACAAAACACACATTCCATGAGTTGCACGTCTAACGGGAGGGGAATATAAAAGATATTTAATTAGGCTATAAAAATGCACTGTTGGAAATGAAACATCGACTTTTGTGTATCGGACATTGATATTTTAATATTTCCTACATGTCCGGCATAGGATATAATGTGTTATAACAACCATTTATCTAGTAACACACACCATTCACGTTTTTGTCATGACACACGCCTTACACATTATTCTATTGGAATCACACTCTTTCATGAGTAGTATTAGAGATGGGGTCGGTTCAAACCAAACCGTCGAACCGGCGGTTTGTGAACCGGCGCAAACCGCCGGTTTGACCAAACCGGCGGTTTAGGTTTGCCGGTTTGGTTGAACCGGCGGTTTGCGGTTTAGGTTTAGGTTTGGTTCTAGACCAAACCTAAACCGGCGGTTCAAACCGGAGGTTAACCGCCGGTTAAACCGGCGGTTTGGCAAAAAACCGGCGGTTAACCGACGGTTTTTTTATCAAACCGGCGGTTAACCGACGGTTTGGCAAAAAAAGAGCCGTTGGCTTTTGCCAACGGCTCTTTGGCCCACAACGGCTATTAGCCGGTGGGCCCCACATCCCAACGGCTATTAGAGCCGTTGGATGTGTATTTTTTTTATTTATTTTTTTTTTGTAATATTAGTTGAATTAAAAAAAAATTAATACCCACAATTTTATAAATACCATACAATTCTTTCATTTATCTCACACCAACATTCTCATATATCTACTACTACTCTCAATCTCCATCTCGTATTCTCGATCTTTTGAAATGGCAAACCTGGATTACCCAAGCGACTACGACTTCACTCCGACTTCACTCCGACTCCCGCTTTCTTTCCTAGCACACAAGAAAGCGAGACTCAACCGCCGGATTCGGAAATGCCACAAGTTCCACAAGGTGAAGGGCCATTCCGACAAGCCCCTCCACTGAAAATGCTCACTACCGACATATTCACCAAGCATTACAAGAAGGGTCCGGTGATGGACGATTATTGCCAAGTTTCGTGCAATTATTGTCCAAAGGTGTACAAGTGGAAGTCGAATGGCGGATACGGGACTTTGCAAACCCACATGCAAAAGACTCATCCGGAGAAGCTCGGAATAACACGGGGACAAACTCAATTGTCCCACGGGTTTGCCTCCTCTTCCTCTCAATCTTCTTTATTTAATTATAATCATGTTGATGAATCTTTAGGATTAGCCAACTTAATTGCATCCGAAGCTTTTCCATTTTCTTATGCGGAATCTATTAATGTAAGAGAATATAACACTACTTATCTTCAACCGGCTTATAAACCAACTTCTCGTAAACAAGTTTCGAAATTAATTTCTCAATCTTATAAACAAAAGAAACAAAAAATTCTTATGGTTTTACAATCTTTTTCGCATCAAGTTTCAATTTGTAGTGATATTTGGAGTACTTTATCACAAAAACATTTTTACATGGGCATCACTTTACATTTTATCGATAATGATATGTACTTGCATAAATTTGTTATTGCATTTCGACATTTTAATGAAAGACATAGTGCCGCCAACATTGCTAATTTAATAAGAACGGTTTTACAAAAATTTAATTTACAAAATCGTGTTTTTTCATACTCATTTGATAATGCTTCCGCTAACACCCGCGCCGTTAACCATTTAGTGGGAAATGCGGGTCAATTTAGAAAAACTTCTTTTACTCACCAAAGATGTGCATGTCATATTTTAAATTTATGTGTTCAAGATGGCATAAAAGTTTTACATAAAATGTTAGAACCTATAACCGATGTAATTGAACATATTTGACATTCAACCGAATTAAGAAGAATATGGAGATCAACTTGTATAGAAAAAAATGTTTCTCCGATTGCTTTTTCGAAAGATATTGGAACTCGGTGGAACTCAACCTATAAACTACTTACTCAAGTTATTCGTTATAAAGATGTTTTAGTTAAGGGAGAAAGAATGCCGCTGCCACAATTTATTTCTTGGTCTATTTTAGATGATGAAAGTATTTGACAAACTTGTTTTGATATTTGTAGTGTTTTAAAAGTTTTTAGTGATGCTACTAATACGTTGAGGTATGTTTACATTCCTACTTCTTGTTGTTTTTTAGAAATAGCCGTAAATGTTGCCGAGACTTTACAAACCGGTTTAGGTTTAGAATCACTTAAATATGCTACAACCGAAATGAAAACAAAATGGCTAAAATATTATGATGACGTTCTCCTAGTTTATCTTATTGCCGCCGTTTTCGATCCTAGACTTAAAATTGATGGTGTTACGGAATTTTTAAATGCTTATTATGAATGTTTAGGTTTATCTTCTATTAAGAACGTTAATTCTATTATTAGTAATGTTCGTGTTGAAATTGCTAAATTACTTCCTTTATTTGAAAATAGTGCTAGTGCTTCTACCCAAACAACTCCTCCACCCTCATCTTCTTCTTCTTCTTCTTCTTCTTCTTCTATTCTTTCTAAAGCTAGACAAATTTTATCTAAAAGAACAAAAACACCTAGACATTCATCCGCAAGTGCGGAATTTGAAGATTATCTAACTACTCCTTTTAGTTTTGATGGTGATATTGATAGTTTTGAAGTTTTACAATATTGGAAGAAGATGGCCCCAAAGTATCCAACATTCCAAGATTGTGCAACAAATTATGGCCGTTCCCGCATCAACGGTGGCCGTGGAGCAAGCTTTTAGTCAAGGAGGAAACATGCTAAGCTACAAGAAAAGTCAATTGAAGCCCGATAAATTGGAGGCTCAAGTATGTGTTCAAGATTGGATAAGGGCGGAGAGGAGGCAACAACAGAATGCACCCGCATATGACAGATCATCGGATTCCAACTCCGATGATCCGGCCACTACTTCCGAGTCTGAGGCGCAAAGGTAAGGGGGTTACGAAAACAACTCGGAAGTCCGAAAAAAGGTAAGTAAAGGTAAGAGAACTACGTAGGCTTTGATTCCTCTTAAACCCCAAGAGGATACGTAGGCAACCGGGAAACCGGTTCAAGTCCTTTCCTTCTTTTTTTTCCATTTAGTTCTATTCAAAATTTCAAATACTATTGTAAATATGTAATAAAAAAAATTGAATGTATAAAAAATTTAGCTTGCTTTATTTTATTGTAGACTTGTAGTTACTAATTTTTTTTACTATGTAATTATTTTATTCAATGTATAAAAAAATTTGGTTTGCTTTGTTGTATGTTAGTTAGTAATTTTATTTTAGTTGCTTCTTTCTTTATTGTAGTTAGTAATTTCTTTTTCTATGTAATTATTTTATTCAAAAGCTAATGTAATGAAAAAAAATTCAATGTATAAAAAATTTGAGTTTGCTTTGTTGTTTTTTTAGTTAGTAATTTTATTTTAGTTGCTTTCTTTTATTTACTTACTAATTCTATTTAAATGCTATTGTAAAAAAAAATTCTATGTATAAAATATAAATTATAAAAACATAGTTATGTAAAACTTCAATCTACAAAACTTTAAAATGTACAAAGATTAACAAATGAATAACTTTTTAATTAATATATATTATACTTATATATATTATTATTTTTTTTATTTTTTTTAAAATCATGTGCCAAACCGCCAAACCGGCGGTTCAGGATATGCCGGTTTAGGTTTAGGTTTGCGACCCACCTCTAAGTAGTATGTTCCAATTTGAGGGGAATTTAATAAATATTTAGTTACGCCGTAACAAAATACACGGCTGCAAATGAAGCACCGTCTTTTTGCGCAATGTTACTTGGGCATTGATGTTTCAAGTTTCCCTAGACGTCTTTTATGGGAAGAATGTGTTCTAACAACCACTTATCTATAATAAACATCATCAAATTTTTTGAAGTGACACGCGCCTTACACATTATTGCTCAAGAAACACGTGTTTTATAAGTTGCACGTTCCAACATGAGGGGAATATAAAAAACAATTAATTACCCATTAAAAATGCATGGTTGCAAAGGATGCACCGTCTTTTGCTCAACGTTTATCGGACATTGATGTTACAATCTTTCCTACATGTCCCTCATAGGAGAGAATATGTTCTAACAAGTAACAACCACTTATCTAGTAATATACGTCATTAACTTTATGAAATGTCACACGCCTTAAACATTATTAAACATTATTGTTCTAGAATCACACGCTTTCATGAGCTGCATGTTCCAACATGAGGAGTATATAGAAATAAAGCACCGTCTTCAACGCAATCTTATTTGGACATTAATGTTTCAATCTTTCGAGAATGTGTTCTAACAACCACTTATCTAGCAATATACGCCATTAACTTTTCTGGAAGGGCACACGTCTTACACATTATTATTTTGGAATCACACACGTTCATGAGTAGCATGTTCTAAAGTGAGGGGAATATAAATAAGGAATTTTCCTCTTGGTACCCTCAAGTTTGAACTTTTTCTTTTGACATACACAAAGTTTTAAGTTTTCTCTTGGTTTTCTCATGGTTTAATATTTACTCCTTATACCCATTCTTAATAAGTTCCATTAAATTTTATTTATAAAATAAAAAAATCTGAAATAAAAATGAAAACTAATTATGAATAAAGCTTACTTTTTCTTTTGTTTTTAAAATAAAATTTAAAATAAATTAAAAATAATTATGATCATCTTAAGCTTTAAAGTAATTAACTTTACAAACACTATATAATGGTAAAGAAGTATTTTATTCTTTTAATTTAAAAAATCTCAAAAAAGTAAATTTAGAATTTTTTTTGTTAAAAAATATTTCATTTTTTTTTAATTTTTGAGATAAAGTAATTAGAACTGAAACTATATCAAACATTATTAATTTGAATATTATAAACATATTAATAAAATAAAGAGTTTTTACTCTTAGTACCCCTCAAATTTGGAATTTTACTCTTGGTGTCCACAATGTTTAAAGTTTTTTTTTGGCACCCTTATGGTAAAATTTGTTTCGTGTTTATACCTTTCTTAATATATTTTATTAAAATTTTAATAGTGAAACAAAAAATCTTTAAACAAAAATTAAAAACTAATTCTGAATATAAATAATCAAATTATTTTTTATTTTCTTTTTGAAATAATTTTTTTTTAAAATAATTAAAATTATAATAAAAATATCAATTTATTTAATAGTTTACATTTTAAACTAATTAAAATTATAATAAAATATCAATTTATTTTTTATTTTCTGTTTTTGAAATTAAAA